>OY978508.1:1984083-2372623 GCA_963854855.1 Nasturtium officinale
AAAACTAGATAGAATGACAAAATAAATCCAGAAAATTCAAACCACCAAATCAAAATACAAAGGTTCTGATTGGTAACATGTATTATTAAATTTGAGTTGCAGTATTTATTATTATTTGATGTAAGTTGCAGTAAAAATTATGTAGTATCAAACTTAAGTTGTAGTAGATTTACGTGGTTAAGAAAAAAAAAAGTCAAAATCATAATATCACTCTACCACATTCTACCACATGAGATTGTTGATGACGTTGAGTTATCATTTGAGTTATCTATTTTACAAATAATATACCTCAAAATTATAAATCAAAGATACTACATTCATAACTCAAACTTAACTTCAAAATTCCTAAAACTTTATGATTGGTGACATTTTTGGGTTATACTTGATTTATGGACATACATCAACTTAAATCAAATGTACATCAAATTACCAATCAGAGCCAAAATTTATTTCCTCATTTGTTCTTGAATTTATGAAACATTTAACATAAATGACACAAAATTTCAAGTAAAATTATATAATATAACTAACTAACATATCAAATTAACATATATGAAACTGAAAAGAAAAGAAACTAAAACATTTAGAATTTATACAAATTTGGATTACTTTGCATGGAGATCGGGTTGTTCGGATATACTCGATCGGGTAAAGGTATCCGATGAATAAAAATTATACATTCGATCGAGTATTTTTAGTACATCCATACCCGATCCAAACTCTTTATTTTGGGTGGGTTCGGCTTCGGGTTCCGATATCAGTTATTATTATGCCCAGACCTAAATTATCTTTTGCGGGGTACCAAAAAAGTTGTTGAATCAGGTAGAACTATATGTAATGAATCAAAGTATCGATTGACAACGATAGTTGTAGTTTATACTCTAATGAGCATATCAGACTAGGTTCTCATTCCATACATGGTAAGTATATGTTGCATAGATAGGTGGACATTACACTAGTTGGGTGCTATTGAAGCAAGAAGTGGACATTGACGGAAACTTTCGTGCTATTAAACATGTTGTTTTCGTTACGCGTACTTTGAAAGATGTTATTTTGATAGGTACTACACAGTTTCGTATATTCCTTCTCTAACTCTAAATATCTCTTATTATAAAAGCTCTGTTTCAGAAGGAACCAAAACACACAAAAGTCAAAGAAATTACAGTTGATTCATATAATCTGACGCAATATTGATACGACAGAGTCAAAATAACGTGAGTAAACCCAACAAACTAAAACATGTTTGTAAACAAACTTGTTCATCAAGAAACAGATACCCTCCTAGTCAAGTTTCTCGTAGGCGTTGCAGTTTTCACAGCTTCTTCGCCAGCATTCATAGATCCAAGACTCTCTGACGAATCAGACCCACCACCACCTCCATTGTTCTTCTCTCCTCCTCCTTTGCTTTGCAACTGCAACTTCTTCCCAAATATCTTCTTTGACTTTATCAAGCTTCTCACTTTGCTTATCGCGGTAACTCCTGCTCTGTCCATGCTCTTCCTCCCACTATCCTCCTGAAGCTTCAGTGCAGCTATCTCGCTCCTCAATGCTCTCATTTCCTCTGCAGTTGCAACCGCATCCCATTCATCATCTTCCATAACTGTTGGTACTGATCTTGAGCTTCCATAGGTCCCACAGCTGCGTAGTTCCCTTATCATCCCTTTAGGTAAGTCAGGTGTACTGCTTCCAGATGAAGCAGCCGCTCTCACTTGCTCAAAGAATAGTACTTGAACCACTACGCGTAACGGGAGCCTATCGTTTTGCACCGCGTGCATACATGCTTCTACGGATAGTTTCCGACAATCCATTAGTTTACACATCCTTTTCTTTTCTCCCTTTGTGATTCCTGGATGTTCCTGTGTTAATAAGCCAATATCAAGAAATCGAACCACGAAAAAAAAAAATCAAAATATTGGATTGCCTCTCAAAATGTATGTGGAAAAGCCAAAAGGAGAGTTTTTGATTGCATTTTGTTACCTTGAGATACATGTCAATAGCACGGTAGAGTCCATCATGAGCAGGCCTAGAGATGCTTGAAACAATCTCAGCAAGATCGATGAATTTAGATGCAGGAAGATTTGGATCTTTTGCAATTTCAGTAAGGTAGCTATCAATCAGTTTTGCCACCATTAGCTTTGAAGCTTCAGATAAAATCCTTGGTAACTTCCTTATCTCTTGGACTTCGAACCCATCATCATCTTCTTGAGTCTCTATCTCAATGTTTTGATCTCTTCTCATGAATTCCATTACTATCTTCTTCACTAAGTCCACATCATACAATGTTTCACTTCCTTGATTTGATTTAATCAAGAGTTCAGTCATAGAAGCTTCCTCAAGTTGTTTTCCTATTCTTCTTACAAGCGTTTCTTTAACCATTTCTCCAGAGTTCAACATAGTAACTGCTTTCAGCAGTTTAAGCAAGAACCCGCATGAGACGCTGTCTTTCTCATCTGGTAGCAACCAAACAAGTGTCTCTATGACTGTTTTATGCTTCACCAAATCATCTTGCTTCATCACACCTTTGTTAAAACCTGATATTCTTCTATAGCCAAAAGCTTTCAAAGCTTCTCCAATAACTTCTCCGCCAAGTATAGATTTGGTTTTAATGTTCATAATAACCCTTTTGTAAAAATCAATCTCTAGCTCACACAAATCTTCAACCCACCAATCATCTGGAACTTCTCGAGCTTTGATTTGATCCGCACCGTTGTTTTCTTCAGCTAGTTTCTTTCTATTGTAAGTATAAGACCACTCCACATGTGAAACATCAACGCAGGCCTTAGTAGCTATAGCATCAATGCAAAGACTAACCAATTTGAGATCCTCAGCCAGTGGTAAGAACGGTTTGGTGGTTTGAAGAACAATGATTGAGTCTTTCCAGCTACGGAAGAGACTTGAGTTTAGGAACACATCAATCTTATAGATGAGATTACCTTTCTCTATGGTCTCGTGCATTCCAAGATACTCAGCTGCACATCTTGTGGCCACAACATTGTAGGCACTTAGTGTTACTGTCATACCGTAACAGAATTTTGCACATGTTTCGAATGCGGTTGAGCCACCGGGAATACTAGAGATATCAACCTCATTGGTATTGTTATTGTCTGAGCTTGAGAGCAACTTTTGTAGGCATGCACACTTTGAAAGAAGAGGAAACTGCAAAGGATAAAACATATTCATCAACACATGAACTTAGTTTCAAGAATTAGCTTTAATAGCCACTTGTTATAAAATGCTAATACTTGAATACTCTTGATTTATTGATCAAATAAACCGTGTACATCGTTTATGTGACAAAACTTGTGGATTATGTGAAACAAGACAGCTAAAATCAATACTTGCAACTAAAAATTGATAGCACAAAGTTCTGAATGTAAGCCAAAAATTTCCAACACATATTAATCACAAATGGTAAGAACAATGGACCGGTTTAAGTAATTTCCACAGAACGAAACACTGAGATTGGCTAGTTAAGAGGTGCACCAAGACGAATCCAAATCTCAAGTAAATAATGTGAATAAGAACTTGCGGAAATGTAAATACCTTATGCAAACAAAATCTTGATCCCTCAACATTGACACTAATGTCACTAGCCAGTTCATTCTCGACGAACCTACGTGAGATAAAATTATATAAGAGTCAGAAATCATCAATTAAAATACTCTGTTTTTGATATGCATGACACAATAGTATAATCACTTATATTTATAAACGTAAAACTTGATTAAAGTCTTTCCCACCAGGGTTGGATTTCATAAAAGCTTTTACAAGATTAGAGAAACCTCAGAACAAATAAACATTATAACTAACAGCTACAACAAAAAAAACAGAACAAGAAGAAACATAAATGTAGATCAGAACATAACAAAGCTAAACTTGATCAAGATTAGCTTAATAAAAAATTACCTGACATTATTCCCATCAGTTTTAAACGAATCTGGCTTCGACCCAATTTTCATGAACTTCATCTTCTTCCTTTATGATAAAAAAGAGCTAAAGATCAATTACTTGCAAGACCAAGAAAAGCCTCCTATAAGATATCAAAACCTCCACATCTTCTAATTTAATTTAACTATAACCAAAACAATTACCTTAAAAGGAAATAAGATATTCCAAGAACTGAGGGGTGGGGACCAAAATTTTCCTTTTATACAACTAACTTAACTTTTCCCTTGGACATCTAAAGGCACAAACACAGAGAAGAACCAAAAAGAAGAAAACAAAGCCTCAAATGGAGAGAAACTGAATCTAAAACCAATTAGATTCAAAACTTTTTCTTTCCTCTTTATTAAATTGTTAACTTGTAGAATAATTAAAGGGGTAGTTGTATAACTACTCTATATTTTTGTAAACTTTTGAAAGCTATATCTAATTTTTTATAATTTGAAAAATACCCTTATTTATTAATTATTTAACTCTAAAATAAATAAATTAATTCTAAACAATATAACTAACACTTTAATTTATATTTTAATGATATAAATAAAATCATCATTAATTCAAATTTATTATGAAAAATTAATATCCAAGTATATATTTTTTTGTAATTAAATGATTTTTAACTTTATATTGTTGACTAATTGTTTTTGTAAACTGATATTATTTTAGGTTGATTTATTATTAAAAATGATTTATTAAACTACCTACCTATTTTTTACTTCTCTCAACTTAGTTTTTTCACCGTTAACTTATTTTATAACAATTGACTTATTTCGATTGATTGATTTATTTAAATAGTCGACTTATTTAAACTGTTAACTTATTATGATTGCTTGTTGATTTATTTTATTTTTTGTAAACTTATTTTTCATAATAGACTTATATTATTTTATGTTGACTTATTAGAAAAGTTAGTTTATCTAATTGTCGAATTATTTTTTTATATCTATTAACTTATTTTTTTCATTACTGACTTATATTTTGCATGTTTGATTTATTTACATAGTTGATTTATTGAAACTGTTGATATATTTTCTATGTTCGTTGATTTATATTTTTTTTAGTAAACTTATTTATCTTTAATAAATTTATATTATTTTATGTTGATTTATTATTAAAGTTGATTTATCTAATCGTTGACTTATTTTTTATATCTATTAATTTATTTGTTTTCTCCAATGACTTATTTTAAAAAGTTAACTTTATATTTTGAATGACTTATTTATTTACATAGTTGATTTATTTAAACTGTTGATAGATTTTCTTTGTTAGTTGATTTATATATATTTTTAGTAGACTTATTTATTTTTAATAGACTTATATTATTTTATATGGATTATTATTAAAGATGATTTATTAAACTTTGAAGTTATTTTTTATTGCTTTCGACTTATTTTTTTTTCAGTTACTTATTTTTAATAGTTGATTTATATTTTAACTGGTTAATTTATTTATATAGTTGACTTATTTAAACTGGTGATTTATTTTTTAAATTTGTAAACTTATTTTTGTAAAACTAAAATTAACAAAAATATATAATTTTTAAGACTTATTTTCTGTAAGAACCTAATAAAAGTTTGTATTAATTAATAGTATTTTTTATTTTCATGAAATTATTTTAATAAAAATTATTGTAAAGTTAAATTTTTATAAATTTTAATATATATTAATTTGACTCGAAATTTTAAATATATTGTTAATAAAAAGTAATATGTTGACTAAATAAAAAAATAAAAAATTTCTATCAAAAATTTTCATTTCAATAAAAAAAGGTTTTATTATGTTATTTGAGTGTATAACTTTTTATGGATATTTTTTCTTAAAATATTCAAATTAAATTTATAAACAATGAATTTGTGATATTTTATCTTTAAATATATAATTAATAATAAAAATATATCTTGGAATAATATATCTTTCATATAAAATATGATATCATTATCTTAAATTTTGACAAAATCTACAAAAATAGTATTTGTAATATTAATTTTGATTTTTTTTTAAGTTACAAGATTTGGATTTTTTATTACTATAATATTTTTAAAAAAATATCTAAATCTAATTAAAATTTTAAATCTTGACTAAATCGTATGTTAAAAATAATTTTAATAAAAATAAAAATAAATTGCTTTTATTTTTTTCTTCGAAATTTTTTCCAATTCATGTATAAAATATATATTTCAAATTTTTTTTAAAATATATATTTAAATTAATTATTTTCTAATATATGTAAAAATTAAATAATCAAAATAATTGTTATATAATTTGTTTTTAGATTATTTAGTTTTAATTATTTTATGTATAAAAGGTATATTTCAAATTTTGAAAAATTTGGTATAGTTTTCAAAATTTTGACAAGATGTAAGGTATTTTAGCAAATTTTCCCATAATTAAATTACAAAAAAAAAAACAAAAGGTTCTCTTTTCAATGGAAATGCCAATCAGAGATGTAGTTTGGTTCCTAGTAGACTAGCAAAATGCCGTAAAGCACGCCGAGACACATCAATTTAAGGGGACAATATCGTAAGCAAACTGTCTCAAGAGAGCAAAATCGAATCAAGATCCAGACACTTAATAACTTATGGTGTATTGTACTAATTATAATTAATGTAATTAACCTGTGGTTGTAATTAATGTTATTGGTATTAATTTATTCAACTGTAGAGGTTTGGGACTCCGCAAAATTTTTAAAAATAAAACAGCATCTTGGTATTAGTAGAAGTAAACCACCACAACGGTAGACAAGAAGAATCTTATTTGTTTTTAATCCCTTTTAATTTTTATTTATCATCTTGGCAGTTTAAAAATGGAAGAATAATCAAATAAAACTGCAAATTGCAGGTGCTATGATCATTTTTGAAGTTGACCCAACAGCAAAATCTGATAACTTGACAAGAAAAATTCATTACAGAAATCAAGGTTGAATGCTCTGAGTTGGTGAGAGTAAGAGAGGTTTTAAAACTCCTAAAACTCTAATTAACAAAATACACTACATCAAGCAAAAATGCAAATTGCAGTTGGTATTGTCAATATTAAAGAATTAATCTTTAAGTTGACCCATCAACTGAAAATTATAATTAATAAAACCCACTAAATGAACACATTGAGATTTTGAAATCAAAACGAAAAGACAGTTCCCTGTAATAGCTCTCCGTGTAAAATAATAAAAATTAAAATTGAAAGATTTTTTTTTCAAAGCTATATATCAAAGCAATCAATACTTTAATTTTTTTTTTAAATGACATAGTCTCATAAAAATATCAAGTTTGTTTATGAATTTTTGACACGACAGATTAGGACAGAACAGAGGCAAAATTACAACCTCAAAGCCTCGAAGGTTTGGAATTTATCACTACAAAAGTTTTTTTTTTACTTCAAATTTTGATTTCGAAAGTATTTTGATTAATATAGGTGTAGCAATTATCATAACCTTTTTCAGTTTAGGCACGCCAAAACTGACACACAACAAGTCTCTTTCTCTTTGCTTCTTTTGATCTTTTATTTATTTATTCGTATCGTTCACGTATTCTCTAATTAGCTAGTCAACATCTTCCAAAAGCTGGTCCGGCTCAACCCAGTAAAAGCTGGTCCGGTTCAAACCAAAAAGAAGTTTCTTATTCACTGTTAGCATTTTTTTCTTACATTGGAGACCTTTGGACAAGTTGTCTTCTTGTCATCGACACAGTACCAAAGAACGAAAGTCACATGCTTAGCACGTATTTGTAGGCACAAATACTTGAAAACAAAAATTGGAAGTACATAAACAAGTAGTCGATTATGATTCTATAAATTAATATCAGGAATATTAACAATATCATTCAACTTTATATATTTATTATTAAATGAACACAATTTATTTTTTCAATTACTTTTTTGTCTTTTAGATTTTTAAATTCCAATAGTACCCTTTGAAAGGTTTTGAAGGAAAATATTATAAAACTGGTATTGTTAACAAAAATTTGATGTATTCGATATTTACAAAAATGTTATTTTGTCATATGTTACCGTATAATTATTATTTTGAATTGTTATTTTTACTGCATAAATTTTTTTTAGTTTAATTGTTATTGCATTGTTATTGCAAACTTGTTCAAGTAATTGAATATTTATTTTCAATCGCATAATTATTTTCAATTGCGGCCGAGTTTATTGAATAACTTTTTGAGAATAGATTGCTGAAAGTTTTTGGTCTTTGAACAACTAGACATAGGTAATATTCGTATTCATCAACTATAAATATACTTCTGAAACAATTTTTCTATTGTATGAATGCAAAAAACAAACAAAAAGCAATTCAAGCTACAGTTGAAACAAAATTCTAGTAGAAATAAAAAGTATATATTGATTATGGTGATTCTATTTACTCATATTATTATGTTGTACAATGAGATACTAGGACTAAGACCCCTAAGTTTTCATTATATTGTTTGCAAGGACATGTGAAATTGTTATTTCTAAAGAATTCTCATAAACTTAGCCACAATTGCAAAATTTATAGTCCTAACATTCCTATTTGTTTTTTTAACAAACATGATGAGATCAGAAAATATATCATAGATTATAATATGATGTTCTCTTTTATTTCATTTACAGTAATTATTGAAAATAGTGTTAGAGAATCTGGTGGTCCTCAATCGTTCCAGATATATAATTACCATCTAATTGGTAAAATAAAATAAAAGTAAATAAAAATAGATAACATAGAACTGAAAAATATAATAAATATAGGATATATATATATATCCAAATATTTAATCATTCAAATCTATAGAAACTGAATATAAAAGACTAACTTGGATTTCCTCTTCAAAATGCAACATTAAGTTTGTAATTCATATTAAATAAATAAAAACCGATTTAAATGTTTTAATGATATTAAGAAATAAAAATAGAAACCCCTGTGAAGAAAAATATCTCTAAAATATATACAATTGATGTTAAATAATACACAGTTCATCAATTTAATTTTGACTTTTAAACTCTAATTAGTTAAAAATATGACTAAAATTTTGGAAACCCGGATTGTAATATTGAACAAGAGAACCGGTTTTGGTATGTTACATGCGGTTTTGCATGTTTTACTAATTACGGATTCTCGATTTTTTTTGGTCTGACCAGTCAGTCCGGTGTAGTTTTAAAAATATTATTTAGATATCTTAACATTGTTGATCTGATAAGCTACTACATGCCAAAAAGGCTAAAACGTTTAACACAATTAATTAAAGCAAACTTTCTAATCTCTTTAACTAATAAAAGAAAAAACGAATTAATTTCTAAAAGTAAAATAAGATTCCTCCTCTCCGAGACTTGACTTATTTTACTTTCACAAATTAATTAGTTTTGCTTTTATTAGTTTAAGAGATTAGGAAGTTTGCTTCAAACAATACTTGGCTTCCACAGTTCCACATAATTAATCACATGACTATCACGTGACTTCTTGAACTTCATCTCGTCCATATACTTTAAGACGCATTGACTTAATCAGAGCTTTAGGTGGGATTATAACACGTGGCAATTGGGAAACATCATCGTCAGTTTTGTCTCTTGACAATGTAATCAGCGAAAAACAACAAAGGAGCAACCTTGTCTGAATCAAACATCTTTAGATGTTCCCGAGCTTCTTTGTTCAAGTTCTCAGCATATTCCCTCGACTTCTCTACTCCCATTAACTTCGGATATGTCAGCATTCCGGTGATCAAATCTTTACCGGCGGTTTTCCCAAGCTCTTCTGACGACTTCGTCACATCAAGCACATCATCTACCACCTGGAACATCAATCCAACACATCTCGCATAACTTCGAAGCTTCTCAATCTCTTCATCAGACCCACCTCCCATTATAGCTCCTACAACAGCTGCCGCTTCAAGCAACGCAGCCGTTTTATGGATATGTATAAACTCAAGATGCTCTAGTCCGACTTGATCATTATCAAAGCTCATACCTTCTCCAGCCAAATCCGCCTCTTGTCCCGCGACAAGACCTTCCGTTCCTACCGCTTTCGCCATCTCTACTATGGCCCGGAGAACCCTCGCTGGAGGAACGTCCATCGTTCTTTCCACGGTGTGTTTGATGGCCAAGGCTATGAGCGCATCAACTGCCAAGATGGCTATATTTTCACCAAAAACTTTATGGTTGGTTGGTTTTCCCCGGCGGAGGCAATCGTCATCCATACAAGGTAGATCGTCTTGGATGAGAGACGATGCATGGATCATCTCAATTGCACATGCAGCGGGTATTGCAGTTGAGTCTTTTCCACCTACGAGCTCGCATGCAGCTAAGCATAGCATTGGCCTTACACGTTTTCCACCCGAGAGAAGGGTGTACCTCATTGCCTCACGGATCTTTAGTGCTGGCTCACAAAGTGGAATGGCTTTGTCTAGTGCCTTATTGACAAGCTTAGCTTTACTGATCATATACAACATGAACTCAGCTTCATAATTTGTTGCCGTCACAGGGTGGCAGGACAGATTCAGGTGGTGGGTCAGCTGCGGCAAAGATGTAAGCGCAGTGTAACGCAGCAAAGGCGTAAGCGCAGTGTAAAGTGGCCTTAGAAATCTCCGAGAAAAGAATTGGAGAGAGATGAAGATGGAGATGAGAGTGTAAACAAGAGCATTTTGAGTTTCCATCTTTGACTTTAGTTTGGTACTTTTTGTATTGGAATGTAGGTACATATTTATAGTGGATGGAATATTTATATTTTTGGCTTTTCATATTTGAGGTTTTATTTTTTTGTCAAGAAAAATTACAATTCAAAACCTTGAATTTGAGGTTTCATGTCTTTTATACATTTTAGTCCTTCCAATTACCTATCGCAAAAGTAATTTTATTAAGTTTTTGTTTATCTTTTTTTTGTCTCTACAAGTTTTTGTTTCATAAATACTTTCAATAGTTTTAGTAATTTGGTGTTTTCTATATGGGAGCATTACATAAATAATTTTGTTTGGTGTTTTACTTGTAAGTTAATATGTGTTTTATTGTTATTTTATGTTATTATATATTATAGTTTAATGCCTTAATAATATATATTGGTTTTAATAAAAAGAAAAATGTATGTTTTATACAGTAGTTACTAAGAGAGTATTCACGGTTACGTGGTGTGTTTTTTTCTTTCAAATTCGTATATCGTCTGTGTTATATATTATATGTCATACTTTAATACATGTGAGATATTTCTATATGGATGTGATCCTTATAATTGTAATATTACGTATATAAATAACTCGAATTACTTAAATCCTGATGTTTAAAATGGTACCTATATTAGTAAAACAAAGACAACCCATTTCAAAAATAATTAAGAAGATAAGTTTCAAAAACAATAATAATAATAATAATAATAATTAAGAAAAAATATTGGATGCCAGTTCGTATAATTCACATGTGCATGTGCATTTAGGAATATGATTTAGTGAGATACTTCCTCGTAGAATCATCTGTCATGGTCTGGTCTCGTGTATTGTAGGGAAAATGGTGGGCCCATCATAAAAAGTGATAGAGCCAGAAGTTATTTTTTGCCTAGTGAAAATATTAATTATATTATTTTAATTATTAGACATCTTACACTAGTTAATTAATATTGTATACAACTTGTATTAAAAAATTATTCTACTGGATTAGTAAAAATGCATTTGACTACATTAATGTTTGAATTCCATATTATGCAATATAGGATCCAAATAATAAATATATACACGCATCTCTGCCGACATAGCGACAAATTACTATGGGCTTTCACTATTAATTCATTTTAAACATATTATCCAAAGATTCCAAACATGTTCAATATATGCAATATTTTGTTCTGGTCAGCCCTTAGGTCTGCGGGCGAGAAAAAAAAAATGTGCAGACCAGTATTTGTAAGATTAACGGGTTAGCGGATTGGTCTCTAAGCGTGAGAGATTAATTTCATTTTTTTTAAATCGACTTTTATTGCATATAAAACTAATGCAATCAGCAGAATATTTAAAAGATCTTAACAAATAAATCTGTATTCATTTTTCTAATTTATTTTTAAAAATACATTAGTACCACATATTAGATAAATTTATTTAAGTTTTTTAAAAAAAAGTTCAAGATCTTAGAAATCAAATATTTCTCTTATAAATACGAAATTTAAATAAATATGTAATAAACTAAATACTAAAAATTTGAAAGATATTATATTGATATAATAATTAAATTGTGTACCCACAAATTGTCATATTTTAAATTAAATGACGGATGTGATCTTGTTCATCGGTTTGTAATCTATGAATAGTTTAGAATATTAGTAAGTAGTAATTGACACCAAAAATAACAAAAAGAAAAAAAATAAAAATAAAATTATTTATGACACCAAAAATAACAAAAAAGAAAAGAAAAGAAAATTACAATCAGTAATTTGTTATCACTACTTTTAATATAACAAATTTTGTATCATGTAATTTATGTATCTAAGCAACATATTTTAACTAAAAGTAGTAATTATGTAAGGAAACTGCAATATCATGTAGTAATTATGTATCATGCAATTTATTTTCGGAAGCGAGATCTGGAGTTTCAATAAGGAAACTGCATTTGATGAGTCAATTAAGAAAAAGCAGGGATAGTCTGAAGAGGTGTTTATCCGTTTTGTACTGTCTTGTTGAAGGCAAAAAAGTTTTGGTACTGGGAAGAATATTTGTAATCTAATTTATGAAGAATTACAGTAATAGATTTACGAATATGTTAGAGAGAATATGATTTCTTTGCGATCGAGTTAGGAGAAAAATAAAGTCAAAATATTTCAAAATGACCTTGATACGGAAGTTTTGGTATCATAACGTCGATAGTTCAAAAACCAGAACTATTGTCGTAATCATCGGGGTTTGTAATGTGGTGTGCAATATGGAGATTCAACCAAGAAATTTCAGTCCCGCACACAAGCCGCATCAGAGAAAGATCGAATATGAAAAAAAGAAAATAACAGATTTTGTGATCTATTATCGAGTAGGGCTTATTTACTGAAAACATCCTGAGTTTCATTTCTTTTAATGTAAATTTTTTTACTATACTACGCATATATCGATTTATGTAATAATTTGTTATCCGTAAATTCTGCATATAATTTTGTAATTAGTGACATTGATGATGTTTATTAATAAAGTGTTTAGAAGGAAAAAAAATATAGATTTGTGGGTTCTATCTCAGTTGTTATAAGAAAAGAAAATAAATAATACAATTCTCATTAATCGGTCCAATGCAACCATATGGTTTTTATGCAAGTTGCAACGACAGCTACTGAAACTACGAACGAAGATGATAAATGTCGCTAGTTAATGATAGTAGACGTTGGTAGTTAGGTGTTGCAGTTGTAGTGCCATTTGTTTCTTTCGCCACAGATTTAGTCAAAACAAATATTTACGTTACAATTTTTTGTTTTTTTAAGTTGCATTTATTTACGTTGTATTACAACATGCGATAGTTTTATAAAAACGTTAAATTATCCATCTCGAGATTGTAAAACATCGTATCGAACATGTAAAATAAATATGCAAAACGCATATAATTTTAAAGCCGTTTGATTTTAACGATTTAAAAGAACATTTGGGTAGAACCAGTGTTTCAAAAAACGGTTTAATCGTCATCTACGCGATATGTTCCCTTTAACATATTGGATTAGCATCTAATTAAATTTTAAAAAACCAAATACGAGTAGTTAGAATTAGTGAAATATGTGATGATCAAGGCTGATTAAACATTCATTAGACGATTTATACGAACTATAAGGATTTAATAAATAATTTGATATATATAATTTTATTTAAAAAATTAAAATAGTATCATTTAAAAAAATAAAACTTAAAATTACAAAACATTGTTATTTTCATGTTTTTATAATTTCAATTTTAAATTATTAAATTTTATAATTTTATTATGTTATATTATATTTTGTTAATATATATGTCTAAATTTATATTTTTACAATAAAACTGTTTAAACCGTATAAAATCATATAAACTTCGACTAGGTATTTTAGAAGGTAGGTGGAGGGTCACCGTCCGACTAGCGTCTTTCGTTTTCTTGAATATTGGGTAGAACAATAAGTGAGTGTTATTGAATTATAAATTTTAATATTATACTAAACCAAATATAATCAATTGTTATTCGATAATTAATTCGAGACTTATTTGAAGTATTTCACATCCCAACGCTTATTTCTTTGTCACAAAAGCCTAATAATTTATTTTTAGTTTTCATTTTGTTTCAATAATTTAGGTGCTTGAAGTGTTAAAAAACCATAGTGCATGTCAGTAAGCAGCAAAGACATAGTCCTATAATTTATTATTCGGTTCGGTTGCAGTTATACTAAATTTAAACAAGTTGACAAAATCTGATAGTAACATTCAGGGACGGACTAAATACTCAGAATCGAAAATTAAACTGAAATCGATCCAAAAACTGAGTCAAACCGAATCAAGGCTAGTAGCCTAGTATACAATCAAACCTCTCTAAATTAATAATACTAAGTCCATATTTTTTTTATGATATCTTATTAATTTATAGTACTTATTAATTTTTAAAGAGGATATTTAAGTCAAAATATTAATTTAAATCATAAAATTATTAATTTAGCGATATATTAATTCATAGAGTATTGATTTATAGAAGTTTAAGTATATATATTAAGTTATGATCCATCTGATGGATAATTTTCTAATTTTTAAAAAATTATATTTAATAAGAAATATAAATTAAAAATATGATATGGATGATTTATAATAAAACTGTTAGGAAAAGAAGAATAAACCATATTTCTTATTTATAAAAAATTATATTTACATGGATCAATTAATTTAAATTTCTACATTACAATTTTTATAAACATATTAAAAGTTAAATCACATCTAATAGATTTTAATTTCATATTATTTTTTTGTTTTTAGTAATCGTATGAGATATTACAAAACAGATTTGGTAACATGCGACTATGTTCTCCTCTAGTTCAAATATTATATTGATTCCCAAATGAAGATTATATACATAATTTTTTGTTTCTACAGACAGAACATTTCATTCAGTTTTCCAGTCCTAAAAAAGTAATGTTTCTATTCATAAAGTGTGAAATAGACTACTATCTAGTTTTGAATCTCATTTAAATTAATTCATCCATCGTAGTGGATGATTTCTCTTATTTTGACTTTTTAGTATAGATTAGGTGTGACTTTTTATTGTTAAGAGAGATCATCTACACAATATTACAATATTCTTCTCTATGTAAAGAAAATCTCTCTCAGTTTTCCAGTTATATATAGATATTGTTTTTTATTCATAAACTAGAAAACAAACAACTAGCGATCAATTTTGCATCTTATTTCATTATTAATTAAATTTAGGCAAAATCATTAAATTAAATATATTTGTTCATGGTATATCTTAATTCTTTTAGGGAAAAGTAGAAATCATGTTTCTTAGAGAAAATAGTCATTTACGTAATTTTTACATGAATAAAATAATTTAACTTTCGATATTACAATTTTGTTGTTAACAAATTAAAAATCTATACCACAAACAGTTGTTTGGTTCCATCTTATCATTTGTATTTTATATATCTGATATAGGTTTAAAAAGGATTAGGAACCAAATAATTAAAACAGAATCTGATAAAAAAAAACTCGGAAAGGGTCCTAAAAGGATTAGGTCTAAAATATCGATTATTTTTTATATCGAGCTAAGACAAATACCTAAATAACTAAAATATTCAAAACATTTAAATAAATATTTGTATGAATTTACCAATTATTTATTCAAATTCAACTATTTTCTAAAATATTTCCAGTACTTTAGATACCCGAATATGATTCTAACCCATTTAAAACCAAATCTAATCTAAACCAAAATGCTATAATATCCTAGTGGATTTTAATCCCCTAGAACTAAAATACCAAAAATGCAAAATAAAATAAAAATAAGAACCTAAAACAAAATCTGAACGTCCAGACTTACAAATACGTTTAGTGAAGGGGTCAATTTATCTGGTTAAACTTCAAAATTATTTTTTCACAATGATAAATAAATAATAATAACTAATAAAATAAGTCTCTATACTAATATTAAAGAAGTAAAATAGAATAATAAAAGTGTCATTAGAAAAAATATTTTTAATCAATTTATTATGGGTAAAAGAGTCTATCAATGTTTAACCAGTTTATTAAACACAAAATACAATATCTTTTAATATACATATATCTTTATCATAAATTCATGCTAAATACGAGATATAATATAATACTATCTTTACTAATAGAAATATCATCTAAAAGACTCAGGTAATACTGGATCTATGTGAGTGCTAAAACTCATCAATCCATATATATGGAATTCCAAAAAATATTAAAGGGTTAGACTCTCGTGTGAAAGTAAGATCTTTAATAGTTGAACATCACAAAGTGAACTTTTATTTATTTAATCAGATTTATAAGTGAATTGAAATATTTAATACAAGAAGAGGAGCTTTGGCGATAATTTGCAGTTACAGCTTCAGCCATCTACATATATAAAACTAGTAACCTCTTGTTAAGATGAACTGAAGGGTGAATCTAGTACTATGTCTAGAATAAAACCCAAGGGAACTTCATTGAAAGGCTAATAGATGACTCTGCAAGAAAATATCAACAAATTGCCTTACGACCTTAAACCAAAGGAGACAAGATTGACACAAACAGTGAAAACCACAAAACCTCAAAGAGAGCCCATTCCAATGAAACAGCCTATCTAACACTAAACCAAACCAAAACTCGCATGACCTATTAGAGAAAATTTAAGTAAGCAGAGAGAATACAATCTAAAGCAAATGGGGACACAAAGAATTTAAAAATTTCCAACCAATTTCTGACTAATATTGGTAAGAAATGTTTTGAAAAATTTCTGACCAATTTTCCACAATAGTTTAACTCCGTTCCTATGGGTTTCTAAGGAGCGGGAGTTTTTTTTTGGAATCCTATGAAACCATATACCATTCGTCAGAATTTGTTTAGAAAATTTGACCTTTTAAAAACAATTCCGACCAATATCCGGCTATTAAAAAAAGTTTTTTCGACCAAAATTAGTCAAAAATTGGTCATATTTTTTATATTAGCCATAAATTGGTCGAAAATTATAAATATATATATTTTAAATAATAATAAAAATAAATTAAAACAGAATGGTCAGAAATATGTTGGAAAACTGTCTTAAATAGATACCAATTTTCGACAATAATTCCATCTATGTAAGAAAATACAACTTCTTCTTATTTTCTTCCCAAATCACTAATTTCTCTAAGTTATCTCTCTACAAAAATTTCTAACTTTCTCCAAATCTCCTCATTCTTTCAATTTTAATTTGAATGTGTATTTTTCTTCTAATTTATTTGTTTGTTGTAATAATTTTAATAAATGATGTATTTAAAAAAAATATGAAATTTAAATAAATTTGCAATTTATTTCTTTAAATATTATTAAAATAAAATTTATAAAATTTTGACCAATTTTCGACTACTATTAAATTTGTTTTGATCGAAAATGAGTCAGAACCTTTTGACTAACTTCTAACTAAATTAGGTTTCCTATTCTCATATTCTGGCCAAACTTGTTTAGCCCGAAAATCATCAAAACAATTGGTCGAAAACAATTTTTATTAAGTTTTATTTTTTATATTTTTTTATTTTAATAATATGAATTATTATTGTAAAAATTTTAGTTATTTTAACAATAAGAATTATTATTGTAAAAAATTAAGTTAATTTAAATCGATCCGGATCAGAGATGTATAGTTACGGATAATTGCAAATCTAGATGTACCCATTCTGGATAAGGTTATCTGATTTAATTAATAGACATATCATTGATTTCACTAGTTTCAACTTGTGACAAGGATTGCTTCACCTCTCGCAACTGGTTAGCTACTTGGCTCTTCAAGACAACGGCTTTAGTTAGGAACCCTATCTGTATTGAATAAATCATTATCCTCTTATTTTTTGGAAAAATGCCGAGAAAACAAAAGGGTAAATAAAAACTTAATAAACTATTTTATATTAATATATTATATATACTCCCTATATTTCAAAAATAGATTTTCTGAATAATTCATACAGATTTAAAAATAATAAATGTATTCATATATTTATATTGAACACTTTTCAATATCTATAACCAATGATAATTCAACATTTGAAATATTTTCAATTAATAAATATATTTTTAATTTAGAATTTATTAACATTAACTATTAAAATTTATTACATGGTGGAGTCTCTACGCTCATTACATGGTGGAGATTCGTGATCTTCATTAATTTGTATCACACGCTTTATTTTATTTATATTTTGTCATAATCATTTTTGTCTTTGGTTCTATATTTTCCGTAATGACATAGTTAATCAACGTCTCTTAATCATTGATCATGATCAGTGATTCTATTCATGTACATGATTATAAATTAATTATATTTCAACGGTCTGTTACTTATCTTTAGGAGTTTAATCTTCTTATATTACTCATCTTTAGGAATCTAATCCTCTTACATAAAATTTATATTATATTTTATATTGATAATTTCATGGATAACCGAAAATCCAAATATAGTGACCTACTAAACCCAGAAACTATTATATCCACTATTACCCATTTATTTATATGGTTATAAAAATTTCACCTAACCCCATTATAATGGGTAGACTGGATCAACCCATATATAGTGCTACTAGACTTGTTCACGTAAGAAAAAAATGGATCCATAACACATCCCTCTTTTTGACAAAAATGACACTATAGACAAAACATGATAAGAGTCGCCTCTGGCCTCCTTTAACTAGGTCTGTGCTTATTGGGATTACGCTCGGCTACGAATTTTCGGATTGTAGCCTCATAAAAATAAAGGTTGGATAATAAACGCAAGTCTTTGCCTACGACGTTGATAATTCTTATACATAAAATCACAATCAGAGTTAAGATTAAAGTTTAGGAATTAATACCTGAAACTCAAACTGAAATGTATAATGTTGGTATAATTGTTGTAATACAAATAAATTATAAGATTTACGATACTATCTTAAAATTTAGCTGTGGATATCGATTTTTCATCTGAATAGTCAACTAGATTCAAGAATTTACAACAAAAATATTAACAAATGAGATAACATCCTGAAGTAATAGAATTCAAAGAGAAGAAGTTTTCTGTGTGTTATTACAAAAGACGATTACATCATATATATTCAAACTAACGTATCTACTTTCCTAAGAAATACAACCGTAAGAAATTAATATTGCAGAATTACAGGAAACCAAATAAGTGAAATACTAAACTTACGAGATATGATTATATACGATAATATATCACAACATCCCCCCTAAAGCTGGAGCATAAAGATCAAGAATGTCCAGATTGGCTCGAAAACTAGCAAATGCTTGGCGGCCTAGTGGTTTAGTGAAAATATATGCTAGTTGTTGTGTTGTTGAGACATGTTGCGGAAGCATTGTACCTGCTTGTATATGGTCATGTACGAAATAACAATCGTTCTCTATGTGTTTTGTACGTTCATGAAACACGGGATTCATATTATTTTTTTATTAGGAGAGGCATATGAGATTGATTTCTTGACCAAAGGGGCATATGAGATTGATTTCTAAACTAGTTTTGTCGTTGAGGAGAAACAACCATACACTCCTCGAGAAGTCATTGATAATTATAAGAAAGTATCGTGCTCCACTGTGGGATATCACACGATATGGACCCCATAAATCGCAGTGAATGAGCTCAAAAATGGCTTTACTTGTATTATTACTTGCTGGAAAAGAACATCTAGTTTGCTTAGCGCGGAGACAAGCATCACACGGTTTATTCAAATTTTCAGAAATATCAGAAACAGTAACATTCGGTAATGAACCAATCGCTTGTGCAGATGGATGCCCCATTCTATGATGCCACAACACATAATTTTTTACATTTTGTGTTGTTACTGCTGCTGCTTGCTCCATTCTGCAAAATCGGAAGGTTCCAGACTCGCGTTTAGCCGCTCCAATCACCATCCTCGAAGTCGCGGTCCTGGATTACAAGAAACTGATCAGCTAATTGCACTACACTGTGCCTTCTTAGATCAAAATTCTTTCTCTACCATCAGCCAATATTATCAACACCGGTTCCATTCTTTTCACATTTGTAAGCATATCAAAATTTCCAGTAAGATGATGTGAGGCACCTGTGTCCATTATCCAAGAAGAAGAGAACTTACCCGATAGTTTTTCAACTGAAGTACTTGCTCCCGCAGTTCCAGCATTTAGAAGAATCATCAGATTTTTCTATTGAACATCACTTAATGCAGCTACTCCATCTCTATCTTTTTCCGTTATCACATAGTTAGCCTGCGCCTGAGCCATCACGTTTGGCACTTGCACAGCATTTGCATTAGTGACATTCCGACCACGTCCAGATGCAGTGCTACTTGTGAGGCCTCCATGTCCTCTGCCGTGCACTGTTCTACCTCTAGAACGATCTCCCCACCATTCAGGATAACCTATCACAGCAAAGCAGCTATCAGAGGAATGCCCTGAGCGATGACAGTGCTTACAAATGACCCCTTTTTCTGCATCATCATTTTTTTCAAAACGTGACTTTGTCTGAACAGCAAAGGCAGCAACTTCAGTTGTTTCATCCAAATTTTTAACTTCAATCTTTAGATCTTCCTCTTGACGAATAATGTTGTACACTTCTTCTAATGATTGAATCGGAATTCGAGAAACCAAAGTTGACTTCACAGTCCAAAAATTATCATCAAGTCACACAGAAATTCATGTACCTTCTCTGCTTCACGATCTTGTTCTTGCAAAGTTCCTAAATCACATTCGCATTTTCCACATTTGCAGACACACAATGGTTTGAAACTCGCCATGTTGTCCTAAATTCGGTTAAGTTTGCCGTAATAAGCTTCAATTGCAAGCCCACGTTGCTTGCATCCTGCTAATTCTGCCTTGAGTTGTTGAAGACGAGGTCTGTTGGTTACCGAAAATCGCTTTTTCAAATGATCCCATAAATCCTTTGCAACATCTCTATGCGAGATATTAGAACGAAGTGAAGAGTCAATTGTTATCTTGATCCACGAAACAAGCAGAGCTTGGATCATCCACCAGTCCTCCAAATCTGGAGAACCCTCCTCTGGACGTTTGATTGATCCATCTAAATCCTAAATTTCTTCCGAGAACAAAGAGCAGTCTTCATAGAACAAGCATCATAATTCGATCCTTTTAACAAAGGATGCAAAATCACTGCACCGGGATTATCGGCAGCAGTCAGATCATAAGGTGAAATTGTTCGCCTCACTTCCACAACAGGTGTGTTTCCAGCACCGGTTCCATTATTTCCGTCATTCACGTTGATTTGATCACCCATTAGAATTTTTTCATAGATCCACACAAAAGACAACAGAAAAACAAGAAAACAATCAGAGGAAAAATTTATTGTCCACGCTCTGATACCATGAAGTAATAGAATTCAAAGAGAAGAAGTTTTATGTGTGTTATTACAAAAGACGATTACAGCATATACACTCAAACCAACGTATCTACTTTCCTAAGAAATACAACCGTAAGAAATTAATATTGCAGAATTACAGGAAACCAAATAAGTGAAATACTAAACTTACGAGATATGATTATATACGATAATATATCACAACACATCCTTTGTAACATCTGGGTATGTTATAGAATACCACCACCCTACGACTTTGCATTTGTACTGCTCTTCACATTCACAATTTCAAAATCAATTACAATAAGAGAGTAGAGTATTTGTACAAAAGCAAACAAATGAAGTTATGCCTAGACTCTTTGAAAGTTGGAATGAAAGCTCTAGACAAAGAAGATGATAAAATTTCTGTTTTTACTTCATCTTAGGGTTTTAGGTTACAATGTTCTTGCTTTTATAGCTCATTACAATAGGAACAGAAAACAGCTGTCCAAACTAGAAAGAGGCACAAGACATGAGTGGTTAAAATCGATTGATAAGTTGTGTCTACTCCATACAACTCACACTTTTTGTATGTGATTGGCTATTGCTCTATTTTGTATTTTCTGTTGTGGATAGAGAACATAATTTGACTGGAGGCAAAAATATACAAAATAATTAATTAATAGGGATATAATTAAAATCCAATATAAAATTACTCTAGTTTAAAAAAATTAAGAATGTCCATGTACATCCGTCTCTGATAACAGTAATCATGATTAATGTTAATTAACCACTAATTACGGTTATATATTTTTAATCTTAATTTTAACCATTTGAATACGGTTAGAACGGTTACGCTTATATACACTTAGATATGATTTAATTAGTTAATAACTATGATAAAAATTGATATCGATGGTGGTACTATTTATTTTTAACCTTTATTAAAAATTTAGAAGATGATATTAATATTTATTATTTGTTGATATAATGATTAAATTTGATAACATAAAAGTATTTTGGTTACTTGATTTAAATATTTATAGAGTGAATTGCCTAGATATCTAGATACCAAAAGTAAGCAAACTGATTTTTTTTTACTATTACAATTATTATTATTTGTTAGTTTCTTTGAAACTTCCTCTTATTTAGCTTAATTGCTCAGTTATTTACCATACAATTATATTATTCTGAATTCAATTAGAAAATATCAATAAACGGGTAATTTGTCTATAAAATATAGTTTAATAAGAAAATCTATAACTTCTTCAAAATCTATCAGTTTTAAAACATTTATAACGTGAAGAGTGGATGATTTAAGTGTGTTAGTTGGTTAAACACTTAAATTTTATATTTAAAAATAATTTCAAGTACATTAACTAATATTAAAATATTAGTTACAAGTACATTTAAATATTTAATGGTTTAATTGTTTAAAAATGGTTAACTGATCAATGCATTTTATAGAAAATTAACTAATTACAAAAACTAAAAGAAAGAGATTAAATATGTAGAATTACAATAAAAATGATTATTATATTTTTTAAACGGTTACAGTTAGCTAAACGATTAACCAATAGTTTTATACGGTTACTGTTAAATAACAGTAACGGTTAATACTTTAAGTTAACCATAACTATATATTTTTATGCTTATTGTTATGGTTTTTCATCATTTTATATGATTACTGTCTGGTTACATTTTGAAATGTTGGTCATGTCTACTTATGTTGATGCAAATGACTGATGTATTGATATGGACTGGGCTTAGGCTTGTTTTGATGTTGGCCCACTTAAACATTGTTGCTGAATCCTTGTTCTGAAACGACAGTGTTTTGATGATTCTTCGTGAGCTATTGAACCTTCTGTTAACTTGAATGGTTTGCTGTATTCTTAATAGTTAATAGCCCCCTCAAACTTAGTGTGGTTGGAACATCGACACCAAGTTTGTATCATAGGAAGCTGAAGGCTTCATACGGCAAGTATTTAGTAAAGATGTTTGCTATTTGCTGATAACCTTGAATATATATATATTTTTGTATGAATGTAAAATTCATTCATCAAAAAAAACATGGTTACATTGTATGCATTTTTTTAGCAGAGTTTATTTGAAAAAATGGCAAAAATTAGAGAAATTGATAGATCTCACGACCGTGGGTAATTTACTAATTTATTGTGTCTTCTACGGATATTTTCTTGCCATATTATGTAAATAGTGACTTGGAAGAGATAGCAGAATAAATCTATGGGTACGACTTATACTTGAGTCTCATAGTCCGAAGTTTCTCCAAACTGGGAGACGTATTTCTATTGAAGTATCCCATGAGTGAGCTAATGCCAGATAAAAAAAAAGTAAAGTTACATGAGAAAATCTTGATCACCAAACTCCAAACCATTGTTGCAAAAAAACACAATTCGTGTTCCCTCCTATATTCCAAATCAGCATCTTATCTTCTGTTTACATTCGACTGTGTATTGCAAGCCTGACAATGAAAGAGTACTTAGGTGTTGCGAGAGAGAACAACACACTTCTGTACCATTCTTTAGGTTGCCACATGTCCCTAATTTGATTTCATGTATCCCATGACGAGATTTTTTTTTTTTTGAATTTATTGTTCTTGCTGCGCCATAAAGCTATATCAGAGTCAACAAATACCCAATGCCTTAGTTTTGCTATCTCCTCCTCAATGCTGTTTAGCAAACTTGACGTCACCTTATTCTGTGGGATGCAAAAACATCTGCCAAAAAAGCGGATAAATTGACTCCCAATTCAACGAAGCCACTAGCTCCCAAAACATCATGAAGTCGTCCAAGAAGAGACCAATCATCAAACTAGAAAGACGTCTCCATGCCACTTTATACCTCAACCTTATGGAACTTCTTTGCATAATCCCTATACTTTATTAACTTTCGCCATATCCAAGATCCTACGATCTTTACAGACCAGAAAGAGGCAGCTCGTACAAAGTTTTTTTTGTCACCCAATTTACCCACAGCGAAGATCTTGCTGTGACTAAATGTCATATAACCAGGAATATGTTTCAATACTAGAGTACAAAGAGCAACTTGCTCTCCCACATAGTGATGATCAAGACCAAACTGTTTGGTTCTTGCATAAAAAGCTGGATTTGATATCAAGTAAACAGAGGACATGTTACCAAATAAAGCTCAGGAGTGGTAAAAAGAGGAATACCTAGTTCTTTTAGAGCATTTGATGGGTCTGCGTGTGTGTGTTCTTCCTGAACGGTTGAATCCCACACGAGTGTATCAAGTAATAAAATTCTTGAATATGTAATTTTAAAGTTGCAAGTGATTGTATTTAAGGTATCGAATCTCACACAGAGAAAAATTGTATAATAAGAAAAAAAATTGTATCGAATCTCACAGAGGAACAAGTATACCTAGACCAGATACGGGCTTGGTGATGTCATGGTTGCAAATTAATTAAAGAAAGCAATAAAACAACTATGAAAACAATAAAAAGAAGCATTAGACATTCAATGGATCACATGAGGTTTCATAATATATATTCAAGATGAAATTTAAGGCAATACATGTTTACTTCCAAATATAGGACTACGAACACTAGAGTTCGATTTAACTTATTTTCATAAAATTAACCATATAAAATCCTTATACTATGTTATTTAACTCCCACATGCAACAAAAGATGTTCCCATTTTGGTTATCAATAAACGATACCCAAACTCCAAATCTCCATAACAGATAAAATAACAATTTTGAATTTTAGATCAAACTTACTTGTTGCAACATCATCAACACGAACATAATTTAATCAATAAAACATATTTACATTCTTACCCCTCTAGGATTTGAGGAATTTTATAAAATTGCAAAGGAAACGACGGTCGTTTTTAATCAAGAAAGTTGTCGTCATTATTATATTTATAACATCTACACAAAATATTTTATGTAACCTTCATTCATTATGATATTCATAATTTCGGGTTGTTAGTTAAGTTGATAAGTATTAGTAATAGTCTGTACAATCTTGATACCATTATACAAGCATAATATTTCTTGAACTTTCATTTTCATTGAACATCTTTGTATCTTTTGTTTAGATTTATGAGTTTCAAAAAAAAGAATTTAAGCCTAAACGTATCAAATCTAATTCAAGAAAGTTAAAAACAAATTTATTTACTTGTTTTTATTTGCAATTTCCTTATTTAAAAACATTTTATACGTAAACTATATTTTTAACAGTCGATATGTTAGATCAAGTATTTGTTTTTAGTTTTTATACCTTACATCGTAATGTTTCTAACCATTTTTATAACTGCTACAAAAACTGTTAACTATATATATATATATATATATCTATAAAACGTTATCACCAATCATAGTGGATCTAACTAGTTAGAGATTTGTTTCCTTAATAAATACTTGCTCAAACAAACCTGTTAGAGCATCTCCATACTTTAGAAACTCTAAGACCACCCTCATCCCTCATATTTTAAGGGTGTCTTACAAATTAATTAACATTATATTTAAAGACACTTATCTATAAAGGTGTCTAAAGTATCTTCTTAAAGACACTATTTTCTACTATTCATACATTAAAGACACCAATCTTTTTGTTTTTCAATTAATTTTATGTTTAAAGACACCCACAAAATATAACTAATGTGGGTGCTCTAAGGGGTTCTTAAAAACAAAATTTTTTTATATAATTAATTTTAATTAAAAATAAAAAAGAACTAATACATAATAGACATGTATGAAATGAAGCTCTTAGGGCATCGCTTGGTTTTATTATTTGAGTATCTAAAGAATATAATAATAATTTTTTATTAATTTTTTTTATTCAAAAAATAATTTATTTTAACCAGTCACAAAACAGATGCATATGTGAGGAGTTTCTAAAAACTGATGCAGAGTATCTATGGTAAGAAACTTTTGTAAAATTGTATATACCATCTCTCCTACTTTTACAGTTTTTATAATTTTTTAACATTTAGATATTCTTCATGGACATGAGAGATTATGAGTTCTTAACTTCTTATTTATGAACTCTTCTCTATTTCTCTCATTTATCTTTTTAATGTTGTATTAATATATTTTGAAGAACATCTTGTTTAAGAACCTCCAATGGAGGTGATCTTATCCATTGATGATAAATTAAACATCTGTACAAGTCCATGATTTTGGGATTGATACATCACAATGATACTTTCTCCTACCTACTTTCTTCATAGATACATTCATTCTTTTTTCATCACTATGTATTAAATTATAGTTACATCTTAAAATCTGATTCATCTTCCCCCGTATAGATAGCTCTGATCTTTTCCCTTATATTCTTTTTTTTTAAACCAATATGAAAACATGTTTATTTAATAGAATTTTGGTAGATGCATTGAGTTACCAATGACTACAAATACAGATTTTAACTCATGCTTTACAGATAAAATGAGAAAGAATAATGGTATCAAGACCTGGTTACAAAAATAATTTTTTTTTCAAGAGATGATTATAATGTTTAGTTGGTTGATATATTAAATTATATCCATTACTTCTCATGATCCTATAAATATATATATTCACATCAAAATCCTCTCAATCATTCTTTCAATATTCACATTACTAAACCGATTTTTATTAAGATTAATCTCTTGAAAAAGTTTGTTAGTGATTTTGTCACCAAAATAATTAAACTTTAATTAAACAAACAAAATGTAAGCCATGGGAGAATGGAGCACCGGTCTAGGCAACATGTATACAGAGGAATCTGACTCCTATGATAAACCCTGTGGAGGTTCATCCTCAGAGACAACCGCCGCAGCCGCAGCATACCACTGACAAAATTCTCACTGGACCGGTGCTGGCTACTGCTTTTCTCAGGAAAACAGTAGTTATAGCACCGAGCGCAGTGATTACTTCTCGGTGATGCCACCACAAGAAGAAAACAACATTAATAATAATGGGATAGAGGATGTGACTATCAACACGAATTTGTACCTCGTGGGTGAGGAAACAAGTGAATGTGAGTATTCCGGTAAGGGTTTTTTTTGCCTCTGGAGACTGTTGAAGAGAAGAACGATCATAATATACTGCAACCTGAGGAAGACCTCTGATGAAAAACTATTCAACCGATGTGAGCGTTTCAAGAAGAGGACTCGTGCGACAACAAACTGAGGTAAGTCAAAATATACGTTTTTTTATAACTGGGGACCATGCGCTGAAACTTATGCTCATCCCCGGAATGTGAAATGTCAAGAATATACCATTTAAAACGCCTATAGCGACCAATCATGATTGAAATCATATGATGAATCTTTTAACCATTGGAATACTTTGTTATGGCATAAAATGGTTAATATATACGTTTTGTTTTCGTATATAGGTAGTAATTTTACATACTACTATTATACTAATTCTCGGATTTTGCAGAGCAAGATAGCCAGTAAGGCGCGGAGGAGCCAGAAAATCGTAGAGATGAGTAGCGATAATGACAATAGACACGAAGAAGAACATATGGAGAAGGCTGCAAGGAAGAGAAAGGCCAAACAAGTTAAGCTACAGAAGACTTATCGTTCGGATGATGAATCAAATGGTGGAGAGAGCTGATGTAGCGAAGACTCAAGATTCGGGTATAAATCTTTTTTGGCCGGCGAGAACTGATGCATCGTGATATTTGGATAATTTTCAAATATTTTAATTATTATCTTTTATTTAATTAATTATAATTATTACAGAATTTTAGGCTTTTTAGAACATTATAGAGATTTTCTAGGATTTTATGGTTTTATTCTAAATAGTTTTGTTATGTCTGTTGTATTATTCAAATTTTTATTTGATTAATAAAACTAGAGAGAATATTCTCAATCCTTGTTTTCGATAGATCCAGAGAGATCTCAACGAATCAGGAAGGCATTGATATAGGCATTCTTAGACTCTAAGATCCTTGCATTTATCTAGCTTCCGCTACGTCAGTTGATATCAATCAGAGAACGATTATGTTTGTCATGTTGATTGGCAGTTGCTACACTTTGAGCACGAAAGTCTTTCTACCGAGAGAGAAGAGATCCATGAGATCTACAGAGAGATCTATGGTGATCCAATCTATGACATATGTGTAAATGATGTTTTGGTTATTGACTTCTACTTCAAAGAAAATTTTGACGATAAGATCCATGCAAAATCCGGATGATTTTAGATCTGGGCAATTTTAGATTTTAGATACGATAATTGTACAAATTTGGATCAGTTATAGATCGTGCAAAATTCGGGATGAAGAAGAAAGAAGATAAAATGAATCTGTGAAGATTTATTTGATACTGAGATTGAAGATTCGAGGTCGAATCTTTCTTGATAGGAAAGAGCTAATGTAGCGAAGACGCAAAATTCGAGGATGAATCTTTTTTGAAAGGCGAGAACTAATGTAGCGTGATATTTGCATAATTTCCAAATATCTTTATTATTATTTTATTTAAATAATTATAATTTTTATAGGTTTTAAAGTTTTTAGAACATCCCAAAGATTTTTGTAGGATTTTATGGTTTTATTATAAATAGGCTTTTTAGGTATATTGTATTATTCAGTTGTTGATTTGATTAATAAAATTAAAATGAATATTCTCTACCCTTGTTTACTGTAGATCCAGAGAGATTTCTGATTCATTGAGATCTCTTGGCATCTAATGAAAACAAGGGTTAAGAATATTCTCTCTAATTTTATTAATCAAATCAATAACAGAATAAAATAATAGATCTAAAAAGACTATTTATAATAAAACCATGAAACCCGAAAAATCGTTGGAGTGTTCTAAAAACCCTAAAAATCTATAATAATTATAATTATTAAATAAAATATAATAATGATAATATTTGGAAATTATCCAAATATCACGCTGCATCAGGTCTCACCGACAAAAAAATTTGTCTTCGAATCTTGCATCTTTAATGCATTAGCTCTCCCAGATCAAGAAAGATTTGACCTTAAATCTTCAATTTCAATCTCAGTATCAAATAAATATTCACAAATCCATGTTCAATTGAAGATCCATCCTTATATATTCTTTCTTCTTCATCCAAAATTTTGCACCGTCCTGATCTAAATTTTGCACAATTATAGTTAGTTCTGTACAAATTTTGGACTAACTGATTTTTGCATAACTTCTGGACATATCTGAAATCGTCTGGATTTTGCACGGATCATAACTTCACAATCTTTATATTTGAAAAATAAGTCAATAACCAAAACATCAGCTTCATATATGTCATAGATTGGATCACCATAGATCTCTTTTTATATCTCAAGAATCGTTCTCTGATTGAAAAATCAAAGAAATACGGCTCTGATACCATCTGATCTAGCAAAAACTAGATAGATGCAAGAATCTTATTTAGTCTAAAAATGTCTAAGATCAGTGTTTTTCTGAATTCGTTGAGATATCTCGGGATCTACAAAAACAAAGGTTGAGAATATTCTCTTTAATTTTATTAATTAAATCAACAACTAAATAATACAATAGATCTAAAAAGATTATTTATAATACACCTCGCTTAGGCGCTAGTCACAGTCTCGCCGCCTTGATTAATGACTAATCCCTCAAAAAAATCAGTCAACCGATTATTTTCCGTCTAATCGTGCATAATCCGATTATTTTTAGATTGCAAGTATAAATTTTGTTTTTGTTATTGAAACATTTATATTGAGAGTTTGTGATGTTTTATAATAAATTATGTTAAAATTTTAAATAAAAATCATAAAACAAATTTTTAATACTACGTTTTCATGTGTATACTATAATTTTGAAAACAATATTATTTAAAATTTTAATATAATAGATAAATATATTTTTAAAATATTAAAATAACCTAAAACTAATCTCCGATTAATCGCCTATGCTACGTCCACCCCAACCGTCCGACTAGCGCCTAACGACTTTTAAAATATGAATAATTATAATTAATTAAATAAAATATAATAATGAAAATATTTAAAAATTATTCAAATATCACACCAACACTTCGTTTTCCAAAGAAGGTGACGACGACTTTAAGGCTCTCAATCTCAACCGCCGACGGGCCAGCAGCGGTGCAGCTACAGATCCTCAAAGCCTATACGCGAGGGCAACTCTTTCCAATATTTATAAGGCTATGTTTTTCAAATGCATAATTATAAAACCAAACATTCAAAGAAGAAGTCACATCTTTTAAATAAAAACGTTGTTCTTATAAAATTTTAAATTATAAACACAAATGTCAAATGTATATAAAGGTTTAATTCTTATAACTAATTCATAAATTTAGAGGTAGCAGATTATTTGAAAAAAACAAATAAAAATATTAAACAAACAAAAAAAACCAAGATGAGTGTTTCTTATCCTATATATGATCTATATACAAATTAGTATAAATAAGAAAATTAATTATATTAGACTGAAAACAGGAGCGGTCCGTGGCATAAGCCACCTAAGCTCGGATTTAGGGCCCCAAATTTTTGTTTTTCCTTTTTAAAACTTTTACTCAGTTTTTTCTGTAACACATATCACATGTTTGCCTCAAAGATTAGGATTTTGTGTACTGTACATTTTAAAAATTACATAACAAAATTATTTAAAAACTCTTCACAATTCAGGTTCTTCCTCCTTTTAATATTTTTAGTGCACTTGTGTACTTTGTTTTTTTCGTCTATAATTCTATATTTATTTGGAACTTTTATTTTCTTAAGTTAGTATTATGACTTGTTTTAAAAATCTCCGCATAGCTCCGATTATATTCTGCTTAGTCGCTAGGCTCAGTCTCGCCGCCTCGATTAATGACTAATCCCTCGAAGAAATCAGTGAACCGATTACTCTCCACCTAATCCGATTATTTACTCCTAATCATCCATAATCCGATTATTTTTAGATTTCAAGTATAATTTTTTTTGTTATTCAGACATTTATATCGAAAGTTTTTGATGTTTTATAATAAATTATGTTCAAATTTTAAATAAAAATCATAAAATAAATTCTTAATACTATGATTTTTATGTATTTACTATAATTTTGAAAACAATATTATTTAAAAGTTTAATATAATAGATAAATATATTTTAAAAACATTAAATAACCTAAAACTAATCACCGATTAATCTCTGTTTACTTTCTGATTTATCGTTTAGGCGTTAAGCCCACTTCGACTGTCCAACTAGCGTGTAGCGAATTTAAAACATGAGTATTATGTTAGAATATATTTTTTTTTATCTCGTTTAGCATCTTGAGAATAATTAGACTTGTTTGATGATGATGATGGTGCAGAAAAGAAGAGAGAGAGAGGATAAACGAGAGGCTAAGAATTTTGCAAAATCTCGTCCCTGATGGAACAAAGGTAAACCTATTTAAACAAGATTTTCTTTCTTAACTCAACGAAACGATTAGATGATCACAATGTTTTAAAATTCGTTAGACGTTAGTCAGGCGGTGAAGGTGGGCCTAACACCTAAATGGGGATTAATCGGGGATTAGTCAGACATTTATATCGAAAGTTTGTGATGTTTAGAACATATAATCGAAGGTAGACAGAGATTTTTAGAATAATCCCTGGGATGATCAAGAGACCCCTTTGGATTATAATTATTTTTATAATGATATGAAATGAAGAGTCAGTCATATTTGACGTTTTATACATACTCTCGTATTATTTTACTTTTGATTGTCCAGTAATCTCCAACATTTTTTTTATTCTTAAGATATTGGTGTACAACATCTTTTGATAATGGATTCGTTTATTATATTTATTTTTTAGTTGACTTGTGGATTCTTTTACGTCATACACGTAAGTGATATAATAGGAATCTAATTTAATAATCTTTTACGTGGTATGCTTCTTATTTTTCAGCTATGGGCTTGATTAGTATTATTACATAAGGAAAACATTAGTTTTTTTCTAATCAACTAATATAATTATATAATAAAATAAAGAATTTAGAAGCTTTATGTTCTACTTAACGTTCTTTCACTAATGCTTTAAAATAAACCATTTCCTCAATGTTAAAATTTATGATATTTATAAATAATTTATATAATTAATTAATTAGGCTAATAATATAAATTATAGTTTACTAAACTACATTATTTAAAATAAAATAAAATTTATATAAAATATTAAATTATCAATTAATTACACCCACACATATATATATATAAATATCTTAATATTAAATTTGAAAATTAAAAATTTAATAAAAATTTACGATAAATTAATATAATATGCTGAATATTATGATTTATTAAATAATTTTAAAGAAAATACATACACTGATTTTTGTATTTTTAACAAATAAATTTCTAAAATTTTATACTAAAACTTTAAAATTCTCTTCTTAAAATATTTCTTATAACAGTCGATTTGATTATATATTTTAAATCATTAATTCAACAACGCTTAATTTTAGATTTTTTTTTTAAATTTTATATTTTAATAACATATAATATCTCATTTTACTATAAATCTCTAGTTGACTAGACCTTTCTTAGTCAAAAATTGACTTGGATAGCTGACTACGAATGTTGTAAAACTCGGTAGGCGTTAGTCGGGCGGCGAGGCTGGGTCTAACGCCTAGGAGATTAATCGGAGAGTAAACAGGGATTAATCGGGGATTAGTTTTAGGTTATTTTAATATTTTAAAAATATATTTATCTATTATATTAAACTTTTAAATATATATTTTTTTAAAAATTATAGTAAATACATGAAAATGTAGTATTAATAATTTACTTTATGATTTTTTATTTATATTTTTAACATAATTTATTATAAACATCATAAACTCTCGATATAAATATTTGTATAACAAAAATAATTTTTTTTATACCTGAAAATTTAAAAATAATTAGATTATAAATGATTAGGCAGAAAATAATCGGATTATGCGGGAATTAATTGGATTAGGCGGGAAGTAATCGGTTGACTGACTTTTTTGAGGGATTAGTCATTAATCGAAGCGGCGAGGGTGGATATAGCGACTAAAAAAAATATAATCGGAGCTGGGCGTAGATTTTTAGAATATGGCTGACTACTAATCTTCAAAATCACTTTAATAAAACGTGTTTGACTCGAAGAGTAACACCAACACGTACACGCTACATGAATGATAATCTCACAAGTCACACCTATATTCGCAAAATTGCGTCCCTAATTTTATCTCTTTTCTTGGTTATTTAAAGGCATGAGAATAAAAATAATTAAAGAGCCTAACAAAGTATTTTTTTGTACCTCATAAGTTAACCTAATTTCCGTTTTCTCACCTTATTTATGTTAAATATTATTTAAGCCGTGAAAATCCCATTCATTAGGGCAAACAAAAGTATATTGGAGAATACATATATTTTTAGTAGGCTTAACCTGGATTTTCACCCATATTAATATTATTATATACAAAGCCATAACAAAAAGATTTAAAAATACAACAAAACGAAAAGAAAACTTATGATATATATATATATATGTATATATTTTTTTTTTTTTCAAATTCTTGCTACCATAGCCATAGATTTTGCTTTTTGTATTCTCTGCTCTGTATTGTTGGAAATAGAACTATGACCGTGAATAACAAAATGTGTTGTTGTGTATCTAAAGTTATGCCTGAAGATAACCCTTCTTTTCTAAGTATCCAACGACTGTTGCAGCCATTTCCATTGGTGAAGTTCCTGTTTCTTGGTGTCCTAGAGCAATCTTCACATAACAACAAAAAAACAAGAACATAAGATAAGACCAGAGAATGACATAAATTAAAACCACTCGCAATTCTGTTCTTGCAGCATCTCATTATTAACTATTTACCTCGCAATTCAATGGTGGCTCGTAAGGGTCATCAATCCCTGTAAAACCTGAAGACACATTTCACATTATAAGATCACTAAAAGTTCACACAAATACAAACTGCAATTCAAGAGTTACCTTTGATCTTTCCTGCACGAGCAAGCTTATAGAGACCCTTTGGATCCCTCGCCTCGCAAACTTCAAGTGGTACATCCATGAAAACCTATATGAGCAACACCAATATTACCATAAAGCTTGAAACTTTCAATACCATAGTGACTACGAAAAAGCGCCATTGTTGTAAATAGAAAGAAAGAAAGAAGATATGTTTAAACCTCAACAAAATCTCCCTTGGGAAGCAAATTTCGACAAGCGTCTCTATCTCTTCTATAAGGAGATATTAGACTTGCAATGCAAATGATTCCAGCATCTGCAAATAACTTAGCTACCTCACCTAAACAAAAGCAATTAACAAAAAAAAAGTCAAAAACTAAAACTAATAACAACATAACCAAAATTGGTTTTAAGGAGATTAAACTTACCAACTCTACGAATGTTCTCAGCACGATCTTCAGCTTTAAAGCTAAGATCACGGTTTAAGCCATGTCTAACATTATCGCCATCAAGAATATAACAAAGCTTCCCCTTTTGGTATAACATCTGATTCAAAGCACAAGCCACAGTACTCTTCCCTAACAATTTCAAAAAAAAAAAACAATCAAGGTTATTTTTTTTTTCACATAGACTCAACTTGAAGCTGTTTCTAATGATTTGATGGATGGCACAAACCTGAACCACTAAGACCAGTGACCCAAATTACACAACCTTTCTGATCAAGCAATCTCTGTCTATCAACCTTCTCAACAGAACATTCATGCCACTTTATGTTTGTTGAGTTTCCAACTGTAGACAATGGACCTTGTTTTTGTCCTATTCACAAAACAAAGGAACCCATAAATTCAATTTATGCCCCAATGAGAAATTAGTGACTTTTTTATTTTTGGTAAAATAGAAGGAACACATGAAGGAGAAACCAAAAATTGAATCAATTTTTGCAAATCAAAGCTAAAACTAGGATTTCGTTTTGTTGATATGTGTAAAGAACACATATAGGAGAAACTAAAGATTAAAACTTTTTGGCAAATTAAAGCTATTTTTTTTAAGATTAGTACAGAAAACATGAAGAAAGTAAAAGAATGAATCTTTTTGGCAAATCAAAGCCACAAATCGGTTTTAAATAGTCATATTAATAACGAAAATAGTCATATTAATAACGAAAACATGAAGGAAAAGTAAAAAAAATTGAATATTTTTGGCAAATCAAAGATTAAAATCAGATTTTTTTAGTGATATGTAAAGAAAACATGAAGGAGATACTAAAAATTGCAACTTTTTTTGTTAATCAAAGCCTAAAAATTGTATTTATGAAACTGAGAAGAAAGATTTAAATTACCAGTATGACCATTAATCGATTTGAGTTCAGGAATAGAACCATTTTTGTTATTATGACTCATAGTTTGAGATCCTTCCATGGAAACACAACAACGAACAACACCAACAGATCTTGGATTACTATCAGAAAGAAGACCTTTAGGAGAAACAATTGAAAGACCTAACAGCGATTTAGCTCCGGCGACGATCATAATTACTGAGTAGGAAATGAAAATAAAATTGAAATTGGATTAAGACAGAAGAAGGAAAAAATAAAGAATCTAGTTTTGTTGTTGTCTGAATGTTTTTAATTAAGGAACGAGGAAAATGTGACCGTTAATAAAAAGAGTGATTGAGTTTTTTTTTTTTTGTTGACAAGGCGATAAGGTAGGTGAAATTAAAACTGGTGAAATGATTGGTTGTTGGCCACGTTTTCCAAATCATTATTATCGAAACGGTTGCGTTTTGTAATTCTTGGTTTTAATTTAAATGAAATGTACATAGACATTGATTTGCATACAGATTCTAAATATAGTGAAAAAGTGAGATTGATTCGATGTGAGAACAACAACTAAAATTAAATGTTTTATTTTTGGTTTATTTCCTCTGCCAATATGGAAGCATTGTATTCGAGGTTTTGTGAGTACAGCTTTTGATTCTTCTTATTTTGGGTTAAGTTGAGAGATGGTAACAAATAATTCATATATTAATCTATGACACATTTCATTTGGTTCACACAACATTTGCTAGCTAATATGACACATTTATAATGGTTCATCGCTCATAATATTTACTTCATGATATCAATATTGTAATAACAAGTCCATTTTAATCTAGAGTTGATATATTGTTGTAATATTTACTATCGTAACATAAATATTATCAAATAAAAAATGTAATTACTGATAATTAAGTTGTTCTATCATAATCTATTTGTTCAGCTAACACACCATATTTTTTGGTATTCATTATCGATTACCAAAATAATTACTTTGATATTATAGTTACATATGTCACAAGTATATATACCCTTTTAATTTACCTACTTGTGCCACTAGATTTTTTTTGTTTTTAGAAGGTTCGTATCTTCTTTTGACGCCCATTAATTTAATAAACTTGACATATATCTCTGAGATAATTCTAATAGGTGGATAAATAGACTTTGAAATTTTGTGGGTAGCAAAACTATTTTCAAATAAAAATATAATTAACCATAACTAAATTCTCATGTCATAATCTATATCTTTACTTACATAATAGACCAGATTTTTTTTATTTTTTTTGTTATTTTTAGTAGGAGAATTATCTTGGTATTATGAGTAGAGAAGATTTTGCATCTTCTTTTAAAGTCCATTCATTTAATACAACTGAGATATATCTTTTAGGCTAAATCTAATAGTCTAGTAGGTGAATAAGTAAATTTAGAGGTTTTGTGGATAGTATTGATTTGTGGATGAGAGAAAACTAGTTTTTAGATTATGAATACCAAATTTTGCAATATATTATAGTTTTTTACCCATAAAACTCGTTAACCATTTTTTACATCTTAAACCATCAAAAGAATGATATAATTTGTCAATAGTAATTAATCACATGAAAGGTTTTTTTTGGAGGAATGGTTAAATAGTAAATTGAGATGTTTCTTACCATACTAGTCAAATCATTTGTTTTCTATTATAGGGATTAATTAATATATTAGGGTATAAATCATCGTATGACTTACATCTTTTTCATATTAAAAAGAAGTAATATAATACATGTATCCAAACACTATTTGGGAAGCATTTAAATATTATTATCTGAGTAACCAAATACAATTATTCATATCTAATAATTATATGAAATATTTGATTATGAAAATATCTAATTAAGATTTTCTCTCTCTCTCTTCATATTTATTTTCAAATTAAATTATTAAACAATATTAATTATTTGTTAATAATAATTCCTCCTCATTTTAATTTCATGATAAGTTTTATAAATAAAAATAATAAAATTAATTTATCAATAAAAATATATATACTTTTCCACGTGTATTATGATTCAATTTTTATTAAAACATATATATTGTTACAAATATAGTAACCGAATCTATAATTTTTATCATGATATTATTATAATTATAAGTTTATCTTACAATTATATTATTTTAAATTTATTTTTCACACAAATTAAAATTTATTATTAAAATTCATATAATAGATAATAACATTCAAAATGTATTTGGAAATTATTAATTATTGTTACAAATATAGAAATATTATTAATTATTAATTATTCTCTATAATTAATTATGAACATAAATGATAATTGTGGTTAAGATTTTAAAATAAGATCATCATTTCATCATTATTAAATGAACTTATACTACTTTCACCTTTATTTGATCTAATTTTAAATTATTTAGAATTCTTAGCTAATATATAATTAATATTTTTTCCTTCAAATATTTTCATTAGAATTTTTTTTAAATATATATAGTTTACTCAATCAATAAAGAAAACATTACGTTAATTCGATAAATATCATAATAGAAGTATCAAAATGGACATAAACAAGTAACATTAACTTATGTGACGTTTTATTCTACGTACATGAATATGTTCGGTTAGCATAAGATACTTGTTGTGACCTACAAAGTTTCTTACTCTGCTAATAAACTTATAGCAGTATCTCTTTATATGGCCTCTTTTACCACAATAGAAACATTTTCTCATGGCTGAAGTTTGATTCTTTGATTGATTCGCATGTGCTGGAACATAAGATGTTCCCTTTGACAAATTTTGTTGGACCTGAGTTCGTCCCTCCTTGATAACCCAGTCCGTGATGTGATTTGTCTGTTCTTCCAATTGTCAAGATTTTGTTCAAATCTTTTGTACCACTGTTTAGCATATGTATTTTTTTGTAGTTTCAATGACTTCATACTCAAGAGCTTTTCTTTTACAAGTTTCAGCTCTCAGTTCCTCTTTGAGTCTGTCATTGATGTCTTTTAACATTATCTTTTTTTTTAATGAGTACCACATTCTCATAACTCGTTTTCTTCCAGTTCTCATACAACAACTTAAACTCTTCCTCCAAATCTGTGACTTGTTCATCCTCTGATTCATCTTTTAGTATCAGTTGATTTTGTTCTTTTGGTACTTATTCAAATTCCACATCTGATTCACTATCTGAATACTCATCATCAGAGATTATCATAGTAGGAAAAGCACAAAAACCTGTGACAAAATTACATTCATCAGATTCACAATCAGATTCAGTGTCACTCATTCCAATATATGACTTGTGAGTATCCATCATGTTGTTTGTGCACTCGTCTTTAGTGTGACCGAAACCCTTATACCCAGAACACTGAATCCTCTTGTTCTTAGCAGTTGGACAATTTCGGATGAAATATCCATATCCTTGACATTTGTGATACCTCTGTTCAGACTTCAGAGCTGGTCTTTCTACTTCAACTGAAGAACTTTTTCCAAATGCCCTTCTACTTCCTTTGTCAATCTTTTTCACAGATCTGTCAAATTTCATACTTACAGCTTCTCTGAAACTCATCTGATCGGTGTTTAAAGCTACATTCATGGCTGACAAGTGAGCATCAAATTTTTTAGGAAGACATCTGAGAAATTTTTTACCAGTTTTTTTGTCTTTGTACTTTTTACCAAGTACATTAGCTTCACTTGCAATGGCACTTAGTTTTGCACTAAACTTAGTGGCTTTCTCGTCTTCTTCCGTATGGATAGTCTCAAATTTGGACGCCAGTGCATCCAATCTGCTTCTTCGAACACTTGATGTACCTTCATAGTATAGTTGCAGAGTATCCCATGCAGCTTTAGCACTTGTGCAATCTTGAATTTGTTTGAACTGATCATTGTTAAGAGAATTATGAATAGCAAAGATTGCTTTAGAATTCATCTTTGACCTTCTTTTCTCATCATCTGCCCAAAGATTTCTTTTCTTCGGTATCATCTCACCATCTTCTCTTTTTGTAGTAGGTTTCTCCCAGCCTTCCTCAACGGTGGTCCATGCGTCCTCATCAATGCTTATAATCACATATCTCATCTTCATTTTCCAATGACCATAATTTGTATCATCTAACATCACCATTCTTTGAATCACCAGCAACTCTTTTCCTGAGTCAATCCTTAGTCACATGATCCTCACATGTTGTTGAGTAACAACTCGATTCAGATGCCTGCTCTGAAACCAAATGAAATTCCAGATGGATTAGATCAATACACAAAGATGATACATACAAAACACAGCTTAAACAAATCAACTTGTTTTAATCTTTATTAGAAATCTCTCAAAAAGTAAACACTCTCTTAATGGTTTTATAGAATTTAAGAACTACCCTTCTTAATCTAAGACCTATGATTTCTAACCCCACTCATGATAGAACTCTGTATCCTCTTTCTCACGTCGCTACCTTCTACAGCAGACCTTGACACTCTTATATATCATGAGTTCAAGTCTGATTGTAGGGTATACACTCTAAATTTGGATGACTCCAAATCTTCTAAGATATTCACATCATATCTTCTCTTATTCAACAGCTAGATCTTCAGAATATATTTTGTGTATCTGACTCCAACTGATTCTTTCAATTAATCCTTGATCTTGATCTTCAAGTCCACGTCACTTTGATTCCACGTCAACACTTGTTCATTAACTCATAAAGTCGAGGAACAAAATTTTTCTTGTTCCCACATATTTTGTCCTGCTGATTCATGCCTTAACACCATGCACCTTTTGAAGAAATATCTTAATATTTTTAGATTTTGTTGTACATATAAGGTTTAGTGAGTTCACACCATACATCTCAATCATGCGATGATGAAGGTTTTTATTCATTATGAAACAAATGAATCAATATATCCAAATAGGAGGAAGAGATTGAATAACGGGTCAGACCCACATATAAGAAGCCCAAAATAGGAAAATTGGCAAGTGGATCAAAATTTAAACCACCTATATCGGTGATTTTTAATTGGAGTTCTTAAAAATAAATTAATATATAAAAGAAAAATTTGCAATCAGACCAATATTTTTTAAAGATTTTTTATTTTATTTTAAGAGATCCTTGATTTATTTTAAGATGAACTGAAGATCTGAGGAGCTCACCAGACTTGAGAGCATGTTGCTTTGATGGAATAGAGACCTTGAGAACGAATCAAGTTTTCAATTAACCTAATTGATGAGAAAATAATCGCACTGCCCTCTTATGAAAATGATGTTTTGCATTTAATAAAATAAATTTGAAAATATGTAGGTAAGATTGTATATTATACCTAAACAAACACATTAGGTTAGTGGACTGAGGTAGATCGACAGTGAGCAAAGAAGGATTCCGGTGAAGGGTGGAACAAGAGAGACTAAAGAATACAAGGAATGAACGCTATAGCCAGAATCTTCTATATTGATGAAAGCTATGATGGTTATTTAAGAAGCTTTGGAGAAAGTTCTAGATCCAATGGATTTGAGAGAGCAAAATAATCGCCCGCGACATGATTAATTGACTGAAAAGTAATTGGTTTTTTTATTCAGATCGGAAACAAGCGACAAAATTAATAGTAAAATGCAAAGAAAAATTGTATGTCATTCAAAAAGTTAGTTTACGGGAAACTTAAAGGTATCCAGTGACAACAGTGACTAAACGTTTGAAAACAGAAATATAGCGACTGAGAAAGATGAAAAAGTGAACAATTTTTTTGTAACCATTGTTGTCGCTAATGACTCTAAAAGAATAAAACTAGAGTGGCCAAGATGATAAACCATGGGATGAGAATCTTCAAGATAACTTTATTTTTTTACCGGCAATTAATGTTACGATAATATCAATATATGTCAATAGATAACTTGACAATTAGTTATCTCACATATCATCCTCTCTCATCTAATCTCAATGAAATTTGGAAAATACCCTTAATGCAATTTTAATGCGATAAATATTTGTAAATGATCTAAATATTTGGTTTCAAATATTATGGGAGAATTTGACACATAAATTGTGTGTTTGAGTTTTGTTCTAATGTATGTATAATAATAATTCAATATGTAATGTATGTATCGTAATTCACTAAGCAATGGATATGACAATGCTACTTATAAGTTAGATATGATAATTAAGTTATGATGACAAATGAATATGTTAATGTATAAGTTAGTGGATACGCTATTCATATGAAAATGATTTAACACAATAAATATTAGTTTATCACACATGTCAATTAAGTTAGCTCAATAAATACCACATGTAACAATATAATTAGCAACATATATAAGAATGCTAATATCTAAGATCATTTTCATGGTAGGTCGCTTAATCAATATCTCAAAATTAAATAATAATAATAATAATAATAAAAAAAATAAAAAACATGATAGATGAGAGAAACATATATGTTTTGAGAAACTTTGTTTATTAGAAACTATTCTTACACATGTCTTCTTTCTATTAGTCAATTTTTATTCTTAAATAAAAACATTAATTTTTTATAATTGAGAGACTTATAGGGTATTTTATGGTGATGCTCTATGATAAATCTTACAAATTATCATGATATATAAATATAACAATGGTAATAATAAGATACCAGATAAAAATAATATTATTGCATTAATTTTATATTTAGCACGTTATAAGATTTTAGATAAGAATTATCAAGTGATGAACAATTTTTTTTTTGCTGTTAACTATGAACGATAGGTCTGGGCAAAATATCCGAGATCCAAGATCCGATCCGAGATCCGGTCCGATCCGAGATCCGCTCCGATCCGATCCGAAAATAGGATATCCGAGGTGCACGGATCCAGATCCAGATATTTTATTTTGAAACTAAGGATATCCGGACCGGATCCGGATCTATTTTTATGTACAATATTTATTTAAAATATATGTATAATACTTAAATATATATTATTTAATAGAAAGAAAATTAATTAAAATATAATAAAATAAATTTTATATGAAATATTTATGTATTGTTTAACTTTACAAACTAAATATGTTTTAAAATATTTTTTAAAATTAATTTAAATTATTTTATGATATTTTCAATTAATTTTTTTTTATTTTTTTTAAATAATTTTATATTATTATTTTTTAAAAATATATATTTCTGACGGATCCGGATCTATATATCCGCATATATTAGTGGATCCGGATCGGATCTTCAATAAATAGGTATTTTTTTATTAACTTGGCTATGTGGAGTAGAGATATAATTATCTTCTATATTTAGCTGCAGGAGTAATCGAAAAAAATATCACTCTTACTTTCTTAGTTATTGGGTCTGTATATTGCCTTAGCTAACCCTTAATATTATTTTTTTATTTGATATCTAATTAATTAGCTGTAAGGATAAAGATAAAATTGGGGAATCTGTCAACAATAAAAGGACAAGTAATTTCAAGCAAAATTTTACTTTTAAAATAACAAAGGTGTTCGAGCATATCTATCAGTAAACAAAATTAGAATGTCTTTAATTATAATAACAATAAAACAGAGAAAAAAAAACTGAAAGGATCTTTAAAGAGTGTAAATTGTATTCATCTAGATACTTTAGATAAAAAAAAGTGAAGTTTAGATAAAAAAAAAAGAAGTGTCTTAAATTTTTTAATATTAATTTATAATAACACACTTCAGATGGTCTTACCGTAATCTACATAGTTTGTCACCAAAACTGTAGTGGTATGTTTGCAAAATTACCATTTTTGTAACTTGCCCTGTGAAGGAAAAAACGAAAACAACAAAAGAATAGGACTAAAAATTAAGGACAAAAGAAAACAACCAACAACCTCAACTAGTCAAGTTTAATTCTCTTCAATCTTTTTCTTGTCTACTTCTCAAAAGCTACGTCAGAGTTTCCCTATTACAAAATTCCCATGAACACAAGTGAGAAAAAGACACAAGTTACAATACTTCAAAACCATGAAGTCATTTAAAGATTCTCAAAATCCTCTTTCTTCAAATACAATTTTTGGTAAAGGAGTTACAGAGATACAGAAACACAAAGGCCGGAAAAAACACCAGCATCAAGTGCTACAACGATTTAAGAACGTGTCATCCCTTTCCCAGAAATAAATAGATGGACCATTCGGCTTTCTCAAGCACGTTCATCGTTCATGTGGTTAGGTACCTCAGGTTGGCTGTCGAGTGGCATATACTGTGCCATTATAGCTCTGATCTCTGAGTCCATGTATTGCTGCAAAACAAGGGACATAAGAAGTTCAGAACCATTTATATATGGAGACTGTTAGATGTTCAAAACTTGATGTAAGGGATGAATTAAAATCACTTACCCTCAATCTATATTTGTAAACAAGGTACGCCCCACCAGCTGCAAGTCCTAATGATAAGATTATAAGCCAAACGGCCGCCCATGCTGATTTCACTTGTGAACCTGTCTTGCCTAAATTCAACAAAAACAACCAATTGGGAAACAGACGGGGCATTTGTTTAAATAAAAGCTAATAGTATGCACAAAGTTTCAGATTTCCAATTTAACGAAAACTCACTGATGCACGTGTCATGGTCTCTGATGTAGAGAAGGTCCCCGCTACAAGAGCACTCATAGCTTCCCCATGTGTTCTTGCAGCTACATTCCGGGCACTGACAAGCTTTCTTCTCTTCGCACTCGTCAATGTCTGGTGAAGAAAGGATGAAATTTTTTTTAAAAGATGATCAGAAGTAACGACAAAGTAGTATAATATACCAAGTTTGAGAGAGGGAGGGTCTAACCTTCACATTTCTTAACACCATCTCCTTTAAATCCTGGAGGACACTCGCACTTAACATTGTCCTTGTCCTGAAGGTATTACAAGTTGAGACATGAGTCTCTTTTTATACAGTGAGATTGTGCTCAAAAGTGAATCAAAATGCAGAAGAAACACTAACCACACAAGCAGAGAATGCATGTCCATCTCTCTCATCATGCCAACAACCTCCATTGTTGATTGTGCATCTCCCTGGCCCGCTTGCTGCAGATTCAACACCAAATAAGTATAACATCAAATAGAAGCACAACTAAGACGAGACACAAAATCATACATCTGTGATGGCATATATGGAATATTAAAGTTCAAAATTTTCGTGCGCATTCAACCAACATTATACTTTGAATGTTACCAGGAAATGGGGGAGATTAAAAATCCATGTATACCGAAAATTTTGTTTACAATTCACTGACTAAGAGTTATACGAAAGCAGCTAAAAGAAGATTACAAAATGTCGCTCTGTAGGTAAGTAAACTAATAATTGTCAAATTCAGATATCTACTATATAATATGTCGATTAAATTATAAAAACTAATCAAAAGATGACATGAACACGCACCTTCACAGTGGCTGTAACCATCCCCTTTGAATTGCACACCATCAACTCGAGGACACTCGCATACTCTTCCACGAAAAGTATCCTGCAAATGAAGCAGATTATATATATATATATATATATATATATATATATATAACAGACACTTTTGCCAGCAATTTCACATTATACCTTGCAAGCAGTAATGTTGGCGGACTTATCTTGCCAACAACCACCATTGTTATCTAAGCACTCGTTTGACTCCACCTCTGTCAAATTTCACAATAAGCGTTAGAAGGTGTGATCACGGTAATTGTTTACAATATATTCCAACCATTTATTTGATAATCTAGCATGGGGCATCTAAAATCAAACTTAAAATGTAAACACGCAAATCTATAAGCCAAAACGTAGAGGTAGCATTGGGTTGGATCATTAGGGTATGTAAACATGATAATCAAAATACTCTCAATTCCCATAGTTAAGAGCAGGTAGTTCAGGTACAAGTACAGGTAGCTGGAGCATCTATAACTATTATTTTGGACTTTTCTCATATCTGGGACAACCAATGTCGGATAAACCCACAAAAGTTCACTCAATCAGATTCACCAACACATACTTCAATGGGTATACAGATAAAGGTTATTAAGGACTTGAAACTCCCACTCTCAGTCAAGACAGACATGTTAAAATAAACTAACGATCAATATATACCTGTGCTGAGGCATATAGCTGGTTCAGTGGTCTCCTCAAAACCAGAGCATAGAGCCTTGAGTACTGCACTCTTCTCCAACTTGCCTGAAGGGAAAGATTTATATAACAATGTAAAATATATGTTTTGAAGTCTTAAGTTAAGACTGCAGGACAAACCTCGGTATTGACGGTTGTTAACAACCAAGGTAGGCAATATGGTAACATCACCCCTTGAACCCTTACCAACCTACATAAAATGCCAATCACAAACGGGTTACTCAAAGAACATACAATAACTGTGATATACCCACAGGAACAATTCAAAAGTAATTTACTTGAGCATCTTGTTCTTCCTTTAGAACTGGATTGTCCAAGTCAGCATCAGGGTCTCCCATACATTTGTCAATTTTTCTACTATCGATTCCTGTAAAGACATACATAAACAATATGCTCTCATTCTCCCGAAAAAACATTACTGTAAATATTGCTATCCATTAATTTGCGAGACCTCTACGAAGAAACACTCACCAAGAGATTTGATAACAGATTCAGCACAATCTTTGTTGTATTTCTTCTCCTTCATAGGACACCTGATCTGGAAATCAGTGACATAGTCCCACCAAACCCATGGTTTCCCAGTTTCATTCGCCACCTTAAAAACGCAAAGCTGTCTCAAGTTTTCAACAACCACATCTTTACCGTCATATCCTGAGCTAAAATCCTGTTCTGGATCAGGAGCACAGTATCTCCCCTTGTTGATACACTGAGACTTACACTGTCTGCTCAACGTGAAAGCATGAGGACAATACCAAGTGATATAATGAGGTCGAAACTGAGTAAAACCGCCTTTCTCAAGAATCTGAGCAGCACCTTTAAAATCCTTAACAAACTCCATCAACATATCACACTTAACCCCACACTCATCATTACTATTAGTCCACAATTCATACTCAACACGATCATCAGGATGAGGAACAGCTTCTCTCCAATCAAGATTCAAGTTAACCATATCACCACCACTAATAGCTTTCTTCAACTTTTCACCAAAACCTTTAGTAACAAGAGCAGAAGGAATAGTAATATTCTCAATATATTTAGCAGATGAAATATCTTCTTCAGGTGTATCCATTGTTATCAAAGGCTCATCAACATTATCCGCTACAAGAACTGCAGAAGCTCCCGCTTTTTGAGCATTCCACACCTTCAAAGCAAAGAAACAATCTACACAACAACAACAACAACAAAAAACCCTAATTGATCAAATCCATTAATTCGAATTGCGAATTTTAAGAAAATAAAATAAATAATTACCTCCACGATCAAGTAAGAGGAAAATAGGTAAAGCACCAGGTTGAGATTTAAACGAAATCGAGAAATCGCTAAACTCTTTACACGATTTCTGATTCTCTTTAGGATAAATCACAGTACCAGCCATACTTCCACCGTACTGAGGAATCCCAAAGTTACCAATTGCACTGTCATGACTTCCTTTTATACTCTCCGGCGAAGTCACCGACAAACTATTCTTCTCCACCACGAATCGAGCTTCCGTAATTGGACACGTCACTAGAGAAAGAAGCAGCCATGGGAGAAAACATAGAAACTGCTTCATCTTCGAGATCTCCGCCTCAAACAACAACAAATTCAATAGATCAAAGTGATGAGAATTTTAAAATATTCTCGAGAAAATAAATTCGGGGGTTAGTTCAACGGTGCGGGTTGTGACTAAAGAAGACTACAGATGACGTCGTATAGTCAAGCCAAATACATATTTTGACGGACGACGAAACAAATTGAAATTATGATTAATTTTATTATATGTATTGTTATTAAAATTAAGATTAAATGTAAAAAGATATGATCATAAAAGTGTCATAAACCGTTGTCCACCGGATCCATGTGACACGACTTTTATCTACCTTTCTACTGTTAGAGGTTAGACATCCGGTTTATTTTATTCGGGTTGGAGCAAACCGAACCGACAATATATGATTTACTACTAAAAGATAAAATATGTTTTTTTCTTAACATGTGTGCAATATCTTAAACTACAGAGGGATTTGTTTTAGTTTATTTGTGAGATATCTAGCTAATCTGATGCTTATATCACCTATATTAAAAATAATTACCTCTTTGATTTAGTTTAAATGTGTTTTAGGGTTTTACACACAAATTAAATAAATGTAAAAATTATTTAAAAACTACATTGAAAATCCAAAACTTGTAATAAATAAATTTAAAAACTAAAAAAAAACTACAAATAAAAATATGAAAAATCTTAGAACAATTATTGGGTTCATCCCTAGTAGGCCTGGGACGGAGCCGGATATCTGGCTTTTTTGGACAAATCTGGATCCGGTCAAATATGTGATTTTGAAATCCGGATCTGCATCCGGAAAAACCAGATATCTAAAAAAAAAAAATAATTAAAAATAATCTAAAAAATTAAAAATTATATTAAAAATTATAACTATTAATAAATATAAATATTATTATAATAATATAAAATATTAATATATATATATATATATATTAATATAATATAAAATATTAAAAAAATATATTAAAATTATATTAAAAAAAATTATTAAAACCGGATCCGGATATCCGGACGGATTTTTTTTCATTATCTAGCTCCGGATCCGTAATTTTATTATCCGGATCTAGATCCGTTCAGCCGGATATATAGTTTTTCGGAGCGGATAAGGCCGGATACCGGATAATGTGTCCTAGGGCTAATCCCTAGGGGTGAATATCTCTTATTCACCCCATTTATTTTAACCAATAAAAGTTTGCCATTTAATATTGTCAAATAAAATAAAAATTAATATTTTTAAATAAAATAATTAAATAAAATCAATAAAAACTCAAAAATAATTACGAAAATAAAATAAAATTAATTAATTACGATAAAAATACAAAAATACATAAAATAAAATAAAATTACAAAAAATTAATTATAAAATATACTTTAAAATACACAACCAAATGAACTCAAGAAAAATAACAAAATATGTAGCCAAAATATAAAATATATATCCTAAGGATACAACTTATCGAATTCAAGGAAAACAACAAAACAAATTATCAAAATATAAAAATATATCCTAAAGATACAACTTATCAAACCCAAAGAAAATAACAATACGATTTGCTGAAATATAAAAAATATTCCCTAAATGATACAACTCAATGAATCCAAGAAAATAAATAAAACAAGTTGTGATATCTTAATACTATTAAATTATTATGTTTTTAATTTTTTCGTTTTTTATTTATTTATTTAGTTTATGAAATATTATATTAAAATAAAAATTTAATAAAATTAAAGAAATACACATAAAAGATAATTAATGATTTCACTAATAATTTAATTATTTTATTTAATTCTGATAGGTTAATGAAAAGAGCTGAATGAGATATATTCACTCTTAGGGATGAACCCAAGAATTTTCCAAAATCTTATAGGGAAAATTACCCATTTTAACTCAAACTATTTTTGTGGTGCCTTTTTACATACGAATTACGACACAAAGCGATTTTCAACTTGAATTTATTAAATTTTCTAAAACATATATAAACTTCTATGTGTGCCGAAATCAATTTTGACGTTAGTAAAACAGATAAATCAGATGCAACATGCTATATTACTGATAAAAGTCTAATGGATACATCACTAATAACAAAAAAAATTAGCAATGAGGATTATTTTTGCTCTATAAAATTGATATTGTGATTCTTTGCTTATTACAAAATTAATTTCAAAATATCTAGAAAATATCTCTATTCTTACTTGAGTGTTCTCATGAAGTTCCAGAAAATAAAATTTCTATAGAACACACAATACAGATAAAATTGGTTCAAATGCCACTACGTTTTTATTTCATTTATCATCCTATTCGATCAGCCTTTAAGACACGTTTAACCAACAAATTTATTTATCTCTTATCTTTATTATAATCTTCAAACTCCATTGGAACAAAAGCAATATTCTAACTTTTCTTATCTTTATTATAAGAAATATAGGGTCTAACTTTTGAAAGTAACTAATTCATAATTGTTATTAAACTAGTCTTTTAATTCATAAAATTTTGTGTCACATGAAAGAGGCAAAAAGAAAAGTATCTCATTACAGTAAGATCTCGATTTCGGTCCTCACATGCATTCCATGAATGGCTAGTGCATTAGTTTTTGAAAACTCGCTAGCCGCTAGTCGGGCGATGAGGGTAAGGGTGGATCTAAAGCCTAAGGGATTAATCGGGGAGTAAACGAGAATTAATCGGGAATTAGTTTTAGGTTATTTTAATATTTTAAAAATATATTTATACATTATATTAAACTTTTAAATAATATTATTTTTAAAATTATAGTAAATATATGAAAATATAGTATTAATAATTTATTTGATGATTTTTAATTATAATTTTAAATTAATTTATTATAAAATATCACAAATTCTCAAAATAAATATTTGAATATACTTGAAATTTTAAAAATAATTGGATTATACATGATTATGCAGAAGATAATCAGATTAGGCGGGGATTAATCGGATTAGGTGGGGAGTAATCGATTGACTGACTTTTTCGAGGGATTAGTCATTAATCGAGGCGGCAATATCTTGATTTCGGTCCTCACATGCATTCCATGAATGGCTAGTGCATTAGTTTACACTATTTTTTTTGTTAAATGAAGCAATATACAGTAAAATGGTGGAATTTAAATTTAGTGAGATTGCTTGTCTCCTTCGCCTTGACGCCTTTTCTTTCAACAATCATTTTTAAAATTTTTTGTTTATAGTAATAAATTGATATCTTCAAAAATTAATTTGAAAATTTTCATCTTAAATCGTGTGATGTCTTCACAAAGTGTGTTTTCATTATTCTATGTAAATTAAGAAAAAAAAGTGAGAGGGCCTAACGCTCTGACATATCATAAATTAAACAAAAAACGTGGAACTTGGATAACCTTAACCCATGTTGTAAAAATCCTCGTATAGCTCTGATTACATCCTGTCTAGTCGCTAGACCCACCCTCGCCGTTTCGATTAATGACTAATCACTCGAAAAAGTCAGTCAACCGATTACTTCCCGCATAGTCCGATTAATCCCCGCATAATCCGATTATTTTCTGCCTAATCATCTATAATCTAATTATTTTTAAATTTTCAGGTATAAAAAAAATTGTTTTTGTTATACAAACATCTATATTGAGAGTTTGTGATGTTTATAATAAATTATGTTAAAAATATAAATAAAAATCATAAAATAAATTATTAATACTACATTTTCATGTATTTACAATAATTTTTTTTTTAAATTATTTAAAAGTTTAATATAATAGATAAATATATTTTTAAAATATTAAAATAACCTAAAACTAATTTCCGATTAATCCCCGTTTACTCCCCGATTAATCCCCTAGGCGCTAGACACACCCTTGCCGCCCGACTAGCGCCTATCGAGTTTTACAACATTGACCTTAACATATATATATATATATATATATATATATTTACTTCACTTTGTGTTTTACTTTTAAACACACACTATTTGTCACATCTACAAAAAAAAAAGAAAAAAAAAACTATCAGTTATTTTCTAATGGAGCAATTCTTTCAACTCTCTCATTAATAATTATGATTATCTTAAGCAGTCATGTGCTAGGTTTCTGTTTACATTTACAATTTTCTTAACATATTAGATATAGGTTTTCTTTAAAATAGTTTCATATAGCAAATAAATTCTTAAACTTATAAATGTAACTATGTAGAAATATATGTATGTTAGATATTTTTAACTATAAATTCCATTATATTGATTTTAACATTTTTATATGTCAAATTCCTATTTAGGCTAACCAGAGGCGGACCCAGAATGTTTGTTTTACCTGGGTCAAATATTTAGAATATCAAAGTAAAATTATTCACTTATTGAAAAGGGGGAAAAAATATTAGAGGGTGTTTGAGGATTTGAACTTAGGATTGACAGTACATCATACTTGAAGCTAGGGATGTTAATAAGGGTTAAAAATTCCTAGGTTATCCTAAATTCGCACTGATATGAGGCGGATTAGAATTTATGTTTTGATTGGCTAAAAAAGTAGGTATTGCGGGTTGAGCTATCACGGTCTATGATCTTTGAAGGACGAATCCGCATGAATTGCGGATTGATCCATAGACTGAATTTTTATTTACATTAATTTTTTATATATTGTTATAAATTAACCCATTAATCTTTTAGCATTGGAAATGTCTCTCATGCCATATAACGTGCTTACTACTTAGTATATCAATCATGACAATATCATCAAAGTCACTTTTTAGCATTGGAAGTTGTATATTAAATAAATATAGAAGTCGTGTACTACCTTCTAATGTTCAAGCAATACTTAGTTTACGTATTTGGCTACGCAGATTTGAAGAGAATCGTAAATAATCTAATACTATTTTTATGACTAATCAATATAATTTAACATGTAGTATGAATGTGTGATTAATTATAAATAATTGTTTGGGTTTTTATTTGCACATGATGATTTGAAGTGTTTGTGAAGAAGTTGATGGGGTCACATGCCGAGGAAACCGATGTAATAATAGGGAAGCCCTTTTCATACTGATTTTATTTTAAAAACTTTGAAGTATATATTTTGTTTTTTTTAATAAATTAGAGATGTTGGCAATGCTCAATCAATTTCAGATTTAAATCTTTAAAAAATTGAATTTTTTTGATATAGTTATCCAGTTTGTGATTTTATTACTATCTTTTATTTATTTATGATAGATAAAAGATATATTTATTTTATTATCAATGAATTTATATTATAAAACTTTATTTTTTTGGTTATTAATTTGATTTTAAATAACATGGACCAAACCGCTAAACCTGCGGTTATAATAGAAGACTAGTTAGAGTTATTAGTTTAGAACTCATTGGTTATAGCGAACCAACCCATCAAAAACCACAAATTAACTCAACCCGTAATAGGGCAAATTAAACGGGGCGGGCTAATCCGCTTGAAGTTTTAACCATTTAGCCAAATTACTTCATGAAAACTTAGTAGTGCCCAGTGTTCTAAAAAGCAGTCTAGGCGGCCGCCTAGGCGTCGCATAGGCGGTAGGCCCCTTTAAGCCGCCCGGTTAACGCACAGACCACTTAAAATTTTAAAAGATCGGTTTATATTATACGGATAGTTAGATTTATTAAAATATTCGATAATTAAATAAATTAAACACTAATTATATGAGTTATAAATGTGGGATATACAAATTTAATAAATGATTTAATATATATGTTTTTATAAAAATAAAAAAAATTATTTAAAAAAACTTAAAATTACAAAACATTGATATTCTTCAGGTTCTTATAATTTAAAATTTTAAAATTATTCAATTTTATATTTTTATTGTGTTATATTATATTATGTTAATATATATGTGTTTAAATATATATATATATATATATATATATATATATATATATATTTATTATAAAATTACTTAAACCGTTTAAACCGCCTAAAATCGCCTAGGCCCCGACTAATTCTAGGCGCCAGGCGGAAGGTCATCGCCCGACTAGCGCCTAGCGCTTTCTTGAACATTGGTAGTGCCTATAAACTAAGTTCAATTGTTTTCCATCAAACCTATTAAACTTTCAAGTTCCATATGCTTATATATATATATAAATATTCAACATATATTCGAATATCTCTCTTATTTTCTTGCTACTCAAGCACAAGAAATTATTTATTTATGTTTCTATTTTTCCCTATATCTTCATTCATAATTTTATGATCATTGTTGGTACTGGGCTTATGCCCTACCCATAATCTAATCCAAATCAATATCGAATTATCTCAAAGCCCTATCAAATTGGTCTCTAAAAACCCAATCAAGAGTCCATGAAGACTTAAACCTAGGTTTTTCCAAATCAATAAAAATATAGAGGTTCTATCTTCTATAGAGAGATCTAAAAATTATTCGTTACATTCCAAATATTCATGAGATCTTGGATCATCGAGATCCATATCGTCCTTAATCATACTACGAATGGTTTGATCCCTTCTCAAGGGTACGTAGGAAATCTTCCTCAAGGTGCAACTATAACATCAAAAACCCTATTGAACTTCTATGGTTCAACAGTTGGCGCCGTCTGTGGGAACCCTTACAACAAAAGCCCAAAACTCAACCTTTATGATCAATCTCAATAATTAACAGATTCACACCACCTACTTGCAAGATGTACTACAGATGCAGACCCATATAACGATTAACATACCCATGGAAATCCCCAAGAGTAAGCTTTACATAGAAGTCAATTTTGCCTTAATTCGACGTATATAGCGAAAGTTATAATCGTTTTAGTAAAACGGATACATTCTGTCTGAAACCCTAAAACGCAGATCCAAATCATCAACTTTCAACACAAATTCCCGAGGAGTTAGAGCGACCCAGCTGATGTAAAACTTATCTTGAAAAGCCACGAGAATCAGTTTTCCAAAAAACTCAACCTCGCTTCAATCCAAGGTGTATGTTTAAAGTTATAGTCGTTTTACTGGAAGGGGCACAGTTTATTCAAAACCCTAAACAACAAATCCGATTTGTTTATTGCGAGTCGATTTCCCGACAGAATTAGATTGCTTTCAACCTATCCACGGATTACCTCAAGTGTAATCTTTCCAAAGCATCTGGCCTTGCATTAATTCGAGTAATATGCAAAGATTTATTGCTATTCTTCTGCAACATATATAATATATCAATCCGAACTCGTCTTATTCCGTCGCTGTTATATGGGTTAACTTTGAGATAAGTTTCTCAGAGAACAATATGGATCCATGAGACTCATAATATATCAACGGAAAGTCCCAAGACTGATCTTCCTATAGAAATCAACCTCGTCTCAATCGTCATATTAATTCAAGGTGTATTTCACAGATTTTTAAACTCTGTCAGTTGAAGAAAACAGAAGGATAAAAAAACAGAGAAAAAAGAAAAAAGAAGAAGAAGAAAGAAAAAAGGAAAAAGAAGAAGAAAGGAAAAACAGAGAAGAAACAAGGAAAAAGAAAAAAAGGAAAAAAAATCAAGCCGAGCTACGCTATACAATGCGTCTTACGCTCGTAATATTCGGGCCAAATTTATGCCGTTTCGCTATGATACCCTGATCAAATATTCGTACGAGACCATATTATTTGATAGCCTATGATGAAGAAGTTGCCTAAGACAAAATAAGTCGACATCCATATGATTAGGTTCTAAACTCTGAAGGAGTCTCTCAAGACAAATAAGTTGACATCCGCATAATTGAGACATGACTTTCAAAGGGTCGCCCAAACTAAATAAGCCAAAATCCGCACATTTGGGGCCAGACTTGTTACATATCAAGAGGTAAGTACTTGTACTTTTCTCACAATTTAATCAAATTTTATAAAGTCGGGCTCACTTTACCGCAACCCAATGAGTCGCCCATAACAAATAAGCCGTTAACCGCACATTTGGGGCCTGACTTTCAAGAGGTCGCCTGAGATAAATAAGCCGATATTCGCATAAAGAGAATTACGATCATGTTGAGAATCGAGGGTAAGTCGACCTCCTTGGGAGAATCGCAGAGAAATCGATTTTCAATACAACTGCATATTACTCTATTTTTATCAAAGCCGAGTATCAAACGCGCAATCTGAAATCGATGTATCGCACACGACTTTCTACAAATCAAATCCACCTAAGTACAACGGGAGACATCCTGTTTTAGGTCGGTTTATTTTGAAAATGGCATCTCGCCTTCACTGACAAAAGTCTCACAAACGAGAATAGACATATACATCAAAAGCCGACCTCCATGGTCGCACTAAAGTTGACCTTAATGGTCGCACTAAAGCTGACGTCAACGGCCACACCAAAAGCCGACTTCAGCGGTCGCACCAAAAGCCGACCTCAACAGTCGCACCAAAAGCCGACCTCAGCGGTCGCACCAAAAACTGACCTCTATGGTCGCACCAAAACTCGATCATTATGGTCGCACGAAAAGCCGACCTCAACGGTCGCATGTCAACTTTGATCTGTATTTTCAAACAATACGATATTGATTTACATCAGGTCATTTGATTCTTATTTTGACAAATCTCGATTTATCTCTTTTTATCGAACTGAGGGGGGACTAACTGTTGGTACCGGGTTTATGCCCTACCCATAACCCAATCCAAATCAATATCGAATTATCTCAAAACCCAATAAAATTGGTCTCTCAAAGCCCAATCAAAGATCTATAAAGACTTAAAACCTAGGGTTTCTCAAATCAATATAAATATAGAGGTTCTATCTTCTACAAAGAGATCTAAAAATTATTCGTTACATTCCAAACATTCATGAAATTTTGGATCATCAAAATCCATATCGTCCTTAATCATACTACGAATGGCTTGATCTCTTCTCAAGGGTACGTATGCAACCTTCCTCAAGGTGCAGCTATAACATCAAAAATCCTATTGAACTTCTATGGTTCAACAATCATGTTTCAGTGGATCACTTGTTCTAGTGGATGATATATCGTTTGCTGGATCACTCTAGATGGTTGAAGAAGTATCGGCTAGATAGTTCAGTGCATGATATTCAACATAGTTATCAACTGAGTTATAGACGTTGAAGTGAAAAAGCTTTTGCCTTTTTTCCCAATAAGCAGAGTCTGATTATAGTAGTCCTATATCAACCATTCACACCAAAACTCTATTCCATGGTTAGGAATTCACTTTGGTCCATTCATGAGTAAACACATCACACATAGGACTGGTTTAATAATTATAAACGAGTAAATTGTTAGAAATTATTGACCGGTTGAAAACATTTACAGTTCTGTTCAAATAAATTTAAAATATATTATTTCTATAAAGAAAATAGTTTTATTAATATAATCTAAATTTTAATGAAGATTTAAATAATTTTTAGAATAAAATAAAATTATTTCTTTTAAGAAATTTAAAACATTTTTTATTTCACAAATATTTTATGCTTATATATTTTTGTTTCGTTAATACATATATAAAGAGATAGAGATGTTGAAGAACTGGACAGAGGAAGACAGCAAAGATTGACAGAATTTAACAATGATGTTGAAGCTCTACTGTAGTCAGATCGTGAAATGTAATAAAGAAAAATTGTAACTTTTTGATCTACAATTTTGTGCTATTTTTTTTTGTTTTTATGTATTAGAAAATAATCATTGCATATATAATTTTTAATAGTTTTTGATGAAATTTGAGAAAATAGTATAATATATTTTTGATATTTTAAGAAAAATAGAAATACTTCAATAAAGTTGCAAATTCACTAATATATAAATAATATTAGTATCATATTTTATTAAAATATATTATATATAATATATTTATATGGTTATAAATGTGACTATATATTACATAGGGAATTCAAAAAAACTATTAAATTATTATCTTATCAAAATATGTCAATTATTATACTGATCAATTCGAAACTGTGATAATTTATTAATTTAGAGGAGTTATTAGTCATCGAATATTAATTTATAGAGATTATATTGTACTTCATGAATGTTTTCTTTATTTGGGCAACGAAAATAATACTTCATGAATGTTATTATGGAAAATTTAATTAGTTTGCATGTGTGGTTTTATCGTGACATATAGTTTATAGAGCTGAGAATCATTTTTTGGTGATTGTAGGGGAAAAAATATTTATATATATTTGCCAAAAATTCTTGTATTGAAATGTAGTAATAAATACAAAATAAAAAAATTATTTGAGAAAATCAATAGTGTTAACTATTAAGTTTAACAAAAAAATATCAATAGTATTAAATAACTGTCGGCATTATCTAAGTGACTAAAAATAAATTAAATCAGCGGTTTTAACTTTTAATAATGGAGCATGTCTATTTTTGTTGATCCAACTAATAAAAATGGAAAAATATAACCAGTACATACACATAAGAGAATAATTATCTAATGTATTGGAATGATTATTTTCTAAGAGTTGATTTAAAAATGAAAAAATCATATGTTATTTAAACATGAATTTTAAAATATTCTTTAAAATTTAGTGTTATTGAGTTAATAATTTTAAAATATTTATTTAAATTTATTATTATTAAAAATAATTTAATAATTTCAGCTGAGATTTGAAGAGATTTTTTTGTTAAAAATACAAAAAGCCAAATCCAATAGTTTCAGACGAGATTTCAAAAAAAATAAATAATTAAATAAAAAAATTACTAAAATTTAACTAAATCATCTCAAAACTCATTAAAACTTAAATCATTTTAAATATTCATTCCACGATTTAATTACACTATTTTTTAAATCATATGTATTCAAATTCAGTCTATTTATATTCAAATTCATCTGATTCCGATATGACATTTAGCTATAAAAATTATGATTATTTTCAGCTAAATTACAATACATATTGATCATTATTTACTTTAGTTTGTGACACGTTTTATTTAATAGATTAATCGATTATACTGTTATACATTTGTTTTTACATCGTCTGAAAAAGATTTGATAATTTATTTTCGTCGCGTCGTTGATATTTGTTTGACTATTGCGTCGTCGAAAGTCTTCCACTCCCAACTAAGACGTTGAACAAAACTCAATAATCTTTACCTTCAATAAACTCACACACATAGACAAAGAAAAAAAAATTCAAATCCAATCATCATCATCTCTTTTGAATGATCTGATTCAACCTTTTGTTGTTGTTTGAGACGGAGATCTCGAAGATGAAGCAGTTTCTATGTTTTCTGCCATGGCTGCTTCTTTCTCTAGTGACATCTCCATTTACGGAAGCTCGATTCGTGGTGGAGAAGAATAGTTTGTCGGTGACTTCGCCGGAGAGTATAAAAGGAAGTCATGATAGTGCGATTGGTAACTTTGGGATTCCTCAGTACGGTGGAAGTATGGCTGGTACTGTGATTTATCCTAAAGAGAATCAGAAATCGTGTAAAGAGTTTAGCGATTTCTCGATTTCGTTTAAATCTCAACCTGGTGCTTTACCTATTTTCCTCTTACTTGATCGTGGAGGTAATTATTTTATTTTCTTAAATTTCGCAATTCGAATTAAATGATTTGATCAATTAGGGTTTTTTTGTTGTTGTTGTTGTGTAGATTGTTTCTTTGCTTTGAAGGTGTGGAATGCTCAAAAAGCGGGAGCGTCGGCAGTTCTTGTGGCGGATAATGTTGATGAGCCTTTGATAACAATGGATACACCTGAAGAAGATATTTCATCTGCTAAATATATTGAGAATATTACTATTCCTTCTGCTCTTGTTACTAAAGGTTTTGGTGAAAAGTTGAAGAAAGCTATTAGTGGTGGTGATATGGTTAACTTGAATCTTGATTGGAGAGAAGCTGTTCCTCATCCTGATGATCGTGTTGAGTATGAATTGTGGACTAATAGTAATGATGAGTGTGGGGTTAAGTGTGATATGTTGATGGAGTTTGTTAAGGATTTTAAAGGTGCTGCTCAGATTCTTGAGAAAGGCGGTTTTACTCAGTTTCGACCTCATTATATCACTTGGTATTGTCCTCATGCTTTCACCTTGAGCAGACAGTGTAAGTCTCAGTGTATCAACAAGGGGAGATACTGTGCTCCTGATCCAGAACAGGATTTTAGCTCAGGGTATGACGGTAAAGATGTGGTTGTTGAAAACTTGAGACAGCTTTGCGTTTTTAAGGTGGCGAATGAAACTGGGAAACCATGGGTTTGGTGGGACTATGTCACTGATTTCCAGATTAGGTGTCCCATGAAGGAGAAGAAGTACAACAAAGATTGTGCTGAATCTGTTATCAAATCTCTTGGTGAGTGTTTCTTCTTAGAGGTCTCGCAAATTAATGGATAGCAATACTTACAGTTATGAGGGTGTATACTCTATTTGTCTTTACAGGAATCGATGGTAAAAAAATCGACAAGTGTATGGGAGACCCCGATGCTGACTTGGACAACCCAGTTCTAAAGGAAGAACAAGATGCTCAAGTAAATTACTTTCTTACGTTTGAGTTGTTCTGCAGACATCTCAAGGGTATGCTCTTTAAGGAACATGAATAACCTCTTTGTTTGGGATTGGCATATAATGCAGGTTGGAAAGGGTACAAGGGGTGATGTTACCATATTGCCTACCTTGGTTGTCAACAACAGACAGTACCGAGGTTTGTCCTGCAGTGTTAACTTCAGACTTCAATACGTGTAGTTTACCTTGTTATATAAATATTTCCTTGCAGGCAAGTTGGAGAAGAGTGCTGTACTCAAAGCTCTATGTTCTGGTTTTGAGGAGACGACTGAACCAGCTATATGCCTCAGCACAGGTATAATCTTACTTACCCGAGTTGTCCATACCCAAAACGCTTAGGTATATAACTACTGGTTGGAATCACAACTTTTTACCACTTTCTTTGAGCCTTTTAAATATTGAATATACTATTTATTTGACAGAAATGGAGACAAATGAATGCTTAGATAACAATGGAGGCTGTTGGCAAGATAAATCAGCCAACATAACTGCTTGCAAGGTACATTGTGATATTTCTTGGAAGAGTTTTTTTGTTATATCTATTAATCTGCTTAATTTTCAGGATACTTTCCGTGGAAAAGTATGCGTCTGTCCTATAGTTGATGGTGTGCGATTCAAAGGGGATGGTTACAGTCAATGTGAACGTGAGTGATACTTTTTTTTATATTTAAGCTAACTTGTGCTATAAACTAGTAGTTGAGAATGGCAAATACTAGTCAACTTTCTTACACACTGACATTTTTGGTCTCATTGCTAGTCAGTGAGTTCTAAACAGAATGTTCGATTCACATGTCTCTGCTGAAATCCAAAATATTATCTTGGCTGCATGATCACATGAACTTTCATAGCAGATTAATTTTTATAAAAGGATCAACTGAGTGGACTTCTAAAATATGATATATATTGTGTTCTTTGCCTTGTGCTTCTGTTGGATCATATGTCATACTTAATTGCGGTTTTTATTGCAGCAAGCGGTCCAGGGAGATGTACAATCAACAATGGAGGATGTTGGCATGAAGAGAAAGATGGACATGCGTTCTCTGCTTGTGTGGTTAGTGTTTCTTCTGCACTGTGCTTTGCTTTTGAGCATAATCTCACTGTTTAGTAAGAGACTTATGTCTCAATTTGTAATGCCTTCAGGACAAGGACAGTGTTAAATGTCAGTGTCCTCCAGGATTTAAAGGAGACGGTATTAAAAAGTGTGAAGGTAAGACCTCTGTTAAAAAATTGGGTTACCGTACTTAGTTGTGTTACTTTATAAACATCTTGTAATGTATTTTCGTGCTTCCTTCACTAGACATTAATGAGTGCAAAGATAAGAAAGCCTGTCAGTGCCCGGAATGTAGCTGCAAAAACACCTGGGGAAGCTACGAGTGCTCTTGTAGCGGTGACCTTCTCTATATGAGAGACCATGACACTTGCATCAGTGAGTTTCCATTATCTTAATTTTCTACAGTTCTATGAGTACTCGTGTGCAAAGAGCCTCTGTATATAAAAAAACTCCCTCTCTTTTCTCAACCGGTATCGGGTCTTTTGTTTTAAATTTAGGCAAAACGGGTTCACAAGTGAGATCAGCGTGGGCGGCCGTTTGGCTTATAATGTTATCATTGGGACTTGCAGCTGGTGGTGCGTACCTCGTTTACAAATATAGATTGAGGGTAAGTTTTTAATTCATCCTTGCGCTTTTTGTTGACCTGAGATGTCTATTAAACCATACTGCTTCTGTAACCTCATTTCATGTCTTGGAACCGTAAACATGATTGCGTTTTGAACTTCCTATGTTTCTGATTTTGCAGCAATACATGGACTCAGAGATCAGAGCCATAATGGCGCAGTATATGCCACTGGACAGCCAGCCCGAGGCCTCACACCTCGTGAATGGTGACCGTGCGTGAGAGAGCGAGATGGTCCCATCTATTTATTCCTCGCAAAGGACTCAAGGTTACGCGTTCTTTTAATTGATGTGGCCCTTGACGTTGGTGTTTTATCGCCTCTGTATCTTTGTAACTCTTTTCACCATACAATGTATTTTCATAAAAAAAGGTTCGAGTGACTTTAACAATTGTGTCCATGTGACTTCTGTAATCGGGACAAGCTAGTAAGTAGAATCAAACATCAATGTTTTTAAGCCAAAGGAAATCTTAAGTTAATTGGGAAGATTTTATGTGTCATTGCTGTATCGGTGGCTCTTGTTGCCTTCTTGATTCTTCTCTTCTAATAGAATATTAGGTTCTGTATTAGCTTCGATTACGTTTATATTAGTAAGACTCATGTAGAGATTATGTTGCTTCTCTTATGTTTGAGAAATGATCTTGTACATTATGTTTGACTTACTATTTGTTTGGTGTTGTATTTGAATATTAACTTATGATCAAGGCATGAGAACCAAATCTGTATCATCCATCTCATGACTATACAAAAGACTATTTAAAATGGGTAGCTAAAAATAACAGTCAGATTAAAAAATTCTAACGAATCAACAATATGAAACCAATCAAACCACTACTGAAGATTTAAAATTGATGAAAGGATTATCAATAAATCATATGCACAAACCAAATCATACAATGACAATATAGAACTGAAGAATGAGTTTCAACAGTGTTCTTCTTTCATTATCTCAGCTGCTAAAATAACAAGCTCCACCATCTCAAACCCTGCAGCAGAAACAGAATCACTCTTCTCAAAGCTCGATTCACCGTTAGTAACTGATACCATGTCTGATTCACCCGACCAGCTAATAGGTATGGAAATGCCAAGAGCAGTCTTCAAATGTGTTGCTTCCACAAGGATGTTGGCAATCGCTACTTCACATCTTCTCGCAGTTGTTTCAGTAGTATTCAACTCCTTTACCTGTAAAATGGAAACAACTAAGACTTTACTTAAAAGGAAGGAACCAAAAACTTAGTCTATATCACAATCTAGTGTGCCCAAGTTACCTCCAAGAGTGCTAGACGAAGCCTGCGGATTGAAGTAGTCAAGTGTCCCATGCTTTCAAGGCTCTCTTTTATAGCAGCATATTCTACTTTCATTCTGCTAAAACAATAGCAATTGATCGCAGACGCTTCACAAAAAGAAAAATCTTTGCCACTGTAAATATATGATGACAAACCTCGCATAATCTATGTTACCAGCATAATCAGCTTCAGTGTCCAAGTGACCTTCACCTTCCCTTGAACTTGGATCAATCCAACGATTTAGGTAAGACTTCTTCCACATATTCTTTAATCTTCCCTCTTTCTCATTGGTGATGATTATTCTCCTTCTGTTTTCCGTTGTTTCTTCCTCTCTTGTACCGCTCATTTTGCTGGCAAGGATATAACATTTTTAGCGATATGTATCTTATCCTCTATATGAAACTCAGAACCCAATTGTGAGACATTTACAACACCATAAAGTTTCTTTCAGGCTCTATTATCTTCCCTGAAAAATGTCACTAGCATAGAAGGTATGAGAAAACAGTATTACAGAATTAATCCCATACTTTGAAAGAGAAGATAGAGAGTAAAGTGCAATCCTTAACCTTCTATATCAACATTTCAGGTTGTCTATATATATGTACTATATATATTTCAAGCAAGGGAAACAGCTGAGACGAGACTAACATATACCATGTTTGTGAACTTCATGCAAAGAAAAATAGGACAACTCTGATACAACAATTATGAGTAAAGCATGATATCGTACTCTCTTAACGACTGATATTCCTGTCGTACTCGTGCTAACTCCAGAAGGGTTCTCACCTTTTCGTTGGTAACCTTAAAGAATATTCAAGATGATTCAGGACTGGTCGTAAGAATCAAACATGTCAACTCTTTTAATCTCAACAGCTTAAAACAACTTAAGAAGAAACCTGCAAGACACTCCTTTGAAGCTCGTCTACTTTCTGTTGGAGAGCTGCATTGATATTTTCTTCATGTAAATGCCTCTCTTCCTGTTGTGATAAAAGTAAAAGAGCTCCAACCTATACGAAAAGAGTTTAAGAAATACTCATTACGATAGCAGAAAGATACGATACAGCAGATGACTATATATGAACAAAAAAGACCAAAGGATTGTTTCATCCATCAAGCATTGCAGACTAATCCACAACGAGATACATGAGCTACAATATCGTCATAAATATTCTTCACCAGTGTATCATGGGATCAGGAAAAATAATTTCTTGTTTTTATCATTAAGGAATAAGAATAACCTTCTCTTGTAATGCTTGTGCAAGGGCTTCAGATCCATCAGCTCTACTTTCAGCGGTGATTTGGGTGAAACTAGGTTCCTCAAGCTGCATTCGGAAGAATAACTCTCTTACAACAAAACCATGACAAATTGTAAGAAACAGTATCCTAATCTCAAATAACAGCTCTAACCACTTCCCATTCAGGTATACTATTAGATACCGATGGTCAGCCAAAAAAGGCAAAAGCTACATGCCAGTTAAAGTTGAGAAATTAGGATCTAGGAACTTCTAAGATTCTATTAGCAAGATCAAGCATCATACGTCAATTTGAGCTAACCAAATAAGTAATGAGGAAATCCAATATTATTCCTTCCTAACAAAAAAAACAACTAAAACATAATAAAGTACAATGCATATCAAAAGAGAGGATTTTCCGAGTAAAAAAACCATAGTTACTTGGCAAGATTCAACAACTGTATTTATATGCACATCCCGGCATTCAGATTCATCAGGCTTCGAATCATGTTGCAGCAGCACTACATCCTGTATTTCGGATGAATGAAGCTTAAGTTTTTCTTCTAGATCTTTGAAAATCGATTTAATGAATTGTCCTTCCTCATTAAGTAAATCAATGACGTAGGCCTGCAGTTGAGAATGATGGTGGCGCAGTTCTGTAACGCCATTAACAATCAGTGAATCTGCAACAATCTGTATGCAAGTTAATAGTGACACCTCAAAGGGTACGAGAAAAAGTCTTAGACTTTAGGAAGAGGAATTTAATTGCATTAAGTACCCACATTCTTCTTTACTAGGGCACGAACCCTCTTCTTCAAATGATTCTCAATTTCTAAGCCCTAGAGTAACAAATATCAAGGGTTAGTAAATGCTCTATCTAGTATTATAATGCTTGAAGATGAGCAGATAAGGAAAGAAAGGATATATACCACTTGTAATTTACTCTGAAGGTTATCCACAGTGTTCTTAACCTTCCTCAACTCTCCTTCCAGTGCAGCCTGTCTGGAAAGAGTTGTTCAAATAGCAGATAGAAACAACAAACCACCATAATAATCTGACACATAATGCTTTGTGCCATAACCATGTTAGTACTAAAGCATACAGAAATAAAGTCTTGAAATACTTCCCCATCGTTTTAAGTGAAGAGTCTAATTCAAAAGATATGATCTATTTTTCCTAGTTTCTTTCCTTCCAACTATGCATTTTGGTGGTAGAGGGAAAAGAATAGGGGATTCAGAATTTAAAGTTACAATAAGCACAGTTGAATATACTATAAAGTATCTACATGACGCAAATAAAGTCAGATATTCGGTCATTAATAAAAACGGCCATTGGGATTGCCTCTGCCTTCAAATGCAATATCAAGGTTCTAGTAATGTTTTGTATCCAAGAAAAGAAAATCATTTTATATACAAATTCACAAGAACCGACATTGAATCAATGCCCCAAAAGTTTGAAAAAAAGAAACAGTAACTTCATTCTTAAATCAGACAAGCATGACTTTTCAATATGTTGTGTTTTCTGTCTGTACTCAGTGACAATCATGCAGTTAAATATAACAACCAACATCTAATTCCTTTTCAGAGAACTCGTTTTGCTGATATCAAGAGGCTTTAGTCAATAGAAAAAAATCTTCGATTGGAAACAATTTTTACCAGCCAATACTGAATAGCCAACACCTAAATACATTGCTTGCCTCTAGGACAGTAACCCAAAAGAGGAATGGAGATGTTTTCAGAAACTTACTACGTATTGTGATGTTGAAGGATCATTGAAAGTCCATGATTCTACAGGATCATCCAACAAACTTGCACACATATCATGCACACTCATTTCAAGAGACTCACAAAGTGAAGCTTTACGGATATCAAAGAACTTCTCAATCACCTTAGAAGAGAGAGAGAAAGAGAGGTCAAGTGAGACATTGAAGAATTTAATCACTGTCAATCACAAAGAATTTAAAACAAAAACGTGATAGACAATTTGGGGGAGGAAATCGTGATAAGACTATTAGGGGTGAATTACGTCTAGTCAAGAACGAAAAATTTACCTCTGCATATGTTCTAGTCTGTTCTTCAAATTTTGCTACGTCAGCTTGCAATGTATCATTTAGTCTCTTCTGTACAAGACAATCTGACCTGAGTTCTTCCAACCTGTCTTACCATAACCAGGCACCAAAAAAGGAAGGGCGAAAGATAATAAGTAAAATAAGGCTAGGAGTAAGAATTTATGCAAGTTGTATATCTCATTTCTTGAGGGCGAGAAGTTTTCTTTGCACATGGCTGTTTAGAGAGATTAAGATTGATAAATGCAGCTACAGACCCTAAATTTTATACAGAAAAGTAAAGGGGACTACAATTACCGAGTCTCAATTTCACCAAGTTTCTGAGACATCATTTCAGCGCTCTCTTTAGCTTTCTCAGCCTGGTCAAAGTCAGAAGAACATTAAAAGTTTGATAAAAATCATACATTTTTAAAATAAAATATGCTTCTTCCCATAGCCTGAGATGGAATTTTCTCATACCTCCATTACTGATTTATCTCTTTCGGAAAAAGCTGCTGCCACAGAACCCTGGAAAAATCTAACCTGCTTCTCTGCTTCCAAGTTCTGAAAGCAAAAGAAATACATCAGATTAAATAGATGTTAGGAGGATATGTTAAAAAAAACAGAGCAGATTAAAAAATTAGTATGTAATGAGACGGACCTTTGCTACTTCTCCAGCATGTAAATCTGCTAACTGAGCCTGAAGAGACAGCTAGTAAACATTTGCAAACATTCTTAAAATCGAAAGCAAGAAACTTCAAAGATACTTACTTTCACACGGTAAGCTTCTGCAAGCTCTTCCTGAAGATTTTGTTTCTCCCTTGTGCAAGCAGCCAACTTCATTTTTAAGCTCTCTATCTCCTGCTCCAAGCTAGCTGTCCTAATAGAGTATCATCCAATATCGCTGAATATAACTTTTCGGCAACAAGGCGCTTATTTGACACATCTTTCAATTGCTTAATAACAAACTTAAGAGAAAATAAGAAACCTCTGGAAATGCATCCGAGTAGCTACACCAAGAATGCTAGGTCCACCTTGTTGCATACACAACTGTTCAATATCTTTCTGTAGTTCATTACGCTCTGGTGATAAAAAAAACTGTTGTCATACTTACTATATATATATATATATATCAATCAAGATGCAAATACATATATCCTCAAGAACCTGATAGATAATATCTTCCAACAAGCATAACACACAGACTAACAAAGGACTTATAAATAATTACATAACACAAAAGAGAAAGTGTAACAAGTGAAGGTCTTCAAGTGTTTTCTTAGGTAATTCCCCTTTACCAAAAATCATTTCTTTTTATGAATATAAGAAGAAAACACAAGTTAAATAACTAAAAGCAATCATATTTTTACATCATAGCTACATAGCACAGTCCACAAAACCCATTTCTATAAGCTTAGAAACATGTCCAAAAGAAACAGAAGAAATTTGCAGGAGAAATTGAGAAAACGTACCAAGTTCGAGTTGTTTAATCCGAGCCCTTAGATTCTCATTTTCATCTAAGTTATGATCCATGTGTTTGAACTGTAACAAAAATAAAAAAATCAATAGTTTTGTTGTTTACAGAGTTTTTGAGGAGATGGGTTTTGCTTAGTAAACAATAAAACAAGAATACAAATGAAACTTGAAATTATAAACAAATTCAAACCCAGAAATTATTCTAGAAGATCGAATAAAAATAAAAGAAGAAAAATAGAAGCAGAAAGTGTTTGTACCTTTTTTCTTCTTCGAATTGACCAAATGTGTATCTTCGTCAGATTAGTTTTCTGGATATTCTGTAATGTCTTCGTTTCTAGATTTTTTTTTTTTTTTTTTTTTTTTATAGTAGTGAAAACCGAAATCGAAATCGATTGGGCATCAACAATATGTGGTTGGTCGGACCAATCTTTTAAACCTCTATAAATTAATACATCATTGGTCGGATCAATCTTTCAAACCGACCCGACTCGAACACCCCGATCCGTAGGCCCAAGGCTAGACTAGTTATCTAAGAGGGGTGGATTTGATGTAGCAACGAAGAAATTTGGAGTGAAAGACAGTGGAGATAAAAGAGCAAATCAACGATCAAGATTAATTAGGAGAAGTTAGGGCATTAAAAAGAAACAGAGATCGATTTACTTATTGACATTGTTGCACTTCATCACGCTTTCTTTCTGGTTTTTCTATTTTTAATAGTTTGATTCATCCTCTACAAAGGATCTCTCAATCTCAAATTCTTGTAAGGTATCAATTGGATTTGTTGGAATTCAATTTTAAATAAATGATTATTGTCAAAATTGATGTTAGTTTGAATAAGAAATGAAACGTTTATAAATCAATATTTTATATAAATTATAAAAATAAAAAGTATAAAAAGTTTGACTAAAATTAATATAAAACAAGTTAAATATTGATTAATCTTCTATCTTAATTTTTATAATTTATGTCATTAAACTAAATGTATATTTAGCCATAATAGCTAAATTCATAACCACAAGCCATAAAAGATGAGACAATGATAGCAGATATAGTCATAATGACCGAAATTACTATTACTTCTCATTGGTTGGCTATAAAAGTATCAATCTTCTTTTTATTTATGAATATAACATGTAACATCAAGTTCTAAAATGGTTGTGTTCATCACACAAACCATCAATCTCTTCACTCTCTATTTTTTCCCGTCTCTGGTTTTTTCTTTTGAGAGTATAATACAAAAAAATGTTCGTTAGGTTTTGTTCTTGGTTATGCAAAACAGAATAATTGCAGTTTTGGGATTCAGAACGTCATCCAACTGTCATACTATGAGACATTTTCAGAATTAAGGAAAGAGTGTCTTGTCTCTGCAAATCTTTTTCATAATTCTTGTACTGGTAATATTTTATATATAACTAACTTTACAATTTATTCAGTTGTCCTATTATCGAAATAACGTTCCTACAATCTTAATTCTAAATTTTTTTTCATTATTATACTAACGAAAACTGATTATTTTTCAAACTTTTGATAAGAACAAGTTGATAGAGAATTACGGCAAACTCAGATTTTGTTCTGTTGCTTCTATGATCTGTCTCGTGTTCGGAAAAAGAGAGGAAATATTAATTCTTTTATTACGCTTCTGCGGTTGCTTTATTTAGCAATTTGGCGGAACGTTATCAATCTTTTACGGTCTTACATATTTTTGACGAAATAGTTTACGCGTTTTGTTTTGTGAAACATATTCTCAAAATATGGTCCTAAAGATTTGAAAAAAATAAATCACTTGAATTACACTTAATTGCTAATTCTAAAAACCTTAGTTGTTTCTTGAAAACAAAAATGATTTGTACATGCTTTTAAAAGCAATTTACACAAATGTTATTTTCAAGAAATAAAATAAATTAATTAAAAGCACTTTTGTAATGCTTCTAGCAGTTCATAAGATATTTTATATATTTAATTTTTGTGATTTAAATATTTTAAACACTATTCTAAATATTTAATTTCTCAAATAGAGATCTGAGCGACAAAAAAAAAATTTGGATTACATTTTATTGCGAATTCTAAAAATTTTATTTATCTATTTTTGGAAAATTAAATGATTTTTACACGCTTTGAATAGCGATTGAAAACAAACATTATTTTTGGAAAATAAATAAAGGAAAATATTAAATATTTTTAAAATGCCTAGTAACGATTCAGAAAAATGTTTTAATTATTTTTCCAAATGATGTAAAATCTTATACAAATTATAGCTTCAAAGATAATAAAAACGATAATACTTACAAAAATCTAATAAAGTAAAAGTCATAAGAAGTTTATAAAAACTCAATAGCTTATAATGTTGGCAAAGGCAAAAAATGTTTCTGAACATTTTTAACAATTATAAAAGTTTATAAAAATCCAAAACCTTGAGTTATTTCCGGAAATGTGGGGGCCAAAATTTGCTTACCACAAATGTCATTAGCAAAAAAGTATGAATACCTTAAGTGTGGGAGGGGGGGTTGTGAAAAAAGTTTTAGTACCACCTTCAAAAATGATCAAAATAAGACAAAACGAATATATTATATTTCATTATACGAGAAATCAGTTTCCACAATACGTATGCACTGTTATAGTCAATCGGCGATAGCACAAGCACTAAGCAATCTCTATAATGGTAAACTTTGTCACATCAAAAGACGAGATAAATCTATTTGATACTTGATCTCAAATTATGTAATAGCGATCAATTACATCAAATCAACCGACAACCTAGCGGATTATCAAGATTTAAAAATCATCAAAGGGAATAAGTTTATTGCCTATAACCACATATGATGTTTGATGGAAACTCTACCTACATGACAGGAGATCCCAAGAAGTAGGTTCAAAAGGAAAACTAAATCAAGAAAATCTAAGAAAGGCATTGATCGACTTTACGTCACTACTCAGTTTCCAAGATAATGCACAGTGCTTCATGTATATAAACAAAGATAAGTTTTAGCTTTTAATAATTAGAGTCCATAGCTTTGAAATATTCATGGAGTATTGCAGAATACTTCTAAAAACAAAGACTTGTGGCGATCACCTAGTGAGTGTGAAATGATGTCGTTTCTAGGAGAATGAAGTTAAGGCTATATTCTCTAAGTTCACTCATGAATAATCAGACAAGTTAAAGGCCAAAATGAACACAATATAGAATCTAGTTCTGCGAGAAAATGAAACTGTGTGATAATTATTGTCTTGGTTTAAATAAAAGTGTTGGAGGTTCAAGACATCATGTCAATTTCTGGTCAAGTAAATCCGATAGTTATTCACTATGAGTGGTTCAACGCTGAAAATGATACCAGTTCAGATGCAATGATTTTTTGTTTATGCTTTCAAAAGTCTTTCTATCTAAGTATGTCTAGTATGTCTGTCAGTAGAGTCTGTCAAGTTGAGTCGTCATATATTTAGAGTCATTTCTATTCATGTCCGGGATTGTTAGAACTCAATTTTAGACAAATAATTATTGTCAAAATTGATGTTACTTTGAATAAGAAATAAAGGTTTCTAAGTGGATATCTTATATAAATTATAAAGATAAAAAGTATGAGAAGTTTGACTAAGAATCATACAAACCAAGTCAAAGATAGAATGGTCTTCTATCTTAATTCTTATGATTTATGTCATTGAGCTAACTGCATATTTAGCCATAATATCTAAGATCATAACCACTGGTCAAGGCATAAGGCTGATGCATTAATAGCAGATCAAACCATAATGACTGAGATTACAACTACTCCTTTTTGGGTGGCTATAAAAGCATCACTCTTCTTTTCATTTGTGAATATAACATATAACATCAAGTTCTAAAATGATTGTATTGATCACACAAACCATCAATCTCTTCACTCTCTTTTTTCTTCCCATCTCTGGTTTTTTCCTTTGAGAGTATAACACAGAAAAACATTTCTTAGATTATGTTATTGGGTTGTGCAAAACAGAATAGTTTCAGTTGTATCTTGGGATTTGGAACGTCATCCAACTGTCACACTATGAGGCATTTCCAGAATTAAGGAAAGAGTATCTCGCCTCTGCAAATCTTTTTCATAATTCATGTACTGGTATTATTTTATATATAATTAACTTTACAATTTATTCAATTGCTTACTGTAAAAATAGCATTCCTACAACTCTCAACTGGGATTTTACTGAATTTATCAGTGTCAAAAAACTCTGTTGAAAATCGTTACTGCCTCTAGTCTTTTTTCCAACATGTCGCATCCTAAAGAAGATGGTAACTTGAAACAACTCTTCCAACGTGCCAAATATTTATGCTTTGATGGAGATTACATCAAGGCCTTAGAGATACTTGAAGATTTGTTTGTGGTTCATGACAACCACATGCGTTCTGTTAATGCCTTAAAAGGTAGTATCTTGAGGAACCTAGCGGATAAAACAGACAAAACTGATGTGAAATTTACATACTTGTTGGGCCATATTGATTTTTTCTCGATATCTCCTGGTTCATTAACGTTAGAGGCAATTTTTACTCTACAATTTGGCAGAACAGAGTGAGTCAGTAGTGTATCTCAAGAAAGCTTTGCGTAAATCAAATGAAGCTTTACATGCTACAGCGAGTTTTCAAGATCAAGAAGAAGCCAAGAAAGATGAGAAATCGCTGAGGAAGGTTTTTGGCGGGATCTGAAGATCAACTCATTGACTAGGATCAAGATAGGAACCGGTTCCCAGCACGATCTTAGTCAATGAGTTGACCTCCAAATCCCTACAAAAACCTTTCCAACTAACCTGCAAGAGAAGAGAGGAGTAAGCAACATGGGAGTTACTCAGTGAGGTATGGGATGTTAGGGGCAACACGCAAGTTGAACTCAGTTTACACCACAACCACGAAAGTCTAGATCTAAACATGTAACAAACACAACACCTAAAACACCCAAGAAAATACACACAATGGTCCACACTCGAGATAAGTGCTCGTCCACCCTCCGAAGAAGCTTACTTTAGGGGATAGTGTCTTGCCACACCGCCAAGTGGACGATTTATCGATCTTAAGGCTATGACACAACATACCGACTTGCCAACCATACCCTCCCACACACATAACTCCGGGTTATACCATAATCCTCTCACTGTGTATCCCGCCCAAGTCCCCTAACATAGTTCTACATATATATCACACACTAACACTCAACATACGGGTCAAACAATACATGAAATCATCTAAATCACCTAAGTCCAGTTTAACAAGAAAGACACATACTCGATCAAAGAGACAATATATATTCAGATACTAAAAAATCATAGAATGATTTAAGGCGAAGTAAGAAATACGCGGTTAGCCCTCACCTTAGACACTACACGACTAAGACGACTATCCCTTTACTCTTCCCAAAGCTTTCATTTTCTAGACTTTCTCTTAATAGAAACTTTTCCAAATTAGAAACTTTCTAAAAATAGGAACTTCCAAAAATAGAAATTAGGGTTTCAAACTATATCTAAATTAGGTCATACCAGCCGTCATCTTCAAACTTGGATTCCAACCCGATTTACATTGGAATCCAGATCTACTAGCGGTTATGGAAAGTTGTCATCCAGGGATTTTCGTGGATATATTGATCATCTTCTAACTCCTTAAGGGTCACCGGGAAACTACTCTTGAAGTTGGACAATGACATGTACCGATCTGAGGACATCCTTCTCAGAAGAACATCCATAACTTTATGATCAGAACTTCTAATTACAATTCGCTTATGGCTATAGCTAGATCTAGATGTCGTGCATATCTTCTTATGGTACATCAGAAAACTGCTCTTGAAGTTGGACAACGGCAGGTTCGGATCTTCAGACATCCTTCTCAGAAGAACAACCATTACTTTCAAATTAGAAATCCCAATTACGATCCGCTTGCGGCTATGGCTAGATCTAGATGTAGTGTATTCTCCATGAAGTTTAAGAAGGAAAAAAACTCCATCTTCACCTTCGTTTCTCCTTTCTCCCAAAACTGGTCGGATCTGTTTTCTTCTGATTTTTATTTCTCTCCTTCTCTTTTCTTCTTTTTCTCATGACCTCTCTCTCTCTTGATCATAGAATCACGAAAATAAAGATCTAAAACCTTAATATTCCTTTAGGCGAGAGTTTGGGTTTAATGGACTTTTAATAGGTCTTAACACCGTATCCAAATTCCTGAGATCCGCGTGTTATCCAATGTTTTTGATCCCAATGTTCACTATGCCAAGTACAGTCGCATGGAGATGATATCTTATCTTTGTTGACCGAACTGACTTCAGGAGAAAAGAGTTTTCAATTTCCCAGAGCTATCCGGGCACACAACCTTGATATGTGGGTGGCTGTTCTGAAATCCATTCAGTTCACATGTAGAACTTTGGGAATCAAATATGCAAAGAAAGGGCAGCTCCTAGATTATGATGCAGCTCTTACTGACATTGAGAAGTTGTGTATTAGTGAAGATGAGAAGAGAATGAATCTTCTTGATGATCAATGTGCTAGATATGAATCTCTTCTATGCAACAGATGTGAAGAGCATTTAAGGATATACGCTGGAACTTCAGTCACTATAAAACTATTCTTGTCTGCAGTATGAGATGTTTCAAAGGAGAATCATTACCGACATTTAATTTCTTCGACTGCGTGAATGTTATTCGTGAGAGTAAAAATCTTAATGATGATATAGTAATGAAGTCCATAGATGTTCTTGAGTTAGTGGTCACCAACAAGGTTTATTTTCTGATCTGAATTTTAATAAACATGAGTTTTATATCATAAAGTTTTTATATTTTAGTGTCTATTGATTTCAGGTTGCTCAAATTGATTCAAAGATTCTGCTGATTGAAAACTCAAGAATTAATTTGCTGAATGACCTTTCAGGACTTTCTGTATTTGACTACCGTTCCTACATTCTTTGACCAATAAAAGAACTCATGCTGGTTGGTTTGAAGCTTCTGTTTTATGCAGAGAGATTTAATATCTTCCCCTGATTTAGTCTTTCACATGTTCCTTATTTGTTGTCTTATTGTATAGGATGGCATTATATCTATGGAAACCAAAGCCAAAGTAGCTGAGATAGAAGCAGAAGCAGGTCTTATATTCGAGAAAAAGCAAGAGGAGGAAAAGAAATTAACGTCAAAGAAGAAGAAGAAAAATCAAAGCAACAAGGTCTTGTAGTTCTTAATTCTCTATATGCTTTGCTGCCTTTTTTTGTCAATCAGTTGTAAGAAGGAACGTCTTCATGACACAACAGAGAAATTCAACGAGCATGTCTAGTCCCCATTATTAGGGATAATTATCACACATCGGATGCGGGAAGAGATCATGACTAATATATAAGGGATATGAGCCACTCCACTCATTGCCAATTGGTTTTGAGTTGGAAGCCCATAATCTAATACTCATGATAAGAATAAGACTGTTGAATGGTAAGTACCTCTGGAATCATTGTTGCGATAGAATGTTTTTCGGGTTTTCTCTGAACAAAGCATGTTCTTTCATGTCCAGTAAACATTTAATGTTTCAAGTCAAAGGGGTCAAACTTCTTTTAACACTAACAATCAAGAGGAAGATACTAACGGTGAATTTTGTTGAAAGAGTAGTTCTGAGTTGACACTTTTGTCCTGTTCTTTTTTACATACATAACTGATCATTCTTATTTGTTTCATTTACCATCTTCAAGATATACGTGGAAAAATTTACTGTCTGCACATGGAGAAGCTGCAACCAGATACAATTCAGCTCTTGACATAATTTTGAAGGTGAAGCAGAAATAAGATTCAAAAATCTAAGATCTCTTAAACTAATTCAGCGCATTCGTTACTTTGTTTATTATCTCTTTGCTTACTTATTTCCGTTGACAAATTGTGAGACTGCAGGGGCTCTTGAACATTCAGGTTCTTGAAGAGGATTTGATGCAAAATCGGCAACTAGTTCATGGCAACATGGAAGAGCATGTTCCTGGTGCACTACAAGATTTCTTTTCTGCTGTTGTCAATGAGTAGATAAAAGAAGAAGGACTCTATAGTTACCTCCTAAGCAACTTACTTGCTTCCCTAGAAGAATTTCAATACCTAGTTTGTGCGGATAAATATAAGCTTCTAAGCATGTCATAATAATACATTACTAAATAGTCTGTGATTGGTCTCTTATATAATTCTGTTTGTACTCGTTTTAAGTCAAGTGATACTGCCGAGGTTGTTGTTGCCATCTTTGTGTTTTGGCATTGCTGGAAAAGTCCAGATAGAGAAAGCTTGGTGAGTCGTCTTTTCACGTTAGAGGAATATGAAAGAACTGAGTTGTAGAAAATACAGAAGGAAGCCAAATTATCCAGAGCAAAGTTCTTATGGAATCGTAATGCCTGTAAATTCAATCAGATACCTGAAGACATGTTTCAATTATTTCAATACTTGTATCTTCTACAGAAACTGTCACATTGGTTATATATTGCATGCAGTGTGCTTTTGGGAATATAAAGTTTGTGGACATCCTTAAAGTGATCCGCATGGGAGATGAAATGATATGTGATGTTAAAACTGGAGGCTGTGGAAAGACAACAAACCTTGTTGATCACACTATAACTAGATGCTCGCCTATCTTTGCAATTGGTAAGGTTCTACAATGATTTTGATCTTATCTACTTAGTTCAATGTACTGTGGAATGATATATAAAACGATGTTTTTGTGTTTGTGGATTTGCAATATAAGTGTTTGAAAGGGAGACGAATGAAACTGAGAAAGAAATATCTCAAACAAAGGCTTTGGACTGGGAGATAGATATCAACAGGCTATATGAAGGATTAGAACCTAATACTAAGTATCGGCTTGTATCAATGGTAAAATCTGATACAGAGTCACAAAATCTAGGTGATATTGATCTTCTTTATCTCTTCTTTTGTTACAGTCTCTATATTTTGGAAATGCAGATTAATTGCGGTGAAGAAGGAGAATATGTTTGCATGGCTTATAAAAAGAATCGGTGGGTCAGTCTTAGACGTGAAGCTTTAGCAGAAGATGTAAGACGTAACAGTTGTGAACTTTGATAGGTGAGATATGTTTTGGTAATGCCTTAGGGTGTTGGAAACTGGAAGATTGTGGTCACATTCTGTAGAGAAAGGAAGCTACGTCCGGAGATTTTGTTTTATGAAGCTACTCGATCGATGGCCTTAAGTGAAAAAATTGAATTAATGGCATTGTTCTGTGTTCATTTTCATCTTGGTTGATGCCATCCTCTATTCCTAGCTGGTTGACAAGTAGTGATATTACCTACGTCCTTTGTATCTGTTTCTGTTTCATTCAAGTCATTCTGTTCTTTTTTACAACTTTCCGTGTGATCTGTTTCCTTTTGTTGGAAAATCAGTTCATTCTGTCTTTTTCCACAGCCTCCATATTAACCTAAACTAGTTTTTCTCTACATTTTTAATCCTTAGCTATTAGGGATAAATGTCCCACATCGGATCTTGAGTAAATAAAGGATATAGGTCACTCCACACATTCCCAATTGATTTTGAGTTGGAAGCCCATAATCTAATATGATATTAGAGCCCGATCCACAAATGTCCAGTCCGATCCATAATTGGTCTGACCCAATACTTGGTCCACCGATCCTTTCCCAAAAATATCAAGATCTATGTTCTAGAAGAACCATTATCTCGAGGGGCGCATTAAGGATAAATGTCATACATCAGATTTTGAGTAATATATAAATTATATGGGTCACTCTACTCATTGTCAATTGGTTTTGAGTTAGAAGCCCATAATCTAATATTAGCTACTGTGAAGAAATATCATTTTTTCTTATGTTGGTATCAAAGTAGTTAGGATATGAAATGGAATTCCAGATGATTTCCAAATAGCCAACGTATATGGACATGTAAATTACATGATTGACTATATACAATAGAACTTCTTTAAATTAATATTTGATAAATATATATCATCTCTAAATTAATAAATTATTCCGATCTCGAATTGGATTGGTATAATATTTGACACATTTCGATAAGATTATAAGACAATATTTTTTTTTGAAATCTCTATGTAAATATATAGTCCCAATAATAACATAAATTAATAATCATATAAATTAACGGTATATATAAGAGATTTTAATGAAATATGAATCCAATGTTTATTTATTCTTAAATTTTTAATTTTGTTGGAGTTTATCTTTATTTTTCTTAAAAAATCAAAAACATATGATATTATCTTCTCAAATTGCATCAAAAACTATTAAAAATATTTTTTGATGTCTATTAAAAATAGTTATATACAATAATAATTTTCTAATGTGTTATTAATAATTATTATAATTGAAGTTGATGATCTGTTGGAACTCCTTACTAGAAAAAATAACCAATCAATTTTTTTGGTGACATAAGATCCACGAATTGATTGGAAACTAAATGAGTTGGGATAACTTGAAATGAACACTATAATTTAGTATATTTATTTATTTATCAAAATTTGATTACAATTGAATAAGAAATGAAAATTTAAAGTGGATACTTTGAAATTTTAAAAACTTAACTAGGGTTAACCATATGACATTGATTTGCATTTATCCCCCAACTTAAAAGAGAAAATCTTTTGTTCAAAACTGCATTACAGATTGTGGACCATATACCCAATAATAACTATTTATGTTCCTTATTAATCTTATTTCTAAGATTTTCACACATATTAAGAAACCATATTATAATTTGATTATAAATCCATCCTTTATCTATATCCCTAAACCAATATTATTAATTATATTGATGTCTACAATTCATCATCAATAACTTATAAAACATGCCTATAAAACCTAAAAATTAAATATTTTTGAAACAAAGTATTTTTCTAGAAAGATGATTAATATGGAACATATAGAGTAATTTATTTGGGCTGAATCTTTTATAAATAATTTGGACTAAATCCATACTTATTATGTTTTGGATTTAATCAAATATTTTGATATTAACAAGTCATATATTTTGTGAAGATTTTGTGGCCACAACTAATGTAAATCACTAATGCATTTAAGGTTACAAGAAAATTGCTCTCTCCAATTTTTGTGGTAACTAATTCTCAACTAATCAAAAGCTTATGATCCTTGTAAAAGACAAGATCTCAAAGCCCTTTTGTTTGTTATTCCCCTTTGACAGATTAAGATCTTCCAATAGACATATTTTTCTTCCCTCTTTCCTTTTTTCCGCTTTAGATAACAATCTGACTCCTTTATGTTTGCGATTATCAAGAAAGAACTTGATGAATCATTTACAAATCAAAACTTTGGGGTTTCCAAACCTGCGAAATCTTTTGAAAAATTCAAGAATCTTCAGGGTTTTCAAGCAATAGAAAAACAAGATTTGTTGGAGAGGAAGTTGGGAAAGATTATATGGATCATCCAGATTTTTTTTTCATCTATTTCTATTTTTATTTTCCTTTTCAAATATGGAAAAATCAACTCTCCTATTTTATAAGGAACACAAAACTAGATAGACATATTAAAAAAGATTCCGATGAAAGATATGTTCTCTCCCAACTTTCTCTCCAAACAAATCCTGTTGTTCCCATCGGTTGAAAAAAACTGTAAGATTCTAAAAAAAAAATCAAAAGATTTTGTAGGTTTAAAAACCCGGAAGTTGTATATCGCAAAAGATTCATCTACTTTTCAATCGATAATACCAAAAATAAAAGACTCGGATAGTTATGTAAAGTGGAGGAAAATAACTGTGTAGAAGTCTTCTCTCCTCCTCTGAACAATTTCTTCTTAAATTCCAAAGGAGCTGTGGTGATTTAAAGTTCTTACAAGAAAGCTATAAATCTCAAGTCCATCTAGCAGCTCCTTTAACTTTAGACAGTGATGAATATAACATATAAATATCTCATATAAGCAGTCCTTGTATACATAAATCGCACATACCTAACCATGCATTCATAAAAGGAGGCATGAGTAAATATTTTTAAACGTTACTCAGTGAAAATGATCCCTTTCATCCCTGTGGTCCTAATATATATCTAGATCTACCTACCCCACTATGATTGCCTAAATTGCTAATTATCCACATGCCGCATAGAATAATATAATGACCTAACGTTCTCATGCAAATCAATTTCAAATTCATTCAATTCAGTTATAACTCATACAATTCAATCCAAATAAACAGTATGAATGCAGCACACAAAGCAATAATAAGATCAACTCGGGTTAACAAGCTGCATTCTGGCTTATTAATATTTACAACCGAGTGGTTTGATCTACCCTACATAAAGAGTTATCTCTTTCGGCAGAGATTATCAAATATCACAAATAAATAAGAACTAAATTAAAAAAAAATTATAGGGTTTCTACATACAAAACTTAGGGGTTTAGGGTTATATGTCTTACCAAAACTACAGAACTAGATGGATCTCACTGCAAGTATGCAACTCAAAGGTACACACCAAATCACACGTAGAAGAAGGCTCAGGTTGATCAATACTGAACTCGGTGGCAGCAGAGGGCTTGGGCGATGGTGGTTAGGGCTCCTCGTCTCTCCCTAATTTATCTCTCAAGTGTCTAAATTTTCCAGTTTATGAAATCTATATAGGGAGTGACTTCTTTTTATAATGGTTAGTCCTAGGGTTTACCACTGCCAATGAGATTAATGGACTCTACTTAAACTATCTGTAATTGGGCTTAATAAAAACACTAAGTTATGCTTAATGGACTCTTATCACTTTGGATTTTCCTAATAAACTCTAAATTGGCCTAATCTACTTGGGCCGTGATATTTGGGTCAAATTAAACACATTTGATATTTATTTTTATATAGAACTAACATAGTGGTAAATTAATTAATGCTCTGAAACAACCTATTAGCATAGAGAAATAAATAACATGATATAACCATTTGTTAGAAACATAGATTACAAATCAAAATTTTGAAGTTATTAAATAATAAAATATTTTGATTTAAAATTAATAAAACTTAAGTTTTATTACCTAAATACATTTGATTATTTTTTCTTTAGAATTTTGATAACACTATGTTGACTCTTCTTATTATTAAATTTGAAATTTCATTATTATATTTACCCAAAATTAAAAAAATTTCAATGTTTCACAATAATGTCTATATATTTTTTTATACCGCTGGTGGAAAGAAGAGTGGAGTTTAGAAAAGGCAAGTATTTGTGCATCTTATTAACTAAAGTAAAATAAAAAGAGCAAGAAGATACTCTCGATTTTATAATCCATGATCTTGGAGAACAAGAGGAAGGAAGCAAAATCAACAAAGAAGACTCGTAAATTAGCAGAAGCAACACTATCTAGACCAATGATTTTCTTACTCAATTTCCACCTCCTAATGGATTTTATATCAAGGTTTCTGGTGTTGTTGTTAGAAAGATTAGACAATTGACATCAGATTATTTTTAACTACGGTTTGGCGTTATATTTAGGATTCAAATGAGTTTAAAGCAACTTTTATGATATTTTAGAATGCATTAAATTTCAAATTTCTTTTTAAAAGGTGTTTTGCCCAATTTTAACACCAATTCTTATAACTGTGTAACCCTCTCTCCGATTTTATATTTTAAAAACAAAATAAAGGGCATAAATGATTTTCGACAACTATAAATAATGAATAACCTAAAATGTAATTATTGTTGTCAACATTGCAAAACGAGTAAAAAAATCCCAAATGTCTAAGAAAATTTACAAAAATAAACAACTAGGTTTCAAATAGGTAACAATATACTTAAGTGAAAATATACTATAATGATATTAATTTTTAAATTAATTGCTAGAATAACATTCTCAAATGGATTTACTAGAATAATACTAATTTTAACTAAAAAGATTTAAAACCCCTTTCATATACTATAGATCAAAATAAAATTTCTAAATAGAGAGATCAAAATTTCAAAGAGTGACCATGATAAGAAAAATGTAAAACTCTCATGGATTGTGAATGCTAAATATAGATCACTATGTTTGAAAAAAGGAGGCTAGCATTATAAAAAAAAGAGCAAAAGAACTAACCAAAGTGTGTGATGTATGGACTTGTCTAATATTTTTAATCCTTAATGATGTTGAACCTATGGTGTGGCCATCTGTGCAAACGGCTCGTGACCTCTTACGCGAGCTCTTTGCCTTATCAGAATTCTAGACTCCAGAGGAAGAGGAAAGAGAAGAATCTCCAATCATACCTTGAGGAGAAGACAAAGAAGGCTCCAGAGTAATTGATGAGGAGTAAAAAGGAAGTTACAGAGTCTCTTATAATGATCAGCTTATGTGTCAACTAAATCATAGTCGTACAATTTTTGATCTTAACATTAGTGAGATCTATGCATTCCTATCCTACTCAAAGGTTAAGATCATGCTTTTTAGGAAGAGACTAGAATTCATGCAGCATCTTCCTCTTTGCGATTTACCATTGCATCCATTCGAGGCTCAATAAGAGGAGTTTAGGACCATATAACTGAAAATTTTGCAGGAGGGGTCAGAACGATGAAAGAGCTAGGATAATAGATGAGGCTGAAAGAAGTATTAACGTTGATAGTTTAAGAGAGGATAAAATCCATTATATACTGAAACAATGGGTGTTCCCAACAGACTCTCTCGAGCCTAGAAACGTCCAAAAAATTGGAACAGAAATTGCACCCAACAGCATAAATCAAAACCCTGGAAGATACTTTATATTCCATGGAGTGGTTACAACGGAAACAATCATTTGGAGATGGAGTCGGTTGGTCTCCAAGGGATCACTACTTTCAGTGCTAGAAAATAATCTGAATATTTCATATGTATTGTGTAACTTTACAGTTTTGTCTATGGATTTTACCTGTAAATACAGGCTTAATTGAGTTTTAAGTATTTCAGGTTAAACTGAGTTATCAAGGTTTCTGGTGGTGTTTTTAGATAGCAGAGACTATTTACAATACATATTTTCTTTCAACGTTATGAATTAAATTAAAACGGTTTAGAAATTCAAACTGGTGGTGTATAGTTTACATGAATAATAAAATACGAATATACTCTAGCACACCGTACTAATTTTATCCGTTTTTGTGTTTAAATTACAAAAATTAATGAAAAAGACAAAAAAACAAAATGATTTTTTCTCTTCACAAGATCTTCTAGTAATGATGAGAAAACATTCCAATCTGCCGGTGTAGATATCTTCATTAGTTTGTGTTGAACCATAGAAATTCAATTAGGTTTTTGATGGTATAGCTGCACCTTGAGTAAGGTTGCCTACGTACCCTTGAGAAGGGATCAAGACATTTGTAATTCATGTAAAATAAGAAAAATCTCGATGATTCGACGATCTGGATCTCGATCATCCAAGATCTCATGAATGTTTGGAATACATGAATAATTTGAGATGTCTCTGTAGAAGAGATGGACTATATATTTATATTGATTTGAGAAGACCTAGATTTAAGTCTTCATGGGCCATTGATTGGGCTTTGAGAGGCCAATTTGATTGAATTTTGAGTTAATTTGGTATTGATTTGGATTAAGTTATGGGTAGGGGCCGTAGGGCATAAGCCCGATACCAACAATTAGTCCCCGCTCAGTTCGATAAAAGGAGATAAGTCGAGTTTTGTCGAAATAAGAATCAAATGACCTTATGTAAATCAATATCGTATTGTCTAGAAATACGGATCAAAGTTGACATGCGACCGTTGAGGTCGGGTTTTTGTGTGACCGCTGAGGTCAACTTTCAATACAACTATGGAGGTTGGCTTTTTGGTGCGACCATAGAGGTTGGCTTTCAGTGCGACCGCTGAGGTCGGCTTTTGGTGTATGTGTCAATTCTCATTTTTGGGAGTTGTTGTCAGTGAAGGCGAGATGCCATTTTTTAAAACAAACCGACCTAAAACAGGACGTCTCCTGTTATACTTAGGTGGAATTGATTTGTAGAAAGTCGAATGCGATACATCAATTTCAGATTGCGAGTTCGATACTCAGCTTTGATAAAAATAGAGTAATATGCAGTTGTATTGAAAATCGATTTCTCTGCGATTCTCTCAAGGAGGTTGAATTACCCTCGATTCTCAATACGGTCATAATCTTCTTTATTCAAGTCTGGCCCTGATTATGCGGATATCGACTTATTTGTCTCAGGCGACCTCTTGAAAGTTAGGCCCCAAATGTGCGGTTAATAGCTTATTTGGTATGGGTGACTCCTTGGGTTGCGGTAAAGTGAGCCCGACTTTATAAAATTTGATTAAATTGTGAGAAAAATACAAGTACTTACCTCTTGATATGTAACAAGTCTGGCCCCAAATATGCAGATTTTAACTTATATAGTTTGGGCAACCCCTTGAAAGTCATGCTTCAATTATGCGGATGTCGACTTATTTATCTTGAGAGACTCCTTTAAAGTCTAGAACCTAATTATGCGGATATCGACTTATTTTGTCTTAGGCGACCTCTTCATCATAGGCTGTCAAATAATATGGTTTCGCACGAATACTTGATCAGGGTATCGTAGCGAAACGACATAAATTTGGCCCGGATATGGGGAGCGTAAAACGCACTGTGTAGCGTAGCTCGGCTTGATTTTTTTCCTCTATATTTTTTTCTCTTTTTTCCTTTTTCTCTTCTCTGTTTTTCCTTTTTTCTTCTTCTTCTTCTTTTTTTTTCTTTTTTTTCTCTGTTTTTTATCCTTCGTTTTCTTCAACTGACAGAGTTTGCAAATCTGTGAAATACACCTTGATTTAATATGACGATTAAGATAAGGTTTATTTCTATAGAAAGATAATTCTTGGGGTTTTCCGTTGATATATTATGGGTCTTGTGGATCCATATGGTTCTCTGAGAAACTTATCTCAAAGTTGACCGATCTAACAGCGACGAAATAAGACGAGTTCAGATTGACAGATTATATATGTTGCAGAAGAATAGCGATAAATCTTTTCATACTACTAGGATTAATGCAAGGCCAGATCGTAATCTGATTCGTTATATTCCATCGGGAAATCGACTCGCAATAAGCAAATCGGATTTGTTGTTTAGGGTTTTGAATAAACTGTGCTTCTTCCAGTAAAACGACTATAACTTTAAACATACAGCTTGGATTGAAGCGAGGTTGAATTTTTTTTTGGAAAGCTTATTCTCGTGGCTTTTCAGTGATAGGTTTTACATCATCTGGGTCGCTCTAACTCGTTGGGAGTTTGTGTTGAAAGATGACGATTTGGATCTGCGATTAAAACTTTCCCTATATATGTTAATTGTTGGTATGTTAATCGTTGTGTGGGTCTCTGTATTTCTTCAGTAATACATCTTGCAAGTAGGTGGTGTGGATCTGTTGATTATTGAGATTGATCATAGAGATTGAGCTTCAGGCTTTTGTTGTAAGAATCCCCACAGACGGCGTCTACTGTTGAACCATAGAAGTTCAATTAGCTTTTTGATGGTATAGCTGCACCTTGAGTAATGTTGCCTACGTACCCTTGAGAAGGGATCAAGCTATTCGTAGTTCATGTAAAATAGAGAATCTCGATGATTCAAGATTAAGGGCAATTTGGATCTCGATCATCCAAGATCTCATGAATATATGGAATGTAGGAATAATTTGAGATGTCTCTGTAGAAGAGATGAACTATATATTTATATTGATTTGAGAAGACTTAGGTTTAAGTCTTCATGGGCCCTTGATTAGGCTTTGAGAGACCAATTTCATTGGGCTTTAAGAGGCCAATTTGATTTGGTTTTGAGATAATTTGGTATTGATTTGGATTGGGTTATGGGTAGGGCATAAGCCCAGTACCAACAGCTTGGATGAATCTGTTGCAAAAGTCACTTCTTACTTCTGATGTGCTATCACACTAGACATGACCCATGTCAGAGCATCTAATTCGGCATGCAAAGGAGAGAGACACCTACAAGTATTACATGCCCTGATAAGTGTTTCTTCCACCTCATATTGAAAGCAGAACCAACACAATCCTGAGAATTGGTCGGTCGCTTTCCACGAACCATCCATATAACATTGAATTCCTTTATAAACCGATATCTGAGGATTAGGTGTAAATTTTTTGTCATGAGATATTTGATTTGACCAACATAATCTTTAAATTGTGGCGAGTTCCAAACTAGAGCTATGGTTTTCGCTATTATTAAGATTTCTTGCGGATTTTTTTTCAATATTTTTGAAAACCTTATCATTTCTAATTTTCCATATATATATATATACACTATAAAATTCATGAAAAACTATCATCCTTATTTATGCCAGAAATTCTCTAAACTAGATAGTCCATATTTGAAAAAACTGAAGCTCAATTTTTCACTGTAGACTAAGAAGTAAAGTACGAAGCATCCTTAGTATATAATGGTAAGAAAAAAAATACTGTAAACGAATCTTTAACCGAGCAACTTGAAGCTAAAACTGGGTGGATTTTTTTTGGTTTGAGCTTGTATATACAGTCATACCAAAATATCAATAAAAATATAAAATTGTACTAAACATTTTCCTAAATATATTAACAACAGAAAACATCAGTCTGTAGCACAAGTACTCGGGCAAATTTCTCATATGCCCCTAGGGGGATATGATTTAATCTTTATACCCCTCTTCAATATATATACCCCTTGATGTGAAATGACGAAAATACCCTTCAATTTTATTTAAAATTGTTTTCAATTCGTCCAGTACAACTGGGTACAACTGACTACCAGTCGTACCCAGTCGTATCAGATACCTTGTACAACTGACTAGCAGTCGTACCCAGTATGCCCGCAATATCCTCTAGTCGTACCCAGTTGCACCCAGTCGTACCAGATACATGGTACAACTGACTATTAAATCCGCAATAAATCCATAGTCGTACCAGTTGTACTCCGAATCCCAGATTCGAACCCAGGACGCGTGGACGCACGTGGAAAGTCTCGAACCACTGGCCTACCGTATTTTTCTTGATATTGTATACAATTATATATATACTTATTTAATCAATTTTTGAATTTCATTAAGGGCAAAATTGTCTTTTTATTAGGAGGGGCATATGAGATTGATTTCTTGCCCAAAAGGGCATTTGAGCAATTCCTTAAAGTACTCACCTAGGGCCTAGTAGATATATAATATTATATAGTCTTATATTTTATTTAAATGAATTTTTCATTTGCAATTCTAATCTGAGGGTTGAAAACTGAAGATGATGATCTGTTGGAACTCATTACTAGAAAAATAACCAATCACTTATTCGGTGACGTAAGAACCACAAATTTAGGATTACTTGCAATGAACAATATAATTTAGTATATTTATTTATCAAAATTGGATTATCATTGAATAATAAATGAAAATTGAAAGTGGATATTTTGAAAGTTTAAAAACTTAACTAGGGTTAACCATATCATGACATTGATTTGAATTTATCCCCCAACTTAAAAGAGAAAGCAGTTGTTCAAAAACTGCATTAGATATAGTGGAACATATACCCATTAATTAGAAGATGCCAATGACACATACCACCCTATGGTCTTGCTTGAAACCCCAAACCACCCCTCGAAAGTGGCAGAACAAGAAAAAACAAAGTGGCAACACCAACTAAAAACATGCATTGAGTATGTGAAAATTGAAGTCCTAGAGCAAAAACGAAAACTTGATCTTATTAGCTAAATAAATTACTTAAACCTATAACCTCATTTTGCCATGTTCGGGTTCCTTATTAATCTTATTTCTAAGATTTTTACACATATTAAGAAAACATATTATAATTTTATTATAAATGCATAGTTTTTCTATAACCCTAAACCAATATTATTAATTTGAGTATGATCCTTTTAAAAGACAAGATCTCGAAGACCTTTTGTTTGTGATTCCTCTTTGAAAATTTAAGATCTTCCGATAGACATATGTGTCTTCTCGCTTTCCTTTTTTGCCGCTTTAGATAACAATCAGACTCCTTTATGTAATCGAGAAAGAACTTGATGAATCCTTTACAATTCAATATTTTAGGGTTTCCATACCTACGACATCTTTTGAAAAAATTCAAGAATCTTTAGGGTTTTCAAACAATGGAAAACAGGATTTTTTGGAAAGGAAGTTGGGAAAGATCATATGGATCGTTGATATTTTTTCATCTTTATCTATTTTTATTTTTTTTCAAATATGGAGAATCAACATCTCTCCTATTTTATAAGGAAAAAAATATTAGATAGAGATATTAAAAAATCCAGTGATCGGTTTGTTCTCTCCCGACTTCTTCTCCAAAAAATTCCTGTTGTACCCATAGGTTGAAAAATACTGTAAGATTCTCAAAACTGTTCAAAAGATGTTGCACGGTTAAAAACCCAGAAGCTTTGTATGTCAAAGGATTCATCTAAGTTCTAAGCAATAATAAGATCAACTCGGGTTAACAAGCTGCATTCTGGCTTATTAATATTTACAACCGAGTGGTTTGATCTACCCTACATAAAGAGTTATCGCTTTCGGCAGAGATTATCAAATATCACAAATAAATAAGAACTAAATTAAAAAATATTAAAGGGTTTCTACATACAAAAATTAGGGGTTTAGGGTTATATGTCTTACCAAAACTACAGAACTAGATGGATCTCACTGCAAGTATGCAACTCAAAGGTATACACCAAATCACACGTAGAAGAAGGCTCAGGTTGATCAATACTGAACTCGGTGGCAGCAGAGGGCTTGGGCGATGGTGGTTAGGGCTCCTCGTCTCTCCCTAATTTATCTCTCAAGTATCTAAATTTTTCAGTTTGTGAAATCCATCTAGGGAGTGACTTTTATTTATAATGGTTAGTCCTAGGGTTTATTAACTGTCAATGAGGTTAATGGACTCTACTTAAACTACATGTAATTGGGCCTAATGAAAACACTAAGTTAGGCATAGTGGACTCATATCACTAAATTTAGATTTTCCTAATTAAACTCTAAATTGGCCTAATGGGCTGTGATATTTGGGTCAAATTCAACACATTTGATATTTATTTTTCATATAGAACTAACACAGTGGTAAATTAATTAATGATATGAAACAACTATTAGCATAAAGAAATAAGTAACATGATATAATCATTTGATATAAACATAGATTACAAATAAAAATTTTAAACTTATTAAATAATAAAACATTTTGATTTAAAATTAATAAAACTTTTATTTTATACATTTGATTATTTTTTTTAGAATTTTGATACCATTATTTCGACTCTTCTTATTGTTAAAATTGAGATATCATTATTATATTTACCTAAAAATAAAACTTTTTCAATGTTTCACAACAATGTCTATATATTTTTTATACCGCTGGTGGAACAAAGACTGGAGTTTAGAAAAGGAAAGTATTTGTGCATCTTATTAACCGAAGAAAAATAAAAAGAGCAAGAATATATTCTTTATTTTATAATCCATGATCTTGAAGAACAAGAGGAAGGAAGCAAAATCAACAAAGAAGACTCATAAATTAGCAGAAGCAACACTATCTAGACCAACAGTAAAAATTCATATATTAATGTTTCTGGTGGAGTTGTTAGAAAGACTATACAACTGAATTTAGATTATTTTAACTACAGTTTGGCACTATACTTAGGATTCAAATGAGTTTAAAGCAACTTTTATGATATTTTAGAATGCATTAAATTTCAAATTTCTTTTAAAAAGGTGTTTTGCCCAATTTTAACATCAATTCTTATAAATGTATGATATATTGTGATTTTAGTATTTTTAGCAATGTTCTTTTCATCATTATTTTGTATTTTCATTATATTTTTAGAGTCTAGATGCATGTTTGCATATGTTTCAGTCTTATATAGGTTTTGAAGCTGAATAAAAAAATATGGAGAGAAAATGGTGTAAGAAAACATAAATAATGATCTAGAACCAATCCTAAGTATCTCAAAGATCGATTCGGTTGCAGACTTACTTTGTGCTATAGTTCCAAAGTCCTTCATCAAAATTGTATCAAATTGGGTTGGCCTTAGAATGAAGGTGATTTCAACTGATTTGAGTATTTGGTTAGAAAGATAAGTTAATTTTATCTCCAGTGGCCATTCAGTTTCTTATATTCTGTTCTTTTTTTAGAACTTTCGGCATGATCTGTTTCCTTTTGTTGGAAAATCAGTTCATTCTTTCTTTTTCCACAGCCTCCATATTAACCTAAACTAGCGTTTCTCTACGTTTTAAATCCTTAGCTACTGTGAATAAATATCAGTTTTTTCTTATGTTGGTATCAAAGTGTTAGGATATGAAATGGAATTCCAGATTATTTCCAAATAGCCAACGTATATGGACATGTAAAAACACATGATTAACTATATACAATACAACTTCTTTAAATTAATATTCAATAAATATATAAATCTCTAAATTGATAAATTATACCTATATCAAATTGGATCGGTGTATTATTTGACATATTTCGATAAGATTATAAGAAAATAATTTTTTTTTTTGAAATCTCTATGTAAATATATAGTCCCAATAATAACCTAAATTAATAATCATATAAATTAACTGTATATAAGTTAATTTGATGAAATATGATTCCAATGTTTATTTATTTTTAAATTTGTAATCTTGTTGCAGTTTATCTCTATTTTTCTTAAAAATCAAAAATATATGATATTATTAAAAATATTTTTTGATGTCTGTTAAAAATATTTATACACAATAATTATTTTATAATATGTTATTAACAGTTATTATAATTGAAGATGATGATCTGTTGGAACTCATTACTAGAAAAAATAACCAATCATTTTTTGGTGATGTAAGATCCACGAATTGATTGAAAACTAAATGAGTTGGGATTACTTGCAATGAACACTATAATTTAGTATACTAGATTTTTACTCGTGCGTTGCACGAGATTTTAAATATTAAAATATTACTAAATTATCCATTTATTTATTACTACTAATATAATTTATAAATATAATTATTTTAATCGTTAACTTACTAAATAAATGCTAATTTATTTTTAATAAATAATATAATATTTTCAATATTTTATAATCATTTTTTCATCATTGAAGTAACATTATTTTCAAGTTATCTTTGCTCTCATATAACTAATAGAAATACAAACTTATTCTTAACATACATCAAAATTATATTTTCAGTTCTTACACTCTATTATCTTAAACTCTATTTTCTTATCAATTATATATTTTTGAATGTTTAAAATATTCAAAAAGATACTTAGTTAAAGTATAAGATTTCTATGACTAAATTTTGATTCCTTTGATAAATGTTCATCATTTGATATTTATATAAATTTTAATGTTGTTAATATAAATTTTAATTTATTTTCTCTTATTTTTGTATATTTCTACTATTAACTGTTATTTATAAAACTAAAATTATTTAAAAATAATTTAAAGAATTTGTATTTTTATATTTCTTAATTTTTACATTTTATTTATTTTGATCATTAATTCCCTTATTTTTATATTTCTTAATTTTGCATTTTATTTCTTTTTATCATTAATTCCTATAATGCTCATTAAGTATAATGATTATTAAAGTTTTGTATTTATAGTATAATATTTTTTTCTCAAAAAAATGACATGTATTTTTTCATTAGATAATAACATGATGATGTGGATAGTTTTATTGGAGAGAAAACTCTGTCATTATATATATGATTTATTATTATTTATCAAAATTTGATTACAATTGAATAAGAAATGAAAATTTAAAGTGGATACTTTGAAAGTTAAAAACTTAACTAGGCTTAACCATATGATATTGATTTGCATTCATCCCCAAACTTAAAAGAGAAAAGCTTTTGTTCAAAAACTGAATTAGAGATAGTGGACCATATACCCAATAATTAGAAGATGCCAATTACACATACACATATTCAAAAAAAAAAAATTATTTTATTTTCTGTACTGAGATAATATTGTGCCTATGTTAATTAATTGTCTTCAAAAAATATGGACAAAATAAGAATTTAAACAGTATTCTCTCGTGGAAAAAACACAGCATATATTTGTTTACGGAAACACATGGACAAAAGACAACAAATTCTGCACTCTTTGTGTCAGTATGCTTTAATCAACTGCTAAAAAATTACACCCTATGTTTTTGATTGAAACCGCAAACCACCCCGCGAAAGTGGCAGAACAAGAAAAAAAAAAAAGTTATAGACCTATAACCTCATTTTGCCATTTGGGCTTCCTTATTAATCTTATTTCTAAAATTTTCACACATATTAAGCAAACATATTATAATTTGATTATAAATGCATAGTTTTTCTATAACCCTAAACCAATATTATTAATTTCATTATGATTCTTGTAAAAGACAATATCTCAAAGACCTTTTGTTTGTTATTCCCCTTTGAAAAATTAAGATCTTCCGATAGACATATTTTTCTTCTCGCTTTCTTTTTTTTTTTGCTACTTTAGGTAACAATCGGACAACTTTATGTTAACGAGAAATAACTTGATGAATCCCTTACGATACAATATTTTGGGGTTTCCAAACCTGAAAAATCTTTTGAAAAAACTCAAGAATCTTTAAGATTTTCAAACAATGGAAAACAGAATTTTTTGGAAAGTAAGTTGGGAAAGATCATATGGATCATCGATAATTTTTTTCATAGTGATAAGTAACATGATATAATTATTTGTTAGAAGCATAGATTACGAATCAAAATTTGAAATTATGAAATAATAAAATATTTTGATTTAAAATTAATAAAATTTAGCTTTATTACCTAAAATTGAGATACATAATTTTTATATTTTCCCAAAAATAATTTTTTCAATGTTTCACAACAATGTCTATATATTTTTATACCCCTCGTGGAATGAAGACTGGAGTTTAGAAAAGTCAAGTACTTGTGCATCTTATTAAACGAAGAAAAATAAAAAGAGCTAGAAGATACTCTTTTGAGTTTATAATCCATGATCTATGAGAACAAGAGGAAGAAAGCAACATTAACAAAGAAGACTCATAAACTAGAAGGAAGGAGACCAATGATTTTCTTACTCAGTAAATGCAATAAATTGTGTAACTAATAAATTTCGTCCATGGATTTTATGGTAGACAATTGAAATTAGACTAGACAATTGATATTAGATTATTTTTAACTACGATTTGGCATTATATTTAGGATTCAAATGAGTTTAAAGTAACTTTATAATAATTTAGAATGCATTAAATGTCAAATTTCTTTTTAAAAAGGTGTTTTGCCCAATTTTAACATCAATTCTTATAACTGTGCAACCCCTCTCTCCGGTTTTATATTTCAAAAACAAAATAAACGACATAAATTATTTTCCAAAACTATAAATAATGAATAAACTAAAAATTTAATTATTGATGCCAACATTGCAAAACGAATAAAAATCCAAATGTCTAAGAAAAATTACAAAAATAAACAACTAGGTTTCAAATAGGTAACAATATACTTAATCTCATTCATCCATTTTTAAAAGAACTGTTATCTCTTAAAAAAGAAAAAACTACCAAATTTAAAGTACCGTGTATTCAATTATACATGCTAATTTCTCATTTGTCGTTTGGGAAAAAAAGAAACAATGATTTTCTAAAGCCGTATATTCTATCATACATGATATTCTAAAAATGGTGATAGTTCCTTGTACCGTAGTCAAATATATTTAAGTAAAAAAAATATATTAAAATGGCCATTAAAACAGTATTAGTTAAATAAGTTTTAATTATTTAATTTTGTTAACATTTTAATAATTATGAAGGAAACTTTATTATTATAGAAAGAAAATAACTTTAAAAATGATTACTTACGAAATAAATATTTCAGGAGTTATTTCAAAACTTTGGTCTATTCAATTTTATTATTGTAAGCATATAAAATATAAATATCTTAAACCTTATTAGCTGATAGAAATTTCAGATATCCCCAACATCTACAAGCTGATCAGTGATATTGGGAAGTTACAGTGGTTTTGTTTGTGTTATGGAGGGAATTATGTGTATAACATTTGTTTTTTTTATTCTCAAGAAAGATACTAAAACCACGCTTATATTAAAATCTACAGTATAACCTCTATAAACTTATAATGTGTAAATGTATTAAAAATTGAAGTACACTTTCTAATTTTTATATAAATATTTTGAAATTTGTAGAACTCTCTATAAATTATTAATTTATGGATAAATTAATAACACTCACATAATAAATTTCTTAAATCCCAATATTATTATTTTATAGAGGTTTTACTGTATATAGTAAATATTCAGTTTCCAACAAAATTGTAAAACAGTATGAATTAATATGAATAATAAACAAAATTTAATTAGTATAATTAGCAATAACTAATTTACCAAACAAATAACCAAATCATTAGTTTGATGTATTGACTGCCACAATGAATACACATTCTTCACCCAAACAGTTGGAAAGAAGTTATATTCCATTGAAGAACCAAACCAGATATAGATTTCAAAATGTTTAAGAATTTGGAAAAATGATTAATTCCAAAAATAATTAGGAAGTGTTTGGTTCCTTAAATAACACTATCTCATTAAAGGAAGATTTCTAATAGCGTCGCAAACAAAGATTAAATTACTTCTTGTTAATAGGAGAAAGATTTTATCACTCATCACATTGTTCGTATTTTTTCCCTAAGTGCTTCTTATTACTTTATTTCCCTTTTCTCTATTAAATTTGAAACTTTGTTACAATGTATATGTATCAAAACTGTAAGATTCAGCTATAACTTCAACTTCATTTTAGCCATATTATGAAAATTTGTTGGATCTAATGTTTTTAAAATGAAAATTTGTTATTAAACCTTGTGACCATATATTTGAAATTGAATTTAAAAGAAAAACCATTCAAATAAAAAATTAAGTAAAAGATTAAGAAAGAAATAACTAAATAAATCAAGAACATGTGATTGAATGCTGGTTGAGCTGCTCTTCTACGCAGTATATGATATTCACCAGGACTGTTACATTTTAAATCATTTGTGAAAATCATTATCTTATAATTAATGTTTTTTTCCTTCTAAAAGCTTTATTAATCAGAATTATGAGAATCATTGTTTACAATTGGTATCATAAAAATAGGACAATAACAATACAAAGACCAATTATAATTGGATATTAAGGATGATTTAGCCAGACGATCAGCACATTGATTCATATGTCGAGGAATGTGACAAAACTTAATTTCTTCAAACATTTGTTTCCATAATTGTATGGAATCTATATAGTTCTGTAATCGAGGATTTTCTTAGACTCATTGATCAAACGAATGATATTGTAATTATCTCCTTCAAATTCAATCTTATAATAACCATACATCCATCCAGCTTGTAATGCCCATATCAAAGCAGAAAGTTCAGCTTCCTCTATCGAATGTCGTCCTTGATATTTCCCCATTCCACAATTCAGAACAGTGCCTTCATTGTTTCTTACTATCCATCCCATTCCGGATTCGCTATTATCTTCATGATGGGAAGCATCATAATTTATTTTGACCCATCCATGAGGAGGCTTTTCCCATTTATGATGAAATGAATGATGGTAACTAGAGCCGGTTTGTATTGCAACATCAAATTTCTCTGTTTCATCCAACCACTCTTTTGTTTCCAATACATTAATGTTATTCACCAATAGAAGACTCTTATATTCCTAAAATATCTCTAATTATTCAGATTTTAACTTAGAAATCATCAGAATATTCAAATATTTCAAATACTAATTAGCGTTTTATTTTTCCTAAACTAATTTATGGTATTAAATCTAACTTGAACACCAATATATTTTTCAAAAAAATGGTCATGTTATTAATTGATTTATTAAAAATCAAAATTTCCATGGTAAGCTAAACAGAATAATCTTCTTTACAGATCTCTAAATTCGCATCATCTCTACGTTATCTAAGATCAAGTCATTTCATTAAACTAAAACTCCATTTAATTGTTTCATCTTTATCATTTGTTTTATATTTTCTTATAAATAATTATATGTTTTAGTTCGTATTTTCACATACACAGTGTTTATAATTTTTGTAACTTTATATCTTGATGTTTCAAATATGTTATGCTTTTATATCTATGCATTTTCTGACTATTTTGAGTAATTTTAAAATTTTTAAAAAACTTTTACAGAAATCATTATTAATTAGCCATGGGTATTCGGATTTCGGTTCGGGTTCGGTTCAGATTTTTTAAATTTAGATAGAAGATTTTAGTATCCATTCGGGTTTTATAAATATTTGGTTCAGGTTCAGTTTGTATAGGTGTCAGACTCAGATCGGATTCAAAAATATTTTTAGGGGAAAACGAAAATTCATTCAATTTTAATAAAAATATATTCAATTTTAATAAAAAATATTTTTATTTTTTATAAAATTTGGTAAAATTCGTTAATATACTGTATAATTTCAAAAATATATACATGGTATTTTTATTTATATAAGTTTATTTTGGGTTTTCTGATACATTTTTGGTTTTTGGTTCGGTTTGGTTCAATTCGGATAACCGAAGTAGGAAAATTTAAAATCCGTTTGGGTTTTTCGATTCGGTTTTGGTTTGGTTTTTGGATTTCGATTTTTGCCCACCCCTAAATCTTCCATTGACATTCCGTTTGGGTTTGTTAAATATTCAGTTTGGATTTGGTTTTAATAGGTTTCGGATTTGGTTTTTTTGGTTTGGTTTCGATTTGGTTTTTGGATTTCGGGTTTTTTGCCCACCCCTAGTTGAAAATAAAGATGTTCTGTATATTCTATCTTAGAAACTAAAGATGTATAGATTCTTTTCTGTTAGATAATCGGAAACTTTGTTAGAAAATGTTGGAGATGGGCTGAGCACAATCTTAAAGCCCAGCCCAAATTTGTCTCAAGTTTATCAAAAAATGCATATTCCCGAAGAAGCCCATTTAGGAGGAAAGGCTTGGTCCATAACCAAGACTCGATTTCTGAGAAGCCTGCAAATAGAGAGAGAGAATAGATGATGCTTAGACCATGTCCATTGGCAGTTTTAAGGTTCTTAACCAATTTTTTACCATTAAAATCTTAAAATTAATTCAAAAGTAAAAAGTAAGAGAAACTCTTAAGAACCCTACTCTGTCAATTTCTTATTGGTTGAAACAAAAACAAAAAAAATAAAGTGAGAAAAAACCAAAAATATTTTTTTCTCCGTTTAATTTTTTTCTCTTATCTCTCTACCCTCTTACTCTTGATTCTCTTCTCTCAAATATATGCTCCAACATAAGGTTGGACATTTTTGGATTCTGATCGTTTTTCTATCAGATTGAGTCAGATTCGGATTATTCGGATATTGGATTTTAATCCAAACACTACCCGATGGTATTTTCAGATCGGTTTAGTCTAGATTTCTTCGGATTCGGATCGGATCACAAATTTTATATGTAAACCAATAAAACAAAAAAAATATTTTGGATTTGGTTAATGAATCCGAATAACCCGATTTAACCAAAACAATCCAAAACCCCCACCCCAAACAAATCCGAAAACAATATTTTCAAAATATAAATAAGAAATTTAATCAGAAAATAGAATTTTAATCAAAAAGTATAAGAAAACTTTCTCGAATATATTATATAATTATGAATATTGATAACTAATATATATTATATATATATCATATATTCGATCCGATAACAGATCGGATTCGGGTCATAACCGAAACCAAATATTTTTTGAATAAAAACCTATCGCATTTTATAAGGTGTTCGATTTAGATTTTTTTGAATTGGTATGGATCGGGTTTTCAGATATCGGATTTATGCCCAGGGCTACTACAACACATGAACTCTTATTTCAGTTTTCCAATTGATAGAAGCTTTGAGTTGACAGATTGATAAATGGAGCTTCACCCCACTCACATCGACACACCGTCTAAGGTCAAGATTATTCTCTCGGCGACAAGGAAAGAGCTGGTTAAGTGTGTGGCTTATAGTATCTTAAGGTGTGTATCTCTGATCTTATTTGATTTATTTAGATTAGTTGAAGCTTGAATTTAGATTAAGATAAGCATGATTCAATGATTAAATTTTGATTAGTTTCTGATTTAGATTTCAATATATTTAGATTAGTTTCTAAATTGATATAAATTGAATTCTGGATTTTGATTTGTTAAGGTTGAACTCTCTGTTTTAGATTATGTTAAACATGAATCTCTGATCAATTTCAATCAGTTTCAGATTAAGTTTTATATTAATTTATATTAGTTTATAAATTGATTTATACTGATTCTCTGATTTTGATATATTTTCAACTCTCTTATTTTGATATGTTATATTAAATCTCAGGATGAAGTAGCAGATGAATGAAGCAGTTCTGTAAAAACTTTGTTATGATTCCCGGATGGAGAGAAAGTGAAGAGAAGATGTAATATATATCTCTACTCTGCTTCTATCTTTGGGGTATTTGGAAATGAGATAATATAATAGCAAAATGCATATGTGTGTATAGGACAAGCATACAAGCACAAAGATGATAAGGGATGAGAAGTGTGGAGACTTGGTATTGGTTTTTACATATTTGATGTGTGTATTTGGTGTATCGTTTCTGTTTTTAATCTTTGCTTTTTGAAATGTAAAACTTTGCTAGTTCTTAAAGTTTAAACAAAAATTGTGTGTTGTTTCCGGTTTTTACAAGTTCTTTCAATGAACTTTTTAAATTGAATCAGTTAACAAATGAAATTAGGTGAATGTATGACTTTTAATTTGATAAAATCTAAAATTTTAATTTTATGATCCTCACAAAAGGTTCTAACCAATAACCACTGGAACAATTTAATTTGTTTAAAGCTTCTTAAGAATTTCTTAACTGTTGCTTTTTCAATATATTGATTATATATGTGGTTAAGAACCCTTAAGGGGATCATTGTCATATCGATACCTAAATGAACCTAAAGTATATTTTTGCCAGACCCTTACCACATCACTTTATATTTGTAAAAATAAAGTAAAATACTTTTCTATCTTTTTAAAATTAATTTCACAAAACTAAACCCTAGTTTCTAGCACTCTTGCAAACCACATCTTCGATAATATGCACCACTCAAATTAAGAAAAAAAAAACAAAGAACAACATCTGATAAACACAAATCCAATTCACGGCTCATCACAACTTTCACAATCTTCCAAACCATCTCCACAAAACCCATTTCCCAAGTCACAAATCTCTTTCCAAACATCTTCCTCCACTGGGACAACAGACAACGTCGGCTGTCTGAAAAACACAAAATCTTTAATCCCTTTATATTTTTTCATCTCCTTCAAATCAACAAATTTCCTCATCTCTCCAACAGCTTTAACATCAACAGCTCCATCTCCTCCTTCATCATCATCAGTGTACCATTCAGTGAAACCTCCACAAGGCCAACAACGCATCTTGCTTTTGTTCCAGAATGGTAGAAGAAACCGAGATCGCTTAAAGTCATGGACTTTAGATTTTTCTGGGCTTGCTTGTTATTGACGCTGTCCCATTTGCTAATACCGCCATTTGCTTCTTGGTCTGACCATGATCACTCATTTGGCTCTGTTTTTAGCTAGATAGCACGGAAACTCGTTTGGAAATAAGTTTTCTGATTTCGAAACGTTTCGAAAACGAAATTTATTGGAAACTTAATGGAAACGTGTTTTCTAAAAATTCTAATTTGGAAACACAATGTAAACACATTTCCAATCGTTCCTTAAAAATCCTAATTTGAAAAAGTGATAAAAAAATTTTGTCTACGTTTCATATATATATCGTTATGATCTTTATTTTTGATTAATTTTAGTATTATTTATTAAATTTATATTGTTTTAAACTTTATTAGATTGATTTTTATTCATATATTATATATTAACATGTTTCCAACACGTACTCATTTCCTATTTTTTCAAAAAAAATTTGTTTCGCCACATTTCGTTTTCGCGTACCCGTTCCTTTTTTCATGTGTCATAGGTTTTTATCGCTTCGTTTTCCCATCTTTGTATTTTTTTTTTTGCTCTTTCCTTGTTTGGTAGTGTTTTTAATTAGGTTTATAAATCTAATTTTATATGTTACTTATGGGCCATTGGTTGATTTTGTACCCAATTAAATAACCGAGGCTTGGGTCCTTTAAATTGGATCGACCCGGATGGGCGGATCATGCCCATGGTTGATTTTTTTTTGTCTACAAACTTTATTTCAAACAGAATGGGGAAAGAGTACAAGTCGACCATATAATAATACAACTCTACAATATTACATGAGCCCCAAATGATGTGTTATTCAACACATCAAAAGAAGAGAGAAATGACACGTAGCAACGTAGGCTGAATGTGCCGACACTTGAGAATTTTGAGTTTCTTTTGAAAGTGATGCATGATGAGCAGCTTAGGGAATCGATACCGTTGGTTCTTTGGTCTATCTGGAAGAATCGCAAAGATACTTTGATTTTTAGCAAAGAAAGAAGACTTATGTTCTCTTGTAAGTATAAGGCAAGAAATTGTGAAGCATGAATAGCTGAAGTTCAATCTGGTGGAAATAAAGGCGCAGAAGTCAGATTATTCTGGTTCGTCGTTAGTTTAGAAGATATGGACCGACGAGACCTCAGCCTCAGGTGGGGAGTGATGAAGTGCTTCATGGGTGAACTTTTTCCTCTTTGTTTGGTAGTGCGTGGGTCGTTAGAGATCATGAGGGTGATATGCTTTTTTCATCATTCAGTAGGATGAAAGCGGATCTTTGATGCATGGAGTGGACTCTATAATGCTTTACGAGATGTTCGTAGTGATAGAGTGGAGACGGTGTTGGATAATAAGACTGTGATCGATGATGTTCTCAAACTGAGTGATTGACCAAGGTATATGAATGAGATGTGAGTTACTGGCAAGTTGTGTGCTGCGTTTGAATGGTGTGATATTTATGTTGTTTCGGATATAGTGTGACAAGAGACGAACGTTTTCATTCGTATATGGCACTTGGAGAGGACCGACTTGGCTTCATTATTAGGTGTTGAATGAACCTCGTGTGTGAATATTTTTCCTTTCTTAATTTCATCATTGGTCTTTATGTATTTGATTAATGTCACAGAGATTTTGCTATATTTTAAAAAAATCGATTGAAAAGTAGAAAAAATACATAAAAAGGAGTAAAAAATGATAGAAGAAAATATAATATATATATATAGCTTGTTTTTTTTAAGCTATATCTATTTTAGAACATGTAATTTGATATCTTATGTTAATGTCATAGTTTTACTACTCTACCCGGATGCTAATCCGCATTATGATTGTTATTGAAAACAGAAGATTTTATATTACATCATAGATTCTAATATCAAATTCCAGCACGGGGCCATTTAATATCCAATTTCCAGGATTAATTTTTTTATTAAGGAGTTTGTATTAAATAATAAAATATATACAATATTTATGAATCAATTTTTTATTATTATTCCATCTGCTCCACATCGAAAAATTGTTTTGTAAACGTGGGCAATACATATGAAACTGACAGAGAAACATAATGTTTTTGGTTAAACCAATTAAATCCAAAAAGGTATATAATAATATAAATTTTCTACTATTCAAAACGAAAATAATCGAGACAATTACATGTGCATTTCATTTTGATTTTTAATTTTCTACCATTAGGGAGAAAAAAAATCAGCCACGTGGGAAATAATAGGGTCAGGAGAGATTACAGAAAAACTAAAAAAAATCCCAAAACCAAAAGAAATCTTAAGAAGCTTCGGTTTCGTTCGAAACCATTTCATCAAAAAATCTCTCATACATTCTGTATAAATTATTTGCTTCTGATTAAGAAATTAGAAACCCTTTTTCCAAATTTTCATATCGAATCTTCTCTTTGCGTAAAGATTACATCTTTTTCGAATCCTCTGTTAAAAAAAATCTCACCTCTCTTCTCCGATTCTTCCATCTCTAATTTGGGTAAAGATTACATCTTTCTCTCTTGTAATCGCTCGTTATTTTGCTTTTAAACGAATCAATACTCAAATCAGTGGAGAAAGATTCCTTCTTTTGAGGAATTTTTTTTTTTTTTTTAATTCTTCTCAATCCGAAATAGAAACTGTGAGATTATTGAGTTGTGGGTTTTTTCTTATTTGAGGAGGATTTCAAGCAATTAGGTATGCGAGATAATATGGTACCTCAAGGAAATGATAAAGATAATGGTGAAATGGTTTTTGAGACTATGACGTTTGAACAAGTTCAGAAGCAGGAGAAGAAGAAATTTGTTATTGGGTATGCTTTAACGTCTAAGAAGAAGAAGAGTTTCTTGCAACCCAAGCTTGAAGTTCTTGCTAGGTATGAAAGTACAAAACCATTTCTTGTTTCTTATTATTAACTGTGTAGAAATCAATTGAGTTCATTGTGGAACAATCGTTGATCTGAGTTATATCAGGTACCATTTTTTTTGGGTGCTTACTCTCTTTTCTATGTATGGTTAGTTTGGTTGATTCTACTGTGGAAGAAACTGTTTTTGTATTTGGTTTGATTGCCAATTTGCATTGTTTTGTCCATAAGTGAACTATTTGGCATTAGTATGCTTGTGGCATTAGGAATCTCTTTGTTTCTCTGGGAATATTCGTTTATATAATAATCCTTTGAGATTAGTTTCTACTTGAAAGGTCAAATTGTCTTCAGGGCTTAACTTATAATTTAAAACTTTTATTTTTTAATGGGTACATTTACTTTTTCTCTTACTTTGAAATCTTCTTAGTTACTTGTGGACACTAGTCAAACCAGTACTTGGTTCTCTTTAAACTAATAGTTGTGTTACTTGTGTAGTTATAAATCTCTCAAACAAAGATCTGACAATTGTGACTTGAGTATTTGCTTTTGCTTATCTTTGAACAGGTTTCAGGTCAACCATTAGCTTTCTTAATATGTCTTCTTAGGCTGACATCAGCTCTTGTTTGTGTTTACAGGAAAAAAGGCATTTCCTTTGTTTCCATTGACCAGGACAAGCCACTCTCTGAACAAGGCCCATTTGACGTAGTTTTGCATAAGGTTTGTGGGCACGAAAAAATGCTTTTGCAAGAGCTATGCTGTGATGTCTTAGTGTCTCACACTCGGATCTATTCTTTAGTTGTTAGAATCTAATTGATTATATGATTTTTACGCTTACAGTTGCTGGGAAATGAGTGGCATGAGGTCATTGAGGTTTGAAAAACTAATCTGCCTTCTCTCTATTATTTCTTGTTCATGGAACTGTACTTTAATTTTTGTTGTTACTACTGATTCTAGTTTTTAACCCACTCATGTGATTCTGACCTTGTTCATTTATTCATTAAAGTAGCTTATGTTTGTGAATCTCTTCTCTGTGTTTGTAGGATTACCAGCAAAAACATCCAGAAGTGACTGTGCTTGATCCTCCTGGTGCAATCCAGCATATATATAATCGACAATCAATGCTCCAGGGTATTGCAGATTTGAACCTTGCGGATTGCGATGGTAACTTCTATACGACAATTGTGGTCCTCGTTTATTCTGTAGAGTAATAAACTGTAAGTTTTTCATGAAATGATATTTATGTGTTCTTATAGGCATGATATGTGTTCCAAAACAAATGGTTGTCCTAAAAGATACAACATCTAGCGCTGACAAAGTCACAGAAGCTGGTCTAAAATTTCCACTAGGTATGTAAAGTTTTCATTCTGAATTATCTTCCCCAGAAACAGCTACTGTGAAATCTTGGGATTTAGCTCACTCATCCATCATATGGGCAAGGAATATATTAAAACTTAGTCTTGCTTACTTGTCCAGTTGCAAAGCCACTTTTAGTTGATGGAACTGCAAAGTCACATCAATTGTTCTTAGCCTATGATCGTCTCTCGCTTTCAGAACTTGAACCCCCTTTGGTTCTTCAAGAATTTGTGAATCATGGTATTGAGTTTAAACTCTTCAGTATCGGTTGTTAATTGTGATATATCGCTTGAATCTGTAATGTGATTAAAATGCCTGAAGGTGGAGTTCTCTTCAAAGTTTTTGTGGTTGGTGATGTGATAAAGGTGGTCAGACGATTCTCTCTGCCCAATGTAAGCAATTGTGAAAAAGCCAAAGTTGCTGGTGTATTCCAATTCCCAAGAGTATCATCTGCTGCAGCTTCAGTAGACAAATCAGACTTGGACCCTCGCGTTGCTGGTTAGGACTCCTCTACCTCTTGTTAAAATGACTCATTGCTATGGATTTGTACCATATTGTGAATTTATATGTGTTAATTTTTGCTGTAGAGCTACCTCCAAAACCTTTACTCGAAGGGCTTGTGAGAGAATTACGAAGCCGATTGGTATGAACTATGAATCATAATGTTCTGTCTTAAATAGATAAGACTATAGTTGTTTCTCCATTGTAAGTAAAAGAGTCGTGTTTCTGCTGTGCAGGGACTCATGCTGTTCAACATTGATATTATTAGAGAACATGGGAGCACAGATGTGTTTTATGTCATTGACATCAACTATTTTCCTGGCAAGTTTTCATCTTTAATGAAATTCTCTGTAACTCAAATCAATTATCTATTGATAAACTTATGTTATCGATGTTTTTTTTTGTGATTGAATTGTTTCAGGCTATGGCAAGATGCCGGATTATGAGCAGGTATTCATTGATTTCTTCATGAGTCTGGCGCAAGGAAAGCAGAACAAGAAACAGTGTGTGAAAAGTGGAATAGAAATATGTAGTAGTTGAGAAAGTGATTAAAATAATGGTGAGCTTGAATTAGCGTTGAGATGATATATATATATATATATCTATATGTACAGTTAAACAGCTTCGTGTTGCTAACAGTTAGTAAAAAGAACAAGTTTTGATTTTCGATCACATATGTGGTTCTTTCAGAAAAATGGTTTTTCACCACTGTATGTGTAGTTAATATTTTCTTTTCAACTAACTGAAAGTCTGAAACCCATGTGTTTGGAATTAATATGGTGGGTCTATCATCTACCTGATTAATCGGAAATATTAATCGGAAAATAAATTGTGAGTAGACATATATTAATTGGAAATTTTAATTCATTATAAAGGACATTCATCCTAAATATATATATATATATTTAAAATATAAAATTGAAGTTCTCAACATACATGAGAGTAATTTTGTTTATCATATTAAAACAATGAAACCAGTAATTCCAACTAGAAACTATTTTTTTTGGTTGAACCGATTTTTATTAAATTGGAAAATTTGAAAAAATCGGCATTTAATTACCGATTTATTAGTTAACCGAGGAATCAAACTGATTTTAGCAAAATCACAGTGATAGAATAATAATATTTCATGTCCCACAAGTAATATTTAGAATTAAACTTATTTGTAACTAATCTAGCGGTAGCTATAGCTGGACTTTGAAAAAATTAGGTACTGATATCTCTCTCTTGTCCTGCATGTGAACATTGATATATTGACTTTTTACCATCATTTTGGATGCATTTCCCATTCATTTATCTCACTTGCAGTGCATATCTAGGACTTTAGTTGCATTGTTTGCATTTAATTCTATTTTTATAGGTAAGGGAAGTGAAGTGAGCCTAAGGAGTGATCAAATGGATCAAAAGTGATCAAAAGGGTGGACTTGATGAAGAACTAGAGGTGCAATGGCTTACTGCAGCGGCCAGACAGCATCGTGGAGACTCATCGGTGAGGTACAGCGGACTTGTTTCATCGTTGTGGAGTTGACAAATACTACCTGAGGAACTGCCAAGGAAAAGGAGTGGCCTTCCATGCCAAGTGGTGCCCAAGGGCCACTCCCAGCGGCATTGCATGCCCTGTGGGCTGTGTGGTAGGATAATGAGAGTTAAACTTTGTATGCATTAATTATTTTCTTTCTTACATTGATTTTGTATTTGACTAGCATTTTTATGTTTTCAGAGCAACCACCCAAAGAAAAACTGTTTTGAAACCACCTCAAAAATCTTTCAACCAAAGCTGATTGATATGATAAAGAAATATCTTTGATTTTATTTTTATTCTAACTTAAGTTTGAGGAGGGAGGGGTTTATTATAATTTTTTCATTGAGATAAGCACGGAGAAGTACAAAATAGTAAGATGTTTATTCTTGTATCATCTAACAATCTTTGAATACATTTGCATTCAATCCTTCGTTTGATACTTGTGGTTTACAAGACCGTTTTTACACCTATGTCTCTTGTTGTTTGCTTTCAGACAACAGAGAGATAAGTTTGGAGAGTTGATATATTGACTTTCTTATCATCATTTTGGTTTTCCTATTCATTTATCTCATTTGTATTGCTTGTCTAGAAATTTAGTTGCAGTGTTTGTAGAGAATTCTTTCTTGTATAGGTAATGGAAGTGCAGTGAGCAAAAGAAGTGATCAAATGGAGAAAAAGGAAACAAAAGGCTGCACTAGGTGAAATGCAGGAGGTCCAGCGGCCAGACAGCATCGTGGAGACTCAGCTGTGAGGTATCGGCTTCGTTTCATCGTTATAGAGTTGACGAATACTATCTGAGAAACTTTCAAGGAAACATAGTGACATCACGTGCCCAACGGCTATTCCCAGCGGTCACGCCTGCCTGATTTTGCTCAGCAGCCATTCCCAGCAGCATCGTGTGCCCGCTGAGATGCAGTGGCTGGATCGTTCAGTCTTTTATGCTCATTAGCTGTTTCAGTTTTTCTTGAGATTTTATAAATTGGGTTAGACCCAAATGGTTTAGTGCTGACCAAAACTTTTTTCTTGTACTATAAATACTCTAAACCTAGTTTTGGGAGAATCAATGCATTATTTTAGAAATTTCTCTTCGCCTCTTTAAGTATTTTTAAAAAAATTACGAATCTTTTAATTTCAATGTATCAAATCTCTTTATATCTTTAAATATTTATTATATCCCCTTAGTAATCATGATTACGAAAAGTTCATTGCTTTGTGTATTCTTGAATTTAAGCGATTAGCCATTTAGATGAGTTAAGAATTGATTGATGATGATAATTTGATGAGTTGATGGTAATGTTTAAGACTATATCTTAGGTTATCCTTCATTTAGGCTAGTAGAAATGATAGATTTAAGCTTGTAACTGGAAATCTAAATTAATAGGATATCATGCCAGGAAGGTGTTGTATAAAATGATTATAAAACCTAAATGAACTTTTCTTTCTTAGCCTATGGAAATAGTTAACTAGGATGACTACTGGATGCTCATTGATCATTCAATTGTGAATGGAAGTTGTTGATGATTAGATGATTAGATGATTAGTGAAAATGTTAGTACCATAAAAGTGGATTAGTCTTGATTAGTGATCTATAACCAAATATAGTGCTCATAATATTGTTTTTATCATTGTGAAAGATATATCATCTCATCTAAATAATTGGCATGCTCTTAACACATTACTTTTATCATCTTAGTTTCATTTTCTTTTCCCGCTTTTCATTTACTTTCAAATTTCAGTAAAACCCAAAAACCACTTTGTTGCCTTAATTTCATCTCAATCATGGTGTGATAATTATTTTCTGTTGTGGATTCAAACCTTAAATATACAATGTAATTAGGTTAACTGATATAACTATCCAACAAAAATTACTAACTATCAACCATCCTTTTCAGGGACCTAGTGTCATGACACAAAAAATGCAAACATGGAAATTAAAAAGACCATGGAAACTAAAACATTTTTGTGTGGTAATGCATATTATATTGATTGGCTTCATGTCAATGTCTCTTTTATTGATATATAGGTTGACATAAGAAGTTGCAACGGCGTGAGTAGAAGGAGAGACTAATAAACAATTTCTTTTTGAATGCCCCCAACAACACAAGTGTGGGCATTATTACATATTCCCTCAGCCCTAGCGATTTTTCCCTCACAATCGTTGTTCTGTAATCTGGATTTTATGTAAAGAGGAAAAGACTATTGAGCATGTGAAGAGAGCTTAAAGATTTTCTATGGATTATGTGTTAGATCTAGAAGGCAACGAACCATAAAAAGAATAACAGTGAAAACCTCAAGATACCCTAGGAATTTCTATCCAAGAAGAAGAAGCACAGAAGAAATCAAATATCAGGAAGACCTAATCGATAAGACATATTATGGAGTAGACATGAATATTTTACCATAAAAATATCCTAACATATTATACCGGTGGATTGTGGTACGGCTCAGATGCTAGGATTGGACAAGGATGACTAGTTGCTATCATAGATGAGATATTGTATTTAGACTTGACAGAACCTTGATGGTTACCTCTCTCTTCATGTAGAACTGGAGTCTTTAGTCTGAACTATGTAATATTTGATGGAAATCTCTCTGAGGGATGTGTCATCCACATCATACTAGACAGATAATGTATTATCGACTTCATCGACACAGATGATGTGTTATCAACTTCATCTGACGGATGTCATCCACATCATACTACACTATCATTTCTTTTGCCTATGTTTTTTTATCTAATATTCCAAACATAAGAAAAAAATATTCCTCTATCATAGCAAACCATATTGTCAAAACCTGAAAAATATAAGTAACCAGCGGAAGTTGTAAATGCAGATAAAATGTTTGATTACCCAAATTAATGTACTAATTCTGCACGCCAAAATTTATGGATACAAATTACTTATTTCTAATACTTGTTAGCTTGAACATGAATCTTCCAACTTCTATAAACGAAAAAATATTTCAAAAGAAAGACTTTTAGAAAAAAATATAATCTATGGTAATTTGTGTTTCCAAAAGCAACTTTGAAAATCTAACATTATTTAGAATAAAAAAAAACTTTTTAGTTGTTATGCCAAGTATAATTCGTTTTAAATATATTAAATTATCTGGTAAAATTATGTAACACAAAAAATCTTAATGGTGTGACCAAAAATAATTGCATTAAATTTATTGATTGATCATTTTTGTTCTCCATGAGAGATCCTAGAAGTACATCAACATAGTTTTAAGGAGAGAAATGAATTATTATTTTTTTAAAGTGAGATTTGTTGACTTAAAGTAACCATATTTTTATCAAAGATATATATATATATATATATGTGTGTGTGTGTGTGCATATATTTGATGAATTACTAGAAAATGTGATGTGTAATTTGGTCTGCGAAAAAATATTAGAAGATCAAATATCGTAATGTAAGATTAAATTAAAAGCTTTCATTACAATCAAAATAAGTACGATTATAAGAACAAGTTGAATATTAAAAGACCAGTTAGTTAAAGTTTTGATTCGTTGGTACTTGGTATAATGCCATTGTGTCGCTTTATGTCACCATTTTTACGGTACAAATTTGTAGCTGTTTTCAATATTGTTTAGGTGATTTCAATAGAACTTTTAATATATATCATGAAACCAAACATTTCTAATGATATATACTATACAACAAAACACAAACAAATTTATAAAAGAGAATCACTATTTAGGAAGAGAACATTCTTGGGGGAGCTTATTATTGAACCTTCCATAATCTTGGCAATAATCGTAGATCAGGTGATACTTCCTCACCCATTTAAACCATCTCTTTTGGACTCTTGTCAAAGAACTGAACTCATTCTTGTTCCACCAGTTATCTTTGTTCTCTCCGTTACACAATCTTGAGTTGCCTTTCCAAACACAAGAATCTATCTTGTACTCCCCAAAGGATGCCTCAAATGGGCCCTTAGACCAGTCAATCTTGTCACGTCCACCTCGTGTAGCCCAGCTCTCACCATTCCATAGACTCGCTTTTACACTCATTGGCTGCAAATTTGGGTAGGCTACACCTTTCTCCGCGTGGTTTCTGTACAATCTTATCGGAATCTGATCCACCATAAATCTGAAACCACCCCAAAACAACATTCTTATAAGTATTGGAAATTTGGAATAGGTACTGAAAGAGAGTTTGGTTGAATAATCTTACACAATTTGGTGAATGTTCCACAAGATAGAGTAAGTGTGAAAGTCTTTGGTCGGGTCGAACCAGAGATGGATCCTTTCTTCACGGTTATCAATTCCATCAGCATAGACATTTGTCTGAACAATGTAAGGCTGCCCGTTAACGTTTCCTAGGAATTCAAAGTCTATCTCATCCCGGCTTTGCTGATCTGAAGACATCTGATCAATCATGTAAATTATGAGATTCATTCACGTCTATCGGTTATTAAGATTGAGAAGGAAGCTTTCTTACATAATAAGCAACAACGGTTCCTTGAGAATTTCCAGGGATAAGTTTGATCTTCATATCTATTTGCCCGAACAAGAACGACTCAGTGGAAGAAAATGAAGCTCCTAATATATACAATCAAAACACAAGTTCTTGATGCTGAAAAAAAAAATACAAGAAGGGCTTTTTGGGACGTAGAGAAAATGAGAATATAATATACCAGATTCTTGATCGAGCTTAAGTGTTCTGGATCGACCATCATTGGAGGTGTTAACATGGGAAGGAGACCATGTTATGGAGAAGTCTTTGTTATAATCTCCTGATGAAATAACGGAAGCTTCTGAGATCCATAGTAGCAAACTTGAGATAAAGAATCCTATGAGAAGTGAAAATGGTTTTGAGCGATTTAAAAGAGCCATTAGTTTATAATGCATGAGGCTGGGTTTGGACATATGATCACTGAGCAGTATATATACATAGTGTATATTAATAAATGTGTTTGAAGTAAATTATTTTACTAAACAAAGAATATCTTTGAGAAGAAGCAAAGATAATACAAACTCATGCAGGTTGCTTGTTTTTTTTTTTTTAAACGTAGGAATCTTGTTTGTTTGATTCCTTACAATTCATACTTACATAAAATGAATATTTTTAGGCAAAGAGTCATTCAGAAACTGAAAATACCCCTTTATTATTATTTACCTTTTTTATATCGTTACTTTTCATCAGAATTTTATCATGTAAACCTCTAAAACCTCATTTTATCCGTTCACACAGAAACGCTAATCCGAACGAAGAAAAAAATAGTTTAAACCAAAGATAAAAAATTATTATATGGATAAGATTAATACAATACGGTTTTTTTATTTGTTTAGAAGTCTTAACATCGTTATTAGATTGTTTTTGATTAAATTTGGAACATTGATAATAGATTGTTGAAGAAGTTTTTTCCTATTTTATCTTCTAAAAAGATGAATTTTCTTTTGAAGTTATCATATTTAAGCTTAATTTAATTCATTACTTTCATGAAAAGAGATATATATCTTCCTCATGGTGATCATTTAAATCTAAGGAAGAGCTCAAATGGTTGCCGTTACTTTATTTATTAGAAGTCCTACATCTTAAAAAAGCGTTTTGCGAGGAATGAAATATATTGTGGGGTTTGGTTCACCAATCGGCAAAAGAAAAAAAGAAAAAATCGCTTTGTATCGTCTTATATATTACCGTGAGTCTTGCGAGCCAGTATATGGAATTGTGGACTGGTCTTCTTTATCTTTTTTTTTTTAATTGAACAATATTTTTAATTTAAATTGAATATATTATTAAAATAACTTTTCTAAGTAATTAGATAATTTCAAATATATATTTATATATATATATAAACATCAAATTTAAACAGTATTATAATGAAAAGTGTTCCAATGGACTATATTTATAGAATAACTTGGCTGGTGACCAAAAAAAAAAATTATTCCTTAAATTTGTAGCTTTGATTGGTACTTTCATACCAGATCGTGATAGTGGTAAGAAGGGCCCTCGCCTATTATGAAACTAATCAATCAAATGCTGAATGAAATAAAATGGTGGTAAAATACTGAGATAGAAAAGATAAAGTATAATACAAAATAGTGCTAATTTTCAAAAAAAATAATAAAAAATAGTGCCAAATATTTAAAATAAAAATATGACATTTTATTCTTTTTTCTGTTAGGGGGTTTGAAGTTTGATGACAGTTTATTCGCCTAGATATTTTTTTCTATAAAATGTGTGTATGTACACAATGATATATCTCGGTGAAAAACTTTTCTCGATCAACCAGCGAGACGGTTAATATCTGTTATTTTTCTGTCACTGCTCTGATTACGTCAAATATGTAGCGTCATAGATGTGGCGGCACATATTCTTTATGACTTTTCAATTATAAGCACGAGTGAGAGATATAAAAATGTACGAAACATAATAAGACCATTCTTTATGGCTTTTTCACATAATTTTTTTTGATGATTGACTGTATATATAACTTTAGTTTCGATAGCATTTACAAAAAATCTAAGATACGACTGATTTTGTAAATTAATTTTCATTAGGATTCAGGTTTTTTTTAATGAATAAGCTATAAGATATTCAAGATTTTGAAATAGCGGATTTTAGAATTATAACAAAAGAAACAAGTAAATGACATGAAACAAATATATACAATTTCCTTTAATAAATTTCATTCGAGTTATAGTTACATATATAAAAATAACATGACAATATTTCAACAATGATTTATCAAAAAGAGAAAGAAGATATATTAGCAATTGTAAAGCCAAAACGAAACAATTACTAGGAACATTCCGAAAATATCCATATGGAAAAAAATGGACAACGAATAGTTTTAAAATTTATTATAACCATGTGTTTACCAAAACATATTTTACTTTTTTGTCCTCACAAAATGCGAGATAGTTTTCAATTGTCTATATAAACCATGTTTACGAACCCCAAAATCATAACACAAACAATCAACTTAGAAAAATGAATATCATTAGCTACTCTCGATTTCTAATCGTCTTAGCAGCTCTTGTAGGAGCTTTTGTTCTTCCCACAAAAGCTCAAGACAGCCCACAAGATTATCTAAGGGTTCATAACCAGGCACGAGCAGCCGTAGGCGTAGGCCCCATGCAATGGGATGACAGAGTCGCAGCCTACGCTCGAAGCTACGCAGACCAACGAAGAGGTGACTGCAGACTCATACACTCCGGTGGGCCTTACGGTGAGAACTTAGCCTGGGGTAGCGCCGACTTGTCTGGTGTCTCCGCCGTGAACATGTGGGTTAACGAGAAGGCTAACTACAACTACGCTTCGAACACGTGTAATGGAGTTTGTGGTCACTACACTCAGGTTGTTTGGAGAAACTCAGTGAGACTTGGATGTGCCAAAGTGAGGTGTAACAGTGGAGGAACCATCATTGTTTGCAGCTATGATCCTCCTGGCAATTATGTTAACCAGAAGCCTTACTAATAAGTGATCATGCATATATGTGCCCATAAAACACGTACATATATAAGGACGTGTATATATATTTCAATAAGGGCATATATATATGCAGGGTCAGGTGTATCAAATATTTATTAAATAATAAAAATAAGATCATGGTTGGTATATTGATTAGAGGAAGAGAATTTACAAAACAAATTGTTACTCTAGAGAAGCAAGTCAAACAATCTAATTAATCAAGAAGAATTAAAGAAATAAAAAAGATAGAAAAATATCTTAGAGAAAGCATACTTTATCCAACAATTGGAGAAAGAGTGCACCATTGCCCATTTTAAAACCAAATGAACCATTTGTATTGACACAAAACAGAAAGATAAAATAGTAATATATCAACCAAAAAGGATAATATATTCACATACTAAAATTTTCACCACTGTCCATTTTAAATCCAAATCAGTGATCAAATATAGATAATGGCTTGATCTTTCTTCTCCACTATGTGATTGGTATAGTACCATAATATATATTATAACTTTCATTTTAAATCCTTTAAAAAAACATAACTATAACCATCCGGTATGGCATTATATATCACATATATTGGAAGTTCGAAAATAAATTTTCTGCATAAATTAGTTATGAATTTCTCATATGAGATATTTCCAATATTTATATCTTACAACTTCTAAAACTGTATAGTTATAAAAAGGAAATTGTAACAGAGTGAGTGTAAAACTATTATATATATACTTCTAATATAAATATTTAATTTTACAATTATTAAAATTTTAAATAATTTTACAAGAATAGTATATTTAACTGATTCATCGGAATTGAAAAAGATGGTTTTACACCAGAAGATTTGCCAGCTTTCACGACACACCTACATTATCTTAAAATTATTCAGAATAGTTTTGAATTTTTTATTTTTCTTTAATTTCACGTACTTTAAATTTAAAAGCGGATAATCTAGAACGGAGTATTAGACAACAACAGTATTATGTTATGTATGTAAACTCATCTCCACCGGTTTAGATTTCCAACCCGTTTTAATTATATTAAATTTGTTGAAAAAAAACTTTAGGAAATGTTTTGTTTTTTATGAATTGAAAATTAAGTAATTTAATCTTTGGAAATTTTGTAAAAATTCTTAGATTTGAAAAAACTCTTGGATTTATTTCTCTCACGTTTTTAATGCTTATTATATAAACTATTTTTATTAAAATTTGAAAATATGTATCGTCTGTCGACTCGTGTATGTTAAATAGAAATCAATTAAAAGTTTATGTATTAAACATAAATCAATAAATTCAGGTATTTACTTGGATATTCAATTTTTTTTGTATTTGAATGAAAAACGATAAATAGGGGTATATTTGTTTTGGAATGTTTTCTAATAAATTTACAATATATGTATTATTGTGTTATGCGATTGGTAAATTGTTGACTAGTTAGATATAAAACTTCAAAAAGACATTGTGATGTTAAATTAAATATATTTTTATCTTTTTGAATATCTAAAAAACTTTCAAAAGATTTCAGATACATTCTTAAAAGTAAATTAACTAAAAATATGTTGTAAACTTTATTCCACTGTATTTCACTAACTAGTATGTTCTCTTCTCTACACGAAAGAAATAGAGAGAGGGCAACTGTTGCGAAGCATCACATATGTTTCAGTAAACGTTTTAGTAAGTCAACTTTTCCCTCACAATCATTCCAGGCATATACGATTATGTGAGTATAGGTATATCCATTGATTCATTGAATATAGTTGTTATTGAAAGCCTATGATAGAAGGAGCTACAATCCAAGATACGGCGGATAGATAAGGAATTTTGTTTTATTATCTAAAAATAATAATTTAAAATCAAAGTATTTTTTTGTTTTCTAAATTTATTAATTTATAAAATATATTATGAGAACTATTACAAAGATGAGTATTTTACGGACAATTCTTTCCAATTGTTATTAGATCCACTACACTATTGATGATATTTCGTCATGTGTTTTTGATGGACACAACTTTTTTTACTGCATAGAATCATAGAATCATGACGAACGTCACTAATTATATATCGTTAGAGATCTCATGTAAGCTTGTTTTTATTAATCTACAAATTTATTAATAAATCGTAATAACGGTGACCAGAACCCTATAACCCCATACCTCCTGTCAAAGCTTTTGGTGTTTTTTTCAATTGTTTGAATTTCACGCCGAGAAAATTTTTTTTATTTATTTATTTTGTAATGGATATATAAAAAAAACAATATTTCCATGGTAACTTAAGCTCCATTAATTTCTATGTTTAATTTTGGAATCTTGGCGTAAACATGGGTGATTGGTGAACCATATTTATGTTTTTCAATTTCACAACTAAATTAGTTAGATGGGTTGGTAGTTTACCCTTTAACCCCTAATAACAGAGTTTATAAATGAAATATCAACATTCCTATTTCACATACCAGTTAAAAAACGGGTCCATGAAGTTAAATAACGTAACATGGAGTCATACATAGAATGAGCAAAACTATGAAATATCTCCCAAAGATACTAAAAGAAAATCTTCAAGAAGTTTGGAGAATTTATGGTCAATCAGAGGGAGTACTCTACGTCATCGTAATCAATTCTAAAACAAAAACTGGTCTTCAAAGCTTGGAACTCGATTATATTCGTTAGTATGCATTACATAACCCTTTTTTTATTTCAACTCTGAATGTTGATTCGTTAGTTTGACATATCTAGTTCTTCGTCCGTCTGATAAGTTTGTAAAATCCCTAGAAGTATTTACGCTTTTCTCATTGGTAAAGTTAACTTATTACAAGAGAGACCATATAATCCAATATATTATTTCCAAATTGATTTTGGTCTCTTTATTTATGATATCTCTAAATACCATGCATCGTTTTTTAAGAAACGATTTGGATCCGGAAAGGTCATATAACTCTTGGATTTAGGTCTAACTAAATCTAGAAAAACTAGGAATTTGAATGTCTCCATGGTAACATAAATTCCTAAATGTATGGATAAGTTTTGGGAGAGCCTAAAACAACCTTATTCAAGACTTAGGCATTGATTAGTCCATGTTGACGAGAACCTAGTCGTCGCTGCATGAAACAAACACCGTGGAATTATCTTCGTACTCTGTGCTTAGTCAAGATGGCATGTGTTTTTCACGTTATGGACAATGTCGTGTTCCACACCATTTCAATAGATTCGGTTTATGTTGTTATCTTGACTGGTAATTGGGGTGTTATCTCTTGTTATATTTGAAGTATAAATTTAAAATTTATTGTCTAAATACAATTTATCTAATCAGTACATCCAAATACTAACATATGTATTATAACTATAGAAACTAAAAATGATTTCAAAATTTCTTAAATCTCTCTAATTAGTTTAAATCAATAGAATATATTAGAAAAATAATTATCAATCCCTTTCAACTTTATTTGTTCTTATTTTTCAAAATAAAAAATTATATATACTTATAATTAATAAAATTTAGATTTTCTGCATAAATTGTGATTTGAATTTTTTTTTAAATGTTCAATTTGAAATATTATTAACTTATTTTTAATAAAAAATGGTTCAATTTTGGTTAAATATGGCAGAAATTGTATAATTTGACAAATATAAATAAAGACATATTTTGAGTATTTAGCATACTTCTGTTATTTATATATATTTTTATTCAGTTGGAACCTTTTTGCACAAATTTAATATATATATATTTTGGTATAATTTGTTCTAAATTTTTTAAATTATAATAAAAGTCATATAGTTAATAAAAAGGTATAGTTCGTCATGAAGCAGATTTAGACAAATTTATCAATAATATAAATAAATTTAAAGTATAAAAATTATAATATTTACAAAATGTGATATTTAAAGTTAATTAAATTTTAATATTGTTAATATTTTAAAGAAATTCAATTTTAAAAATATAAAAGTTAAGTATGCTAACCATTGGACTTCGCATGAATCATGATATATGTGAAGATAACTTTTTTGCCAATGAGTCTTGCAGGGGGACACATTGCATTCAACCAATGAAAAGAACCCTCCGATTCAACCAAAACAGTAACAAAATAAGCTGATCTTCTACATTCTTAACTCGATACAAACTTAACTAGCTCTTCTACTTATCACACGAGATTAACTACATTCAACGAATCAATCCATCAAACAGTAGCAGCAACAACACATTCGAATCTATAGGAGGTAAGGATCCTGTAAGAAGTACAGTAAGCCACTCGACATTTCCTCAAATCCACTCATCGCCGAATCTTACAAGCACAATCACGGCACACCAAATCACCTTATACCCATATCCCCTAGAAAGTAAATACTTATCCCACAAAATTACCATCTCTCCACCATACTCTACCAATCTAACATTACACTAACGAGCAAACTTAGGCAGACCTTTCAAACCCTTCAAAATAACCCAGTTTCCTATCTTTGAGTTGTACGATTTGATTCCATCTCGCATAAAATAACAGTATAATACATTATCTATTACACAATAAGGCATCCCTACCCATCCTAAATCAAATAACCATCTCCTATAGCTTCCCATCTATCTTCTTTAACCTTGTAAACAACACTCTTATGCCCAATCATATAGATTTTTCCTTGAATCACTGCACTCTTAAATACATCAATTTTACATCTCTCTATGATAGGGTTCAAAAAAAGCTCCAAGTTTGTGTCTTTGTATTAAAAACCTCAATACAATTGGATGAATTATAGTGTTTACATCACATTCATCTTTGGAGCCTCACACCATGTATAAGAGCTACAATCCAAGAGCGAAACGCTAGACGAGAGAGCTTCAATATATAGGTCCACCAATGGCTAGATCTTAGAACTAACTGAAACCACAACTTTCCCAAGATGTGCTTGAGGAGTATGTTGAATTGGGATTTGTTAAGTTTTATGGGCTTCCAACTCAAAACCAATTGACAATGAGTGGATTGACCCATATCCCTTATATATTAGTGTTGGTTCTTTCATATATCCGATGTGGGATCCTAACAGGATTGGAGTTAAAACATACCCACTTTTCTTCTTCTTATTGATGGTTAGGGCTTGGTTACGTTTCTGATAGAGAGTGAACCAGCGAGGATTAGTCTTAGGAGAAAACTTTAAGCATACATAGAGACAAGTTTTATTAGTGCAGTTTAAGAGAGATCGTGTAGGCCCCGACCGCCACCGTCTGTGAGCTTCCACATCTTCTATAGGCATGTAGGCTCATACCCTCTCTCTAGACCCATGGGCCCTACATTTTCTCTAGGCCCGTTGGGCCCACCCTCGTCCGACGGTCGGTACGTTAACTCCAGAGGTTCTAAAGACTTGTTACTATCCCTACAAATCACCACATGAATTTTCCTCATGTTTTATCCTCACTCACACGGTACCGACAATTATTTCCCGGTATGTCATCCATCCTAGTACTACTCCAGCCCAAACACGCTTAACTCAGGAGTTCTAACTTGACAAGTGACGGAAAAGATAAGTGCACTTTGGTGATATAGGTAGCCAAATCAAATCTTTTAATTCTCTTATCATGCACCACCATATAACAGAAACTGAGATGTTACAATCACCCAACTAACAGAGTACAACGTCCTCGTTGCACATCCACCGCCCTCAGGACTGCCTCCCGGGTCATAACCGGTTTGACATACCTAGAACTCTGCTACCACTTGTAATGCCCTGACCGCCACCGTTCGTGAGCCCGCACGTCCTCTCTAGACATGTAGGCCCATAACCTCTCTCTAGGCCCTACATCCTCTCTAGGCCCGTTGGGTCCACCCTAGTCTGACGGTCGGTACATTAACTCCAGAAGTTCTAAAAACTTGTTACTATCCCTACAAATCACCACATGATCTTTCCCCGTGTTTTGGCCTCACTCACACGGTACCGACAATCACTTCCCGGTAGGTCACTTATCCTATTGCTACTTCAGCCCAAACACGTTTAACTCTAGAGTTCTAACTTGACAAGTGACGGAAAAGATAAGTGTATTATGGTGATAGGTAATCAAATCAAATCTTGTAACCCTCTTATCATGCACCACCATATATCAGAAACCGGAATATTACAGATCGTGTCTTGAAAAGCTATGGTGAAGTAAGGAGAGCTCTAAAGGTTTTATATACTAAGGAGAGAGTTGGGTAGTGAAAATTCCCTTGAATCAAAAATGCCGAGAACAAATTCAGAGATTTTGAATTTTGACTCGAGCGTGTGTGCTTAGGTTATAAATAGTGTCAAAATATTAGTGAATCTTAATGGGCCTAAGGGTAACTACATTATCAGTAAATCTTGGGTGACTGATCGATTTATACGGTGTGGATTTCTTCTACCAACAACCAACAGAGTTTAAGTAGGCCTCGACATAAAAATAGACTGAAAACCCAAATTGGAACTGATCCGAAATAATTGGTTTGGTTTGGTTTTGGTATGCCATATTTACTCGATTATCGATAGGTCGTGTCAAAACTTTCAATAGATATTAGGTTGATTCAGGGTATTAAATGATTCCATGGTTCTATTCGAAAGACCCAAAAACATAAGACACTAGAGAGCATTTAGGAGATTAGGGTTATCGAGCATGTTATTTCAAGTATTTTTTCTTGTTCTATTGAATTTATTTGATTATTTTGGGTACCATATAAGCATTTAGGGTACAATAGATCCAAAAATTTTCAGGTATTTTTCATTATATATCTAGCATTTTTCATTATTTTGGATACAATTTAAACATTATGGGGACTTTAGACACCGAATAGTTTTTATGAGGAACAGAACAAAACCGAATGTCCGATAGCCTAGAGCTACGCAACACAAAACTTTCCATTCAAGAACAACACCAAACTTTATCATCCCTCATAGATATTATTCAATTCAATCTAAAAGGGAAGTGATTTTGGTCAAGGGTAGGATCTTTCTACCAAAATTTGACTCTATTCGATCGAATAATCCCAAACTTTTAGCTATAAATCAGGCTTTATCGATCCCAAAAACTGTCAAGAAAAGAAAAAAAAATTAAATGAAATTTAAAAGCAAAATTAAACTAAATCAACAATTCATAACCGATGTCTGATCCTACCGAAACTCGACTTGAGTCTATACAAAACCCTAAACTGATCTGACCCAACCAAAACTTTAAAGACTGTGTGTCATACAATGGGTTAAGTTGAATATTAGATTTTGGGATTTTATTTTGATTTTAAATCTCTTTAAGCAAAATTAATTGAACACAAGCTATTGATTGATAATATAACTTAGCATGGTTTGGATTGAATTTTTTTCGTTTTGTTTTGTGTAGCTTTTACCAAAAGATTAATTTCCGTGTGGTTGAAGATAAAATCCATACTTCACACAGAGCATATATCGATCATCCGTAATTGTATAATCACTAAGATGAATGATAAAGAAATAAAGAGGAAGTTGACAGGAAAGTTCCATGCATCCCAGAATTTGTTCATTCTCTATGTTGAAGTGTTGAATCATTTTACTAAAGTAGAAGCATAAAATCGGGTTAAAGTCAGTTTAAGAGGCAGAACCATTAACCATCTTATTTTTGTAGATAATCATGAGGATAATATATAGATGAATATTAATACCATGAAAGCCTCTATTTATTCTTTGAATTAACTTATTTCCCTTAGATATGGCTGTCTTTCTTTTTAATGCATGTCTTGTTATCTCACCCATAAGGCTTTGATAATATTAACACTTTGATGCCCACAGCCGGTCCTGAATTAGTGGGCGCATGCCAAATATATATATATATATAAAGTAACAATATATTATATAGTAAGAAATTATGATATAAGATCAATATTGTATATTCATTTCTGCATATAATTTTATATATTGTTTTGTTTAATTATATTCTGAAAATTTTATATTAGTTTCTGATTTTTAATCACAATTTTTTTTCATTTTAATACATTTTATGAATACTCTTTAAATATATAATATATTTGTTGAGTTTCTATATAAATAATTAACAAAAATAATCAAGAGTAATACTCTATTCAGGCCGGCTCTGTTGGTGCCCAAAAAGACTACCCTATACAAATTAATTTTTCATGCCACCGACTATAAAATACTGATGGTTATAAGAGCACTTTCATTATAAGGTTTAGAATGGGTATTTAAATATTAAAAAAAAATAACAAAAATTCAGATGAAAGGTTGAGATACATATCTCATTTAAGAGATTTTAAAAACTGTATCTGAACATGTGTCTCCATAAAATTGGTCAAAATTACATTTTATAATTTAGAATTTAAATAAATAAATTTTTAATTGTAAAATAATTAAAATGATATTGTTGAGATACTCTCGGCGTATCTGAGAGTTGCTGACAGCCTGACATAGAGCACACGCAAGCTAAAAATCTTTCACAGCCACCAATTATTTTGATTTTTTTGGAAGGATGCATAATTAATTTTTAATGTTAGTATGCATATCTTAAAGGTCACAATTTTTTGTTTTCAATAAAGAACTATTGTTATTAAAAATTTCAGTAAAAATATTTACATAATTTGAAAGGTAAAACAGTTTGAATTTTGAATAATTAAAGAACTTCACAATTTTTTTTTTTAATAAAATGTAAAAGAGGACCACCATTTTCATAAGATCTGTCATGACTATTATATGAATTTTCCAGATTTTTTTTTGTGGTTTGTACTAGGCAAAATTTTCATTTAGAATAAATTATCACAAAACTTAGGTTGGGTAAGAATTAAACATAGTAACAAATTTTGGTCCTGCCAAGTTTCCATTTTCCGCATAGTAACATAGACCGTGGTCCACTTTTTTAACGTTGACAAACCATCTGAAAGATAACTGATCATCATCCCAAGGTTTTGTAAGTAAAACTTCTATAAACCAATAATATTGAAACTATTAAATTTTACAAAATTTGATTAATTTATTATATTTATTTATATACAGAAGGAATTGGGTCAAAATATCAAGTTAGGACTGAAAATATTATTAATTTATCATATATTAATTTATAGAGGTTTCACTTTAGTAGTGATATAAAAATTTACATGTCTCTAATGAACAAACCTGCTTTATGGATTGTTTTACTTTGAAGTGGCAACTTACTTTTAAATGAATGTACAGTTCAATCTATATAAATTAATATTTGATAAATTAATATCTTGCTAAATTAATAATTTTCCCAATTCAGAATTGATATTTTGACTCAAATATTATTTATATAAATTAATAACCTCGATAAATTAATAATTTTAAAAATTAAATGTATCCTAATATTATTAATTTATAGAGTTTAATTGTATGTTCAAATCTTATCAATGAAAGAAAAAAAAATCTTTTGACTTGACTAACACATCACCAAAACCCAAAGATCTATTCTGGACACCAATATTTGTTCAACTTAAAATAAATAATAAAAAAATCCGCCCACACAAAATGCAAGGTATTGGGCAAATCTCTATATAAATCATGCTTACGAGTCACCAAACCATAACCAACAAAACTTAGAAATAGTCATTATCAAAAATGAAATTCATTAGCTCTTCCCGAATTCTAACAATCTTGGCAGCCCTTGTAGTAGTTCTTGTTCTTCCCTCTACGGCTCAAGACAGCCCACAAGACTATGTAAATGTTCACAACCAAGCACGAGCAGACGTAGGAGTAGGCCCCATGCAGTGGGACGAGACTGTTGCAGCCTATGCTCAAAGCTACGCAGACCAACGAAGTGGCGACTGCAATCTCATACACTCCAATGGGCCTTACGGGGAGAATTTGGCCAGAAGTACCGGCGACTTATCTGGAATCGCTGCCGTGAACTTGTGGATTGACGAGAAGGCTAACTATGACTACCCTACGAACACATGCAATGGAGTTTGTGGTCACTACACTCAGATTGTTTGGAGAAACTCAGTGAGACTTGGATGTGCCAAAGTGAGGTGTAACAGTGGTGGAACCTTCATCATTTGCAACTATGATCCTCCTGGGAATTATGAAAACCAGAACCCTTACTAATAAGTGATAATGCGTAATAGCATATACACATAAAACACGTACATGAGGACGTATATATATTTGAATAAAGGCATCGTCCGCAAGATATGTGTATCAATATTATAAAAATAAAAAAAATAAATAAGAGCTGACATTACTAATACGTATACTATGGTTGTCAAAACTGCTCAGTTAAATTACCAGAAAAGATCATGGTTTATAATAGAATTTACAAAACAAATTTCAACAAATCTTACTCTAGAGGAGAGCTTTGGAAAAAAAAAACTCTACAGGAGAAGCAGTAAAGAAAAAATCCGCTCAAGAGGAATTAAATATAGAAAAAGTAGTAAAACAGTCTTAGAAAGCATAATTTATCCAACATAATTTATCTTCTGCATTACGGATGTGATTGGGATATTACGATATATTACTTAAGTTGTGAATATAGCTAGTTAATTATATCTAAAAGTTTTAATAAACTATTGCGATGTAAATCAAATAGAAAATTTGTTTGAAGATATATATAAACATGTTTCTAAGAAATTTTAGACACATTTTAAAATAAATGAAAATATACAACTTAGGTAAAGTACTCTAAATAATAAATATAGAAATTGGGATTTACTCTTTATTCCATTGTATTAATTTCACTTACAATATTTTCATGTCTACACAAAAAATAAAGTGAGGGCAACTGTTGGCAGCCATTGCATATGTTTCATAAAACATTTTAGTAAGTCAACTTCTCTCTCATAATCGATCATTCCGTGCATAATACGATTATGTAAGTCTAGGTGTAGCCATGGATTCATTGAATATAGTTAAGTTATTGAAACCCTATGATAGAGGGAACTACAATCCATGAGATGGCAGACAAATAAGTTTGTTTTAATAAAAAGGGAAATTTTAGTAAAACTATTATATTGGTTTTCATTTTCTAAAATACAATTGGAAAAGTAAATTTTCATTTATACTATTTTGATTATATTTTGACTGAATTGCCTTGAATAAAAACAATGATTAATTGTTTTGAAAAAATAGATGATAATGTTTAGTGGAAATTATAAAAATTTGTTAGAAATTATGGATTCCCTTTTGGCGTTAAAATTGTGCAATAATTTTTGGCGAAAAAATTACAGAATCAAGATTTTGGTGCACAAATACGGAATATTGTTTTGGTGGTAAAATTTTAAATTTTGATTCTAACAAAAATTACGAATTTACATTTTAACAAAAATTAAAATTTTATGTTTTAGAGAGAAATTTACTTTATAAATCTCTTATAAACCCTTATAAACAATTTACAAATCCTCTATTAAAACCTTTTAACTCCTTATAAATTCTTTATAAAGACATTCTTAAATTTTTTTGTAAAGTTGTATAGTGTTTTTAAAACAATCTATGGGGTTTATAAGGTTTTATAAATGGTTTATAATTATTTTATAAAGGGTTTATAAATGTTTTATAGAATGTTTATAAATGTTTTATAAATGCTTACAAATATTTTTAAAAAAAATATAAAAAGTTTTATAAATTTTTTATAAGATTGGTGTACAAAGTAATTTTCTTGTCAAAAACTAGATTATGTATTTTTAAAACAAATACAAATCTGTAATTTTCTGTCAAAATATTTTTTTTTTAATTTTCCTGCCAAAATAGATCCATAATTTTTTCACACAATAAAATATTCTGTAATTTTCTACTAAAGGATAATTATTTAATTAATTATATATGTAATTTTTAAAATTATTAATCATTATATTAAGGGTATTTTTATCAAATGGTATAACTCATAATTTTTCTTTTGAAAATGGCCAAGAAAGAGTGGTATTTGTAGAAAATGGTATGCAGTATTTGTGATAAACTCTCTAAGGAAAAATAGATGGCAGATAAATAAGGAATTTTTTATTAGCTAAAAATAATAATTTCAAGAAATAACAGATTTGGGTTGTTTTTAATAGTGGTAGTAATAGTGAGACTATACTTGTGATTTTGTTTGTTTATGCCAGCCTTTGATCTGGTAAGCATGGGGTGAGAAGAGTGGTTTTGAGGTAGTGAAAGAATTGTATATGAAGAAAGTGTAATTGAGAGGGAAGTAGAAGAACATGGAGAGGAAGGTGGGTCTGGTTCTATGTTTAGTAAAGAAGAAGGTGGGTTGGGGGAATGTGGATTAGGTCAGTTGGTTAGGGATGTGAGGAAATGAAGGGAAGGTTGGGCCAGACAAGCCAGGTAAGCCAGGCAAGCTAGGGAAGTTGAGAAGGTTAGGCTATGGAATTTGGGAGTTGGTGTTTCCCTTGTGCCCAGTTGCTAGTGCCTGTGTAGCTAGTTCCCTTGTTCCCTGTAGCTAGTACCCTGTTGTAAGTATTGGGACTTAAGAGCTCTAACAGAAGAGCGGCAAGAGCTTCCATGAAAATACATGTTCTCTTATCGCTTTGAACATTCTCCTGGGTTCATAGCCCAGAGAAAAATACAAGGGTTATTTGCCCTTTCTACATCTGAGGTGGAATATGGATAAAGATTAGCTGAGTTTTTTCTATGGAATAGGTCATGTCCTCTCACTCTATCTCATGTCGTAGAATATTATGTATGAATTTGAATACCCACGAACATCTAAAAGGTCAGCTAGTTAGTTGATTTTATTTAAGGTATCTCTTGATCTAAGGGTACACGCCGCTAAAGCGGAAAGATATATCTCCTCGCCTGAAGCGTTGTTGATTTAGGTGTGTCATGGCAACCTTCAGTAAGTTCCTGGATAATAATACCCAGATAATGCCTGCTGCAGGGACTAACCTTATCTTGGCGCATACTTCCTTGTTTGTCTGGGAGTTGAATCAGATGCATCGAATGAAAGCTTCTTTACAGAAGTTTCTTACATGACTTTTTTATGTGTTTTGTCTCACTCACACGGTAACAAAAATTACTTCTCGATAGGTCACTCATTTTATTCTTACTTTAATCCAATCACGTTTAACTCTGAAGTTCTCACTCAATACAAATGACATAAAGGATAAATACACTTTACTGACATAATTAGTCAATTCAGATCACTTACCCGTTCCTCATGCACCATGTAACCAAATCAAATCTTTTAAGGGCTCCTCATAAACAATTATATATGAGAATTGGGATGTTGCTGTTACTTTTTTTGGGTGTTATTTTAGGGATGTCAAGAAAGAAAAGGGAATATGAGGTTCTGAAAAGAGGGTTTTAGAAGAATTTAAAAATTTGGTTATATTCGGGAAGAGAATGTGTAGATACCCTAAGTGACTAGTGAGGTTTTGGAGATGACCTGAGTAATTGTTTATGAAAGAAACAATATTTTGGGTTGGGAATATATGTGGTGTGGGTATGGTAGTGCAATTTTGTATGTGGTTAACGTGAGATAGTTTCACTCGGGAATGCTTATAGATGTATAGTGATTCATGTTTGTTCTCAGGATGGTTTGGTCTTGTGCAACTCTATCGAGGATGGATAGTTCCTTTGATACCGAGAACTCATAAGGTCGTATGGCCAGAGAGTTAAGTGGTATGATTATAACACCGAGAACTTGAAGGGTTGTGTGGCCTGAGATTGAAGTAGTATTAGTATAATAAAGAGAACTTGTAAGGTTGTGCGGCCTGAGAGTGGAGTTGTATGAGTGTTATACCAAGAGTTAGAAAGGACTATGTGGCCTGAGTGGAGTGGTATGGTATACCTAGAACTCGTAAGGATTTTGCGCCTGAGATTGGAGTGGTTTAATTTTAATGTTAGTTCTAGAGACTGATTTTTGAGATATTAATCATATTATTAAATCAAGTGAGAAATCGATTGATTTTGGTAACTACAACTTCTGATTTAATTAAGTGAATCAAAAATAAACCTAAGCCTATTTAAAGTCTGAAAATTGCAAAACCCCTAGTTATTTTCTCATAATTTTTGTGGTAACTTTCAAGGAGAAAAAGAAACAGGCTGAATGTGACTGAAAGAGAGAAAGAAACTTGCACAAGAAGGAGTTGCAGAAAGGTCTAGCATGTTGTGGTATAGCAAAGGTTCGACCTAACAAATCGTTTCCAATGAAATAAATCTTGTGACGTTGTAGTTATTCCTCAGATCTAGATGTACCATTTTTGGATGTTTATTTGAGTTGTTATTCCAAAAATTATATGTTTATTTTGTGAAGTGTTATGTTTAAGACATAATCTGGACCAATGTGGATTCAAAGAGATATTGCAAGTTCAGCGTGCTTTCTGAGGTTTTTATTGTTGGAGTTTATGATTTATCCGGCCACAAATAAATTCGCGATCTTTCTTTGAGTCCATGTTGGTGTAAATCACGTATAAAACAGAACATTTCACAAAAAGACGAATAACGTTTAGAATAACGACTCAAATAAGCATCCAAAAATGGTACATCTAGATTTAAGGATGAACTACAAGGTCACAAATTTTCTTTCTCACTGGCAACGATTTGGTAGGTCAACCCTCTGCTATAACACCACTTGTCAAATCTGTCTGCAACTCCTTCTTATGCAAGTTTTTTCTCTCTTGAGCCACACTGAGCTTCTCTCTTTCTCTCCTTGAAGGTGGCCACAAAACTTCTAAGAAATAAATAGGGCTTTTTGCGGTTTTCAGGGTTTAAATAAGCTTAGATTTATTTTCGATTAACTTAAATTAAATCAAGAGTTAGAATTACTAAAAGTAATCAATTTCTCATTTAGTTTAATAATATGTCAAAAACCACTCTCCTAAACCAACATTAAAATTAACTCACCTCCATTTTTCAATCCCCATATAAAACTCAAATTTGTGGTTTTCTGTAACACGGGCGTTATACTGTCCATAATGCTGTAATGATTAGATTTTTGGCATGCCTTTATATACGATTAAGTAGTACGATTATTTGATTTTCTGCTCTTTTTTGTTAAAGTAGTGTGCATATATTACTGTCGTCAATAGATATAGGAAAATTGCATAAAATGACTTTGGTTTGATAATTATGCTTGTGATTTTCTGCTCTTTTTTTGGCAGGTGATTTGGTTCGCTCTCGGTTTTATCTAAAAATGCCTTTGGTTACCATTATTGAAAATACATTGGTTTTGCTTCATTTAAGTTTGCAATGGTAACAGTTTGTAGATTTTATAAAAACTGTAAGTATCCAATGCATTTTTGTTTATTTCGGTTATTGTTATATTCAGTTTTTTCCATGATTTTCAGAAAACCTTTTGCCATGACATGAGCACATCTGTCATTAGATAATAAAGTTGTATAATATATATGCACACCCCTAGTTGTTGATATATTATAAAAAGTTAAGTATCATAGAAACGGAAACGGGTATGCAGAATCGGGTACGTGTACATGTTGGAATTGTGACAACATATATATATATAAGTAAAAATATAGTGAAACACTAAAAACTTATTTAAAACATATACTTGATAATTAAAAAACACAGACCCAATAAATAGTATTAAATAATTTAACTAAAAATAAAATATCATAATCATTAAAATCAAATATTTAAATTTTATTTTTTGAAATCAAACTAAACTTCTACTTTTTTAGTTTATGATTCATTTTTGGAGAAAAAAATATGACATATTTTATATTTTGAAATTAGTTAGAATTTTAAAGTTAAAAGTAGTAAATATCATAATAAACAACAGTTTCCATCATGTTTCTAAATTACGATTTTTAGAAAATGCGTTTTCAAGGGATTCTGTTTCCAAAACGTTTCAGAAGTTTTATAATATGATTTTCTGAATCTATGGTTATTTCTGTCTTTTATATTTTATAAAAATATATTAAAAATATTATTTGATGAATTTCAGATGGATGCGTTTGCCAATTCTAATTAATTTACATTCCAAATTAAAAACCTAACAAGAAATTCTGATATATTAAATTACAACTTCAATAAGAACTCTTCATTAATATTCTATTTGCCAATCCTAATCTACATTTTAAATTAAAAGCATAACAAGAAGTTATTATACCATAAATTTCAATTCTTGTCTTATTTATTTATTCATATATACCTTAAGACTAATTTGAATTATTTGTTAATACTTTAATTTGATTGCCAATCCTAATCTACATGCCAACCATAAACTATACTGCAATCCTACAATCTATATATTTCTTGAGAAATAAATAAAAAAATAAATGTTTGGAGGTGAGAGATCGGGAGAAAACATCAATTATCTCAAAGTTTAATCCAAGACTGGTGATATATTTTGTATTTCATAGTATGACCCATCCGGTGAATTATCTTATGGCATTTTATGTTTGAAAATTGATTCAACATTTATTTAACTTATATTTAGAGAAATATAAAATTATAATTGACTGTATAATCTTGATATAACTGAGTCTGATCCGGACTTGTCGCTCATTTGTGTATTAATTACATGTGGCACCACATAACTCGAACCTAATTAAAACTGTGTACTGTTCGACAAAATAACAAGTAACCTGTCGCTCAATGGTGTACTAATTACATACATGTAACATGTGCCGTGACATAATTCGAATCTAAATAAAACTGTGTGAGAAAAACAATAAGTAATAATAGAAAACTCACAAGATTGGAACAACAACGAAACATAAAAACTCACAAGATTGTAGAAAACATAGTTGAAGAAGAAAAAAACATAACAACAAGTTTTAAAGATTGATTCAACAAAAAAACTTCAGACCAGAACCTTGAAACTTCTCTGCCATGGTTTTGTATATTTCCTCTGCCAAGGACAGTTAAAGTATCTCTCCATCCTCCAATCTCTCCTTTTCTAAAGAAAGTTTTAGTCTCTATTCCATTTGGCAATTTCCCTTCTTTATTAACTTCCAACTTACTTAAACTCTCAAAACTACACAACTTCACAATCTTTATCGCTTCTTCTTCTTCAATAAAACCACATCCCAAGAACTCAGCGATGCGCTTAATTAATCTCAACCTCGCTCTGCTTCTTGAGATCCTCATAAGTAACAAACAAGACCTTGTTCGGACTCTGGCGGCTTGCATTCCAATAATCTAACACATGATCCCAAAAGAGTCCAGCTGTAAACTTCCTTTTACAAAATGCTTCAAACACTTTTCCGATAATCGGCTGTTGCCTCAGGAGCTAGCTTCTTCCCAAAATGCCATAAGGAGACAAACATGTCCTTAGGGTTCCTACAACAATACACAATCTTACAAGAAGAGGTCTTGACTGATTCAGGAAGCGAGAGATGTGGTATGACACGTTCATCAGTCTTGGAGAAGGCAATTTGGAGAAATTCGAAATCTGGGGATTTGTAGTAAATTCCTTCCAAGAAGGGCACAAGAAGATGTGGAGTCGTAACAAGAAGAGGATGATCACCAGACAAAGAAACTGGAAACTTGTGTCGGTTAAGGAGAGCAAAGACAAGAGATTTTTAACCAAGTGGTACCTGATTTATGATTAGTGACAAGGAGAACGTCGGAATCTTTGGCTTCAAACTGTTTTTGGCACTTCAAGATTCCTTGTAAGAAAGCTGGTGTGTACCAAAATCCTTGGAATTGATAGATTTCCTTCACTAACCAACCATTCTCTTTTGGAAGAGAAGAGAGCATATCTCTTGTTTCTTGAGTCACATTGTCATCTCTCAAGTAATCAAGACCTGATGATGATGATGACATCGTCAAAAGATCGTAAATCTTATAAAAAAATGTTGAAAATTTGAGATCTTTTTCTTATGCTCTATTGTATATATCTATGAGGGTATGTCGTGTGCTTTTTATATATGCATGAGAAGTCTGCCCTACTAGTAAATATCACAAGAAATTCGCTTTCTGTTATGGTTTTGAGTTATGGAGTATGATTTTGTGGGTGAGTTGTCATCTCATCATTTACTTGAAGTTCACGTACAAATTATAGCAAGTTAATATTAGCAACAGAGAAAACAAAGAAAGATAAAGAATCACGACTCTTACCTTGACACATCTTTTTTAGTTTCTTATAACAGATTGATTCATGATATGTAGCTGCATTATGTTTATTGTATATGTGGACTCAGCGATCTTCTATGATTCGTTTTTTCTCTATATGCATTTGGTTCTGTACTTCTATGTATTGTTATTCCTCAAAAAATCATTACTAAAAATTTGGTTTGAAAATAAATAAACTTAAAACGCATTAATAGTCCTCAAATTTTGAAACTAAGATCAAATCAAAACCGGACTGAATCAAGACCAGATTCAAAACGAGGCAGACTAGCTACTTTGGTCCATCACGAGTCACAACTCACAACAAACCTACTTATTTATTTAGTTGGATACTCAAAATACTAAAACGCATCCAAATGTTTGCCAATCATTCTCTAAGGTAATCCGTAAATCTTAGAATTAAGATGAGAACAAAACCGTGACTTAAATGAAGACCGGCTTCAATACAAGTCAGACCAGTTGGGTCGATGACAGCAGCCCTACTTACTTGTATTGATGCATAATTAAACCAAACACAATCACAATAAAGAACAGGCTCAATAAATTAATAAATAGTTAAGACTAATTATGCTGATTCTTAGCAAAAGAATCTAAAATCAGAACCATATTAGTTTCAGCCTAGTAGTTTTATCTATTTAATTCCTCTGCTAATAAAGGACTCGATCTCTACAACAACTAAGGATGTTGGTATTTTCCCAACACACTTCAAGGCTTTATTGAGGTCCGAAAACACTTCAAACCACGGTCTGAGTCGTCCAAAATTGGAGTTGGGTGTGATGTTATGTTTCAGTATTACAAAGATATTAATATAGATTTTTGGTTTTGCCTTTTCTTCTTATACTTAATAGAAAGTTGACTAAGTTTTTCTATAATTATGTGGTTGGACTATGTTTTTCGTTTGGAACCAGCAGAAACAGTGTCAATTAGGTGTATACAGGGGCGGAACCAGAGTTTTATATTACCGGGATCAGAAAAAATTATATAAAAATACTCAATAAACTTCTGAAAAATTACAATCTTATTCTACGTTCACTCATCATTTGAAAATTTTTAATCAATCACTGTTTCATTTGTTACACCTCCAAACAACTCTTTTTCGGTAAAACAAACTATACAGTCACTTAAAAATTGATCACTGATTTGATTCAGCAGTGCAGTCTTTACAATTTTATCCCATAAAAACATCTCTGGACCGTAGCAATAACAACAGGCAACATGCAAAATCATTAATTTAAAAAACATGAGTTATTGTTAAATCCTTTCAACAGCCATATAAACAAAACCTCAAGTAATTTGTAATTTAAATTCTAAATTTCTAATTTAGCAAAAAACTTATGTTTAATTTTAACAGATTAAAGTAAAATATAAATAAAGGATTAAATCATAAGCTGAAATCTACCAAATTTGATGATACATGATGACTTGATTTAGATTGCTTTTGTTTGAAGAATAAAAAAATAGGGTTTGTTTTGCAAGAAGAAGAAGAAACTAAAAAATCACGTTTCTTAACCTTCTTTCCTTACTAGATTTATGTTATTAAAATAAAATTAATTTTCATATTAAATAATTTGGATCATTCAAAATTGGGCCACAAACAATTTAAATATAAGTCTAACTTACAAAATTAAAATAATCATATGGATCATAAAATTTAATGGGGTCAAATAAATTTTTTATATGGAGTCATAATTATTTTTTTGAAAACACATGATAATTTGTTTTAGTTGGGGTCAGCAGACCCCCCTTCTTACAAGGTGGCTCCGCCCCTGGGTGTATAGTATATATAATAAGAAAGTATTTGAAAATGGAATTTTTTTTTCCAAAACAAATTAACAGTTAGAAGTTAGAACTTATAATAACACAATAACAATAAAAAAATGGCTATGATCACAACAAGAATCAACAACTAAACCAGCCAGTTTGTATACACATCTGTTCTTTGATAATAGTTGCATTTGTATTATTAAGAGTTTTGTTTTTGAAAAATAATCACATACCATAATGTTTTTTTTCTTATCCAAGTACACTAAATATAAATAATTAAAAGAATGAGTCGAGGATAATTAAACTACAGTAAACGTTCTATAAAATAAAAATACTAGGATTCTGACATTTTATTAATTAATTTATTTTATCATTTTATGGAGATAAGTTTTGAAAATTTTAGTTGAGATCACTTGATCTAAATAAAACTAACGTTTTCAAAGCTACAAATTTACAATTTTGACTTAAATATTTAAATTAGGAGAAAACTTGTTAAAGTTAGATAACAAAAACTACTAATAAATTTATGTATGCAAACAACATACATAAATTCAAATTTACGAGTAGTAACTAAATTATCATATTTTAATAACTTATATAACTATAAAATAGAAAGTAAATATTTAGAAGTTAAATCTTACAAAAAATGTTAACTACTTTGACTAAAATAATATTATTGATAACTGAAAAAACACAAATTCAAAAATAGTATTAAGAAATTTAACTAAATATAAAATATCATTAAAATCAAAAATTTATTTTTGTATTTTTGAAATAAAATTAAAATTCTAATTTTTTAGTATATGATTATTTTTGGAACAAAGAAAATATGACATATTTTATATTTTTGAAATTATTTAGGGTTTTTAAAGTTAAAAAAAAAAAAATATCATAATATATAATGTTTCCAAATTATTTAGTTAATTAGTTTTCAAATGAGAAAATAAGTTTCCATTGCGTATTTGAAATTTACACCAATATTTTCATCGCGTTTCTAATTTATGATTTTAGAAAATCTGTTTCCACCACGTTTCCGAGAGTTTTATGTTTTGAAAACATTTCGGAAACGAAAAGTAGACCCCGAATCGAGTTTCTGGGCTTTCTAGATAAAAACAATAGCTTTATAATATGTTTTCAGAAACTATGGTTTTTATCGTCTTTTATATTTTTATAAACCAAAATATTAGTTGATGAATTTCACATGAATACGTTTGCTAATTCTAATCTACATTCCAAATTAAAATCCTACCATGAAATTCTGATTTATTAAGTTAAAATTTCAATAAGAACTCTTCATTAATATTTTCTATTTGCCAATCCTAATCTTCATTTCAAAATAAAACCATAACAAGAAGTTATTATACCAGAAATTTCAATTCTTCTCTTATTTATTTATTCATATTGCTTAAGACTAATTTGAATTATTTGTTAATACTTTAAATTGATTGCCAATCCTAATCTACATGCCAACCATAAACTATACTGCAATCCTACAATCTATCTATTTCTTGAGATACAAATAAACATTAAATGTTTGGAGGTGAGAGATTGGGGAAAACATCAATTATCTCAAAGTTTAATCTAAGTGTCGTGATATATTTTGTATTTTTTGACCCTACTGATGAACTATCTTTTTTTTTGGGTGAGAAGAAGGAGACAATGTCTCCAAATTATTAATAAAAACTAACTACACTCGTACTCTTTGGGGTATCAGAGACCTATAACTATCTTTTAACACAATCTGACTAACAAAATCCGGTTTCAACGGGAAAGAATGAATATCCAATGATAACGAAAATGTATAGTTAGCTAACCTATCTGCGATACTATTAACCTCCATATACACGTGTGAAATACGGAATATCCAGTTTCTCGAAGAAAAAAACAACAGCACAAGCGTACTAGGAAAAACATCGGATGTGAATCATTTATCCACATCTTCAAAAAATCCACCACAATCTCCAACTAGACTTCAAGTTCCAGTCGCGTGATTCCTCGCTCCCATGCTATATAAAGTCCATAGTAAACTCCTCATAGCTCCGCAAGAGGCACTGAAAAAATACCTATATTCAAAGTAAAACCTCCACATTTAACACCTTCTTCATTACGGATTACTCCACCTGCTTTCATTAAGCCGGGATTCCCATGTGAACCACCATTTGTATTCAATTTAACCAACCTCTCCCTGGTGCAGTCCAGACTATCAAAATTTTCTCTCGCTGAACCTGAATAATGTGATTTCTGCCAAACAAGTGAGCATCAACCACCTCTTTTGCCAACTCTTTAATTTATTTTACTTGACACCTACACTTTCCATTCACACCAAACACGTTACTACACCTCCATTTCCAACCCCACCACAAAGCCATTTGTGTACTAGTTAAATGTGACACCACATAATTCGAACCTAAAACTGTGTACTGTTCGACAAAAATAATAAGTAACTTGTCGCTCAATGGTGTACTAATTACATACATGTAACATGTGCCGTGACATAAATCGAAACTAAATAAAACTGTATGAGAAAATGATGGAAAAAGAGAGTTCCACTGGGGTTTTTAAAAAAAAAAACTTGTTCGTAAAAACACATTTATACTAAAGTTTGATTGGTACTTCTTAAGCATTAGTTTTTTTGTCAGTCAACTAAAGTAAATATAAAATAAAATAGAGCATTTGAAAGATTAAATACTCTACTTAATGTTTTTTTCCTAATGCTCTAAAATAGAACATTTCCTGAGCATTAAAGTTTATAATATTTATAAATAATTTTATATAATTAATTAATCGGGCTGATAATATAAAGTTATAATTTATTAAATTTTATTATTTAAAATAAAGTATATAAAATATCAAATAATTACATCCAAATATATATATATAGCTTAATGTTAAATTTGAAAATTGAATAATGAAAATTAAATAAATATTTATGATAAGTTAAAATAATATGCTGAAATTTGTAATTTATTAAATTATTTTAGAGAAAATAAAATATAGAATACATATTAAATAAATATATATATATACAATAAATTTTCCATATTTAGTTCATTATATATTTACTCTTTTTGTATTTTTAATTTTTTGCTAAAATAATATGATAATAAATTTATAAATTAATAAATAAAATTTAGAAATAACATTAGAAAATATTTTGTGTATATTAATATATATATATATATTCATATATAAAATATTATGTCAAAATATGTAAATATAAAATAGTTTCGTATATTTTAATATTTAATCATTCATATTTCTACCAATCATTTAAATATGTACATTAATTAGAACATACAACTGTATAATGTTTATGCTTTTACTACTTATGCTTTTAATTGATTATACTATTGTAAATGCACTACTAATCAATGCCTAATACCAAGGGAGTATCATTTATGTTTGACAAGATTATTATTTCCATTGTTTCATTAATTTCATATGTGATGCTTTATCGCCGCTTATTGATTTCTTATAATTGCAGATTATTGGCCAGTGCTTAATGAAAATCGATTTAGCATTCATATTAATGTTATCTGTCGATACCAACTTTTGCACACAAATTAAGAATTTAACTTGATGAAAAGTTAATTACAGTTATTGAACGCAGTGAGATTTTTATATAAGAAATAGCATTCAACTAAGACACAAAATGAAAGTGAAAGTCATGTAAACATTACCACAACAATAGTTTACTATTACAGTTTAATACATTGCATACTCATCATTAGAGAATCGAGACAGTTTATAGAACATAAGCATGATTTATCAGTCTCATCCTTGCTCTGGAGAACAAAGGCATCTTCACACCGGAAAGAACAAATAGTGCAAACTGGTCGAGATATATGGTTATTAGAAACCACTTGGAACTCACGATTAGATAAAATAAAACTGTGTCCTGGCTTCATGTAAGGTGATTTACCTAGCACACAGTCGATATGAACAGTCGAACCACATTTGTCACATGAGTAGAACCACCTAGATGGCTTAATTGGTTTCTCACAGATCTCACACCAATTCTTACTATAGTAATATCCGGAATAGCGAATGTAGAGAGGATGCTTGTCATGCTTATAGAAGATCTCATTTGGTAAGCTAGCGCATTTGAAGCATAAATAGAAATTATCACATTCAATGCATTCCAGTAAGCCATATACCATTTGGCCACACTCCGAGCAAGTCAAAAAAAAATTGAAAGGATCACTAAGGAATGTCGATGACTTCCATAGCTAAACTTGCCAGAGATTGTAGCACAACGAACATCCAACTTTACATTTCCACTCTCATATCTAAAACCGTTGCTTGTTCTTTTACAAGCAACACATGTGAAAAGCTTTTATAAAGTTCAATATCTTCTCCAGGCTTGGGATTGGGGTAAAGAGTAAAGTGATACTTATGTAATTCATGCCTTTTTATTCGAGGAAGATTAGCACATGTTTCATGAAGAATAAATTCACAATGTGTGCAAATGTAACAAGCATCATAGTAAGATATTGGAAGGATGCATGCATAGCATCTTTGGGTTTCGTCACGAATAAGAACATCTTGATTAAAAAATGTTAAAATATGTTCATGACTAAAGTGTTTTATAACATTTTCATCAACTACCTCAAATGGCGCAATATCCTTGATTTGGTACTCATCTCCATCTTCTTCAGGTTTTCCGTAGAGGTCTCTCCCATCCCATACATCATCCCTTATTGCACATTTGGAATGGACTGCATAAGTACATACTGAGCAAGAATAAGCCCCATATTGGTTTCTAATAGAATCATTGCAAACTCCACAAGTCCACTTCTCTGGACTAAGAATATCAACCAGAGAAATTCGATGATCATGACGATTGATACATATAACACGCGGTAAATCAATGCAATCTTTATGGATGGAGAAGCAACACTGAAGGCAGATGTAAGGATATGTACCTTTACCACCGCAAGCATCACATGTGAAGGAGATCGAACTGTTGGGCATACGAGAAAGGGGGTGCTGATGAGCTCTTGGCTGGTCAATAACTAATGGCTTCTTTAGACAAGACATACATATATCAAACTTACAACGAGAACAATAGTAAAACATATCCAATAGTTTGTCTTCACAAAGATTACATCGGTCACGCATACGATAACCTATGATACGATCATGCAGCTTGAGAGGATGCCTATGATGAGAAGGAATGGTAATCTCAATGCAGTCTTTATGAAAATACAATTCACATTGATTACAAGTGAAGCCTTTCGTGTTTTCCAGTCTATATTTAGAACATACAATGCATTTGGAAGAAATATTTGTAGGAAATAAAAGATGACGATGAGCATCCGATTCAACTGCACCAAGAAACCCTTCAAGGATTTTCTTTATCTTATCCATGTTTTAATTGTATTGAACTGACTTGATGTGGGTGTGTGTTTATATAATAATGTATGATGTACACTAAGGAGCTAATGATTCCTTTCGTCTAGATTAGTTTAACAAAAACCTTTCTTCATACTTAACAAAAACGGAAAAAACATATTTTCATTTAGATGCAAAAAAACCTCTTTAACATAAAAACGTTTGTTGCTTTGAATCCAAAATTTTTTTTTGCTTCCTTTTATAATAAATGGTTCTTATTCTTATGATGATTTTTTTTGTTGTCCGAATATAAGCTGAACCCATTTATTTTGTTAAATTTTAGAAGGAATCAAAGTAATAAGATAAATATAAGAAATTGCTGATATCCTCTTGAATATTTCTGGAATATTTGATTTCCGTAACTTGTTATCTTCGAATATATTCCTGAGAAGGATTCAGAGTTTTGGTATTTGATTCCTAATATGTTAATTTGATTCATCTATACTATATAAAAGTTGAACCTACTTGATGGTAAAGGCGTCCATATAGGCGTCCATATAGGCGTCAATATGTAACAAATAAAATTATACTAACCTACCAAAAACATGAAAATAAAAAATTGATATTTTTCAAAATATTTAAAAAATAAAATTAACATCAACCAAAATTTTAAAAATAGAAAATATCGTTAAAATATACAATAAATAATAGTAATTATACAAACTAATAAGTTTAGTAGATAAGGAAAATGCATTAACTTCTTACCAAAAACTTAAAAAGAAAAATCAACATCTGTAAAAATTAAAAAAGGAAACCATAGTCAAAATATATAATAAAAATAATAGAAATTATACGAAATAAATTTGAAGTTACTTGATGCTAAAAGCATCCACGTGAGATTTTAAAAATGAAATCTTATTGTTCCACGTCTATATTTAACAGATAAAATTATGCCAACCTACCAAAAACTTGAAATAAAAAAATTGCTATTTGCCAAAAATTTTGAAAGGAAAAATTAACATCTGCAAAAAAAAATTAAAAGGAAAATATCATTAAAATATACATCAAAATAATAGAAATTATACAAAATAAAGAGTTTAGTATACAAGGAAATTATATACTAACTTCTTACCAAAAACTTAAAAAGGAAAATCAATATCTAAAAAATAAAAAGGGAAAAAATGTCAAAATATACAACAAAATAATAGAAATTATAAATATATGGAGTTTAGTATATAATGAAAGTATGCATTAACTTCTTATTAATGAATACATAATAAAAAAATTAAACGTAAAATCAAAATCTGCCAAAAATAAAGTGGAAAACATCGTCAGTATATACAACAAAAAATAGAAATTATACAAAATAAAGAGTTTAATATATAATGAAATTATGCATTGATTTCTTCTTAATGATCCACGTGAGATTTTAGAAACAACATCTTATTGGTGTAAGTCAATAATTAACAAAATTTCTTACACTAACTTACCAAAAATATTTTTAAAAATCAATATTTGCCAAAAATTTTAAAAGGGAAACATCATCAAAATATATATTAAAATAATAAAAATTATAAAAATAATGAGTTAACTATATAAGGAAACTATTCATTAATTTCTTATTAATAAATACCTAACAAAAATTAAAAAAAAAATCAACATTTGCGAAAAGTTAAAAAAAAAACATCGTCAAAGTATACAACAAAATCATAGAAGTTATACAAAATAACTGGTTTAGTATATAAGGAAATTATGCACAAATTTTTTATTAATGAATATTTACCAAAAATTTTAAAAGGAAAATCAACATCTGCCAAAATTTAAAAAAGGGAAAATATCATCAAAATATACAACAAAATAATAAAAATTATACAAAATAATTAGTTTAGTATATAGAAAACTATGCATTCACTTCTTATTAATGAATATCTACCAAAATTTTAAAAAGGAAAATCAATATCTGCCAAAACAATTTAAAAGGGAAAACATAATTAAAATATATGACAAAATAATAGAAATTATACAAAATAACAAGTTAAATATATAAGGAAAGTATGCATTCACTTCTTATTAGAAAACTATGCATTAATTTTTTTACTAATGAATATCTACCAAATAGCTTAAAAGAAAAATCAACATCTGCCAAAAAATGAAAAAGAGAAAACATATCAAAATATACAACAAAATAATATAAATTATACAAAAATTTAAAAAGAGAAAACATCGTCAAAATATTTAAAAATATAGAAATTATATAAAATAACGAGTTTAGTATATAAAGAAACTAAGTATTAACTTCTTATTAATGGATACCTACCAAAATTTTAAAAAAGAAATCAACATCTGCCAAAACATTTAAAGGGAAAACATCGTCAAAATATATAACAAAATCATAGTAATTATACAAAATAACAAAATATTAAAAATCATAATGTCTTGAAAATATAGAATACCATACAAATTTTTAAGATTGATCATATTTTATATGTTTAATGAATTAATATGCTAATTAATTATTCTTTGAAATTTTTGGGATTAAAATCAGTAGAAATATTAAAAATATTATTATCATCTTTATATAATTAAAATACTCACGCGTAGCGTAGGATCAAAACCTAATCTATACTATAAAAAAGTTCACGCTACTTGATGCTTAAGGCGTACACATAGAATTTTAAAAAACGACATCCTATTGGTCCACGTCAATATTTAACAAATAAAATTATGCTTACCTACCAAAAACTTGATAAAAATAAATCGATATTTGCCAAAATATTTAGAAAGGAAAATGAACATCTGCCAGAAATTTAAAAAATACAAATATCGTTGAAATATACAAAAAATAATAGAAATTATACAAATTAACGAGTTTAGTATACAAGAAAATTATACATTAACTTCTTATCAAAAACTTAAAAAGTAAAATCAACATCCGCAAAAAAAAAGAAAAAATCGTCAAAATATACAACAAAATGATAAAAATTATACAAAATAATGAGTTTAGTATATAATGAAACTATACATTAACTTCTTATTAATGAATAATTTTAAAAGATTTCTTTTAACCAACAAAATAATCAAAATTATATAAAATAATGAGTTTAATATATACCAAAATATGCATTAACTTATTATTAATGATCATATATTTTACTTTCATAACTTCATATTTTTAAGAAAATTAACGTTTATGTATACTATATAAAAGTTGAAGCTACTTGATGGTAAAGACGTCCACATAGGATTTTAGAAATCTGTTCTTATTGGTCCACGTTAATATTTAACAAATATAATTATGCCAACCTACCAAAAACTTGAAAAGGAAAAAACAATATTTGTCAAAATATTTAGAAAGGAAAATTAACATCTGCCAAAAATTTTAAAATAAAAAATATCCTTAAATAATAGAAATTATACAAATTAATGAGTTTAGTATATAAAGAAATGATTCATTAACTTTTGTGGCAAAAACCTAAAAAAGAAACCTGTAAAAAAAAATAAAACGGGAAAACATCGTCAAAATATACAACAAAATAATAGATAATATTAAAGATAGTTTACTTTCATAACTTCATATTTTTAGAAAATTAACGTTTCTATACTATATAAAAGTTGAAGCTACTTGATGGTACGACCATTCATGTAAGATTTTAGAAACGACATCTTATTGGTCCATGTCAATAATTAACAAATTTTCTTACATTAACCTACCCAAAATTTAAAAAGGAAAATCAACATCAGTCAAAAAATTTAAAAGACAAAACATCATCAAAATATACAACAAAATAATAAAAATTATACAAAATAACAAGTTTAGTATATAAGGAAATATGTTCTAACTTCTTATTAATTAATAATTTTCGAAGATATTTATTTAAAAATAAAATAGAAATTACAAAAAAATAACAATTTTCATATATATGGATACATCAACATATTATCAATGATTAATATTAAAAGGTATTTTATTTTCATTACTACATATTTTTATAAACTTAACGTCAATAATTAACAAAAAAAAATTACATTAACCTACTAAAAACTTAAAAGGAAAATTGATATCTACCAATAATTTAAAAAGGTAAAACATCACCAAAATAAACAAAATAATATAAATTATAAAAATAACAAGCTTAGTATATTTGAAAACTATGCATTAACTTCTTATTAATGAATAATTTTTTAAAAGATATTTTTTTAATTTCATATTTTTCAAAAACTAACTAAGAAAGTTAAAGTAAATATTTAACAACATTTCTTCTCTAACCTATTAAAAACTTTTAAATTTTTTGATATCTGCTAATAATTTAAAAAGGGAAACATATCTACAAAATAAAAAACAAAACAAAAATTATAAAAAATAATTAGTTTAGTATATAAGGAAATTGTACATTAACTCCTTATTAATGAATAATATTAAAAGATATTTATTTTCATAACTTACTCTTTTCAGAAAAATAATAAAGACATTATTATATATCATATATAAATAAAGAAAATAAAAGAAAAATAAGGTTTAGATAAAACCTCATAAAAATGAAGAAAAAGAAAAGGAGAAAACAACCTAGGAAAAAATAGAAAATAGAATGACATATCTAAAAACTTACTGTATATATTAAAAATACATACTATATAATCAAAATCTTATGAAAATTACAAAATATTAGAAAAATAATGTCTTGAAAATGTAAATAACCCAACAAATTTTTAAGATTAATCATATATTATGGATTCAATGAATGAATTATATATTATATGTTCAGTGGATTAATATTTTAAACTTAATTAATTATTATTTGAAATTTTAGGGATTAAAATCACTAAATGGTTTTTAAAAATACTAGAGTTATTATTATTATCATCTCCTGTAAGAAAATAATATTTTTATAAATATTATGAACGCATATATAAATTTTAGAAATAAATATATTAAAATACCCAAACGTGGCTTGGGTTCAAAACCTAGTAAGATAGAAGAATTCATGCTTTTGGTCTTCAAATTCTATTCCTAAATATAAAGGATTCAATGCTCATAACTTATTTTAATAACAAAACTTGCATAAATTTATAGAGAAAAAAACATTTTCGTTGGTTTTTAGATTTTTTACATGTAGAAGATAATATTCAAACAATATTTTTATAATATTATTAATAAAAATATTTCTACACGAAAAAGTAAACTTTCCAACTCAAAACATTTTTCATTGCTTTGGAATTTTGGTTACTTCCATAAAACTGAAATTCAGTTTTGCTAAAATATAGTTTGATGTCGACTAAAATTATTTAATTTTACAACATTTCGGTTTAATTTCGAGATCTAGATTAAAATAGTGGATTGGAATGAGTATAACAAAAGTATAAAAAACCTCTATAAATTAAAAATATTGGGTCTCTGACATTATATTAATTTATATATTTATCAACTTATAGAGATAAGTTTTGAAAATTTGAGTTGAGATCATTTGATATAAATAAAATTAATGTTTTAGAGCTATAAAATAATGTTTCGAAAGCTATACATTTACAGTTTTGACATAAATAATTAATATAAGGAGAAAATAATTGTTGATGTTAAATACTAACAAAAACTACTAATAGATTTGTTTATGCAAATGAAGTACATAAATTCAAATTTGCTAGTTTAACTATAAAATAGAAATAATACATATTTAGAAGTTAAAAAACTTACAAAAATATTAACTACTTTGATAAACAAATTGCTTTATACAATAAAAATCAGAAATGTGCTCTAACAATATTCAAAATTTTAAAAAACACTAAAACATATATTAATATATTATCTTCATTTGTATATATATATATATTATATAAAAATTGAAGCTACATGATGCTAAAAACGTCCACATAAGATTTTACAAATAACATATTATTGGCCCACATCAATAATTAACAAAAACAATTATATAACTTACCAAATTTTAAAAAAGAAAAATAAAAATTTGTGAAAATATTTAAAAGGAAAAAAATCGTCAAAATATACAACAAAATAATAGAAATTATAAAAAATAACGAGTTTATTATATAAGAAAATTATGCATCAATTTCTTATTAACAAATACCTACCAAAAAATTTAAATGTAAAATCAACATCTGCTAAAAATGAAAAGGATAAACATAGTCAAAATATACAACAAAATAATAGAAATAATACAAAATAACGGGTTTAGTATATAAAGAAATTATGCATTATTTTTTATTAATGATCAACGTGAGATTTTAGAAACCACATCATATTGGTGTAAGTCAATAATTAACGAAAAATTTTACACTAACTTACCAAAAATTTTAAAAAGAAAATCAACATTTTCCAAAAATTTTAAAAGGGAAACATTGTCAAAATATATATCAAAATAATAAAAATTATATAAAATAACGAGTTTACTATATAAGGAAACTGTGCATTAACTTCTTATTAATAAATACTTACCAAAATTTTTAAAATAAAATCAATATCTGCCAAATATTAAAAAATTAAAAATATTGTCAAAATATACAACAATATAATAGAAATTATACAAAATAACGGGTTCAGTATATAAAGAAATTATGCATTAAGTTTTTCTTAATGAATATATACCAAAAAACTAAAAAGGAAAATCAACATACATAATTTTAAAAAGGGAAAATATCATCAAAATTTACAACAAAATAATAGAAATTATACAAAATAATGAGTTTAGTATATAGGAAAACTATGCATTAACTTCTTATTAATGAATATCTACCAACATTTTTAAAAGGAATATCAATATCTGCCAAAAAAAATTAAAAGGGAAAACATAATTATAATGAACAATAAAATAATAGAAATTATACAAAATAACGAGTTAAATACATAATAAAACTATGCATTCACTTCTTATTAGTAAATACCTACCAAAATTTAAAAGGAAAATCAACATCTGACAAAAAAAAATAAAAAGGGAAAACATCGTCAAAATATGCAACAAAGTAATCAAAATTATACAAAATAACAAGTTTAGTATATAAAAACTATGCATTAACTTATCATTAATGAATATTTACCAAAATTTTAAAAGAAAAATCAACATCTGCCAAAAAATTAAAAAGGGAAAACATTATCAAAATATTCAATAAAATAATAAAAATTATACAAAAATTTGAAAAGGGAAAATATCGTCAAAATATTAAAAATCATAGAAATTATATAAAATAACGAGTTTAGTGTATAAGAAAAATATGCATTGACTTCTTATTAATGGATACCTAACAAAACTTTAAAAAGGAAAATCAAAATCTGCCAAAAAAAATTAAAAGGGAAAACATCAACAAAATATACAAAAAAATCATAGAAATTATATAAAATAACAAAATATTGGAAATCATAATATATTAATCATATGTTATGTGCTCAATGGATAAATCATATTTTATGTGCTTAATGAATTAATATGTTAATTAATTATTCTTTGAAATTTTTGGCATTAAAATCAGTAGAAATATTAAAACTTATTATACAGTAATACTAATGAGACTATATATTTACATAGAATTTTCAAAAAAAAAAAATTATTTCCTTACAAAGTTTTGTTAACCTTGACAGTCCAATTGAAACCCGGAGAATTTAAATATCAAGTATTAATTTATAAATGTTTTAATCAGGTTTCAATTATAATTTGAGCTATTTGTTTACTACCCGAAGCTACCCGAATATCAACGATAAAAAAAAGGATGAACAGAAAAAAAAAAAATCGGATCAGGCTATATGATCAACCTGAAACGAAAAACATGCTTCCACTTTCGAGTCTGTTTGGTTTATATAGTTTGCCCAGGTCTGCTTCCAACTAGCATTTGTTGACATTAAAACGAGATCAGTTGCAATCCTTATTACATGGATAGTATGTGTATTGGTTCGACCTTTGAATATCTGATATTAGAATTTAAAAACACTTTTGCATTGTCGTAGGCCTCAAAAAAAAAATATAACTAAAATAAAGAACATGCAGAACACAACATCACAATTTACAAATCCAAAAAAAATATATCATCTACAACATTAAAGAGGAGAAAACCTAGTGAATCAAAACATGTTCATTGATCTAAGAGCTTCGTTACACATTTCAAAAACGGGTGTGATTCAAGTTACTAACCTTTAATCTTGTTGAGAGTTGCGACGAATAAATCGTTCCAAGTATCGGTAAGGCCTGGGAGACACCAATGCATACAGTCATCGTGATTCTTTCCTCCAGCTGCGGCTGGATGAGCATCTGCTCTGTACTCGCTCATTCGAGTTATGTCCAAAACGCGGAAGGCGCTTCTACTCTTAAGGTAGTTAGAGAGGTGTTGATTCACTAAGCGAACCTCTACATTTGTTCCGTTGTTCCTCACTGAGAACAATTCTTCAACCTACCATAAAAAAATGACGCAGATTATATCTATCTCTTAACAATGAACCAAATTTACTGTCCTATACAAAATCTCCCGCTCCTCGGACCCGTGTAATGAATTTTTCATCACTCTGCTTATGGTTAGTCCCAATATCTCCTGTGATCCCTGGTTCGAAGTACTTATATTGTCCAGACTGAGCTACCAAAACTGTATGGTCTTAAATACACTCCAACACCAGAATTTCCTTCCAAGATACCTCAGTCCCTTAAATATTCCGATCCAAAGTACTCAAAACTACATAATTAATAGATATGGAAATGGAATACATAACGTATACTTTTGCTTTTCCCGGTAACTTAACCGACCAAGCTACCTGCATGTAATAGATAATATTCTCTGGTACTAAATCTCTTTGTAGCTATGTCTTCTAGGTCAGGTACAGGCAGTGTTCTAAAAGGCAGTCTAGACGGCCGCCTAGGCGTCGCCTAGGCGCTAGGCCCCCTTAAGCCGCCCGATTAACGTCTAGACCGCTTAAATTTTTAAAAGATCGGTTTATATTATACAGATAATTAAATTTAGCAAAATATGTGATAATTAAATAAATTAAACGATAATTATATGAGTTACGACTTATGTGGGATATGCGGATTTAATAAATTATTTAATATCTATGTTTTATAGAAAATAAAAAATAAAACGATGTTATTTAAAAACTTAAAATTACAAAACATTGATATTTTCACGTTTTTATAATTTAAAAATTTTCAATTATTCAATTTTATAATTTTATTATGTTATATTATATGATGTTAATTTATATATATTTAAATATATATATTTTTATTACAAAATTACTTAAACCGCTTAAACCGCCTAAAATCGCCTAGGCCCCGACTAGGCGTTCTAGGCGCTAGGCGGAGAGTCACCGCCCGACTAGTGCCTAGCGCTTTCTTGAACATTGGGTACAGGATATAGCCAAAATTTCCAAGGATGTCTGTCCATGCCCACCCATAGTTTGTTAAACAAAAACTAATTATTTGATGTTGATAGACTAGACCCGTACTCTTGTCAAAGACTATGCATTTATGTAAACTAGTTAGCTTTTCGTGGATGTTTATGGCATTCAACATGTGTTATAACTTCATTTAGCAATTAGATCGACAATCAAAATTGACTGAAAATTACTTACTTCTCCAGGTAACAAAGGTTGTAGTCGTTGACAAGTACCACCTTGGTCCCAGTCACCTCCTTCAAAATGCCTAGGAGATTGTGACCGGAAGAATATGATCCCCCCGGGTCGCTTTGCTTTCTCCACAAAATTTACCTATACAATGGCCAATATTTGTATGAGGATCACAATATTTCACTACTGATAGTTTATCATATTGCACACCTGGTGATGGCTCAAAGACTGATTTTTCAATGCAAAAAAGACAATAAAGTCTCATAATACTGGCAGAACAAAAATCATAGCACATGTTTGTTTCTGAAAACAGATAATCTAGTGGAGTTGTCAGTGGCTGTATCAAATATCACAAGTTGCCGTGCAATAACACAGGCGAACAGAGAGAACCAGACATCATACCATATTGTTCAGAACCCGATCTAGGCCAGCACCAGGAGGTACAGGAGGAAGTATTGGTCGACCGCCTTCAAAGAAAAGCATAGGAGATTTTAGAGGATCGAATTTTGATGGCGCCCACCACCTTACAAAGAGAAAGACAACAAAAAGTTGTCAACAACATTTTAAATTCACATAACAAATTTATGTTTAAGTGAAAGATGACAAAACAACAAGACTATATTTCACCCATGATAGTGAATGCATTGAATGATCAGCATACAAAACATTGTTATGAAAGAAATACTGTAGATAATTGGCAGCTTAAAGGATTTCTTTCGTATCAGTGTCATATATGCATATATTAGCTCAAACTATAGAGAGCAGTGGACCAACTGGAACAAAAAGAAGCTCAAACTAGCGGACTTAGTAACTGTGGCCGTACGGTATTGGATCTAAAGTTGTGGTAAATCAGAGGATGAAGTATTTAACAAGTTCAAATTTCTTTCATAGTTTTCATCAGACAAGATATAAAAGCATATTTTACCAATGCCCAGTGTTCAAAACGAGAATGTCATGGAAGCTTGGAGCCTTCACCCATGAGCTTTCTGGAATATCAACATCAACTCTATAGCCCTCTTTAAAACCAAGATCTTCTAATTCACCACCATTAGCATTAGCAGACCACCTGAATCCCATAAGGGAGAGGAAATATATCTGATCAGTTTGAATATCATATAAAACCATGGTGTTTCTACACTATGCGTACACACAGTTGAAAGAGGTACAGATAAGCATGCAAAGAAGGACTAACAGATTGGGAATAAAGCTTAAACATAAAACCGGTAGCCAAATAGAAAAACCAAAGAAGCTCTAAGGACATGATCCTTTGAATGTTATTCAACATAAACGAATCTTTAGAAGACCATGATGTATTATTGTTAGGCAGTAGAACAGAGAAAAAAGTAAATAATCAGTAAAGCAAAATTCAGTTGATAAAGTATATATTACACAATATAATTCAGTTGAAAACCAAAGAGAACTTAGCTTACCTACCATAATGTGCCAAGAGATTTGTTCGATGATACGCAATGGTAAGATTATAACGCAAAAATGTAAATCCACGATCCGCACGCGCTGGTCGCCACTTCTTCAATTCACCCGGCACACTCTTTAACATACAGAATAGAGATACAAACATGTTCCTATTCAAGGAATCACCCACAAATCCTGCACTGTTAAATAAATTTTAAGATGCACAGAACTCAAATCAATAAAAAACATACTCGTTAACAAACAATAAGAATGTAACATTTTTCATGTTCAAGAGAAGGTAGATAAATAATTAAAACTACACGAACAGACCAGAGTATTTAATAGTATCTTTGAATGCCCAGAAAACCGATTTAGCTTCTTATTTCTTAATTTCAAAGACAAGAACTAATAAGTAGAATTTCAAAGGACGCAGTGAAGAAAGATACAACAAAAATGCATTGAAGATGGCCACAAATGAATTCCAAAAGGTACTACTGAGAAATCTTAAGATGTACAGAACTCACATGTATTAAAAAAACACACACACACACACTCGTTGACAAACAATAAGAATGTAACATTTTCATATTCTAGAATGGCTCAAGTTACACACGAGCGGATAAGAATTTCTGAATTACCATTTACAAGAACAAGATACATGATATTAAACTATGAGAAATAAGCATTCAAATTACTGGAAAATGTAACTATATAATTCAGATACAGGAACAGCTGAGTGTAGAATGTACGAAGTTCAAATTGTAAAATTAGCAAACTGAATGAATACCAAAAACTTAGCATCTGATTCTTCAAATTCCAAACAACAAGAGGTAATAAGTAATGGCCAGATTTGAGAACAAAGCTTTACCGATGTTTGTATTCCGATGAGTTTCAAGAAATCTGAGTGGATCAAACAATGGAAGATCACAATCCTTAGGTTTCCATCGCCATTTAGAGATCTCTAAGCTATTAGTTTTGTTATTACGAACACAGTTCCATCCTTTGAAGATCTCTTTGCAACTACTTGTATATCTGGTGGATCTATGGTTGGGATCGTAGATCCAGGAGCCATCGGAGAAGTCGCAATTGGCGGAAGCGCCGAATTTGGGAGTAAAAACGGTGGCGGAAGCGCCGGATTTGGGAGTGAAGACGGTGGCGGAGCGGTGAGTGTTGGGAGAGGAGAGTGAAGCGCGTTTGGATATGGAGAGGAGGAAGAAGATGGAGATGAAACAGAGAAGGGAGAGTAGAGGGAAGAGTGAGAGTTTGTTTGGTGGAGTTGTAGCCATGGCTGTTTTGGGATGTATAGTGCAATCTCTCGGATGCTCTCAGCCATGGCCGAGTTTGATGAGCCATCATCTCAATTGTTTATTTTCTCAAATATCACGTTGAAAAATGACAAAATTACCGTTAATGAATTTCAAGAATCTAATTAAACAAATATACATATATGTAATTATGAATGATTCCAAGAAAAACATAATGGGTCAGTGGTTCAGACCTTATGTATGCATCTGCGCAACCAGGTTTCGAATCTGGGATTCGTGGTATAACTAGTCATATAAGTTGTATTTATATCCGGTACAACTGGTACAACTGGTACAACTGGTACGACTAGTATAACTAGTATAATTTGGTATAACTTGGTACAACTGGTACGAGTATAACTGGGGTCAACTGGTACAACCTGGTGCAACTGATAGTAATAGTTGTATTCGGTACTAATAAGTTTAAAATTATTTTAAATAAAAATGAAGGGTAATTTTGTCATTTAACATTGAGGGGTATGTAGATTAATGAGAGGTATAAGAGATTTAATTTAGGTGACGAAGGACATATCAGATGATAACTCGAGTTTGATTGCTTGTTTCTTTTTAATTGATTGATTGTAAAATGAATTAAATAAATGTAATGTTAAGCCTCTCTTAGTACTGTCAATCGGAACCGACGCCCATGGGCATAGCCTAAAAAGTATTGCAGCTGAGCGGGTTGCACATCAAAAAGTTTGTTCATCAAAAGAGGGGGTTTTGCGCGCGGAGACCAAGTGGACAGCAGTCTAGATGAGTTGACCCACTGCAGTGTAGCGAGCTGTGCAGTCGACGGTACTGTAAAGCTTCTCTATAGTATAGAGATTTCGCTACAACTGAAACACAAGTTCAAATCATTATCTTGGAAACAAAGATGTTGCGAGGATCAGTAAAATTACTTTGCAAGCATGTTTTATAGGTATCTCTGGAACCATTGACAGAGTTGTTGAAAACTCAATGTCTTTATCCATGAGAGAAGGAACAACCACATCCTGTTTGGAAATTGTATTTTAATTGGAAAAAGTCAAATCAACTACTACACAGAAAGCACACAAGTTTCTACTTAAATACCAAATTTATCAACATCAATCATTACTTGCAATTTGTGATTATCAACTCGCGTAATCCTAAAAAAAACCAAACCAACCAGAAAAAAATTAAAACCAAACCAGGAAAAACAAAATCAGACCACATAAACAATCTACACAAAAATTTTGAAAAAAATTCAGCAAGAAACAAGAATTTCAATGCTTCAGTTTAATTCATTTTAGTTTCACTAATCTAACAAGAAATCAATATAAACAATCTCAATTGATCAACAAATCAACACAATCTAAATATCTAACAACAAATTTAAAGAATTAGAGATCTATTAAGAGAGCTATATCAATTTAAAATTAGATATCGATCAACATACAAGAGCATTCAAAAAACAAAAACTAGTTATAATTAATTTCAATAAAACAAAAAAATGGAGAACCTGAAGAAGATGATGCCCACGGGCCGATCCGCATATCCGCTAGGGTTCAGCGGGGCGGGTACGGACAATAGTTTCCATGGCCGCGGTCTTGGTGGGCTGATCCGTGACGGGCGGAGAGAAAAGCGGTCTACGGCGGGCAGTGTCCAGGCGGATGCGGTCGGGCCCGTCTGACAGCACTAGCCTCTCTATATGCAGTTTTTCTCCGTGTTGATGACATCTTAGCTATTTTAGTGATTTTGGTGTTAGACATGTCAATGAAAATTTTTTGGTATCCAGTAAAAACATTTCAAATTCACACATAAGATTAATTCAAGCATTTGTATTTCACTTTCTTTTATAAAATTATGAAATTAGAGAAATTAGATTAGGGCAAAATACTCAAAACCTGAAGTAACTATCCGAACCCAATCTGAAAAGTATAATCGAACATGTTAATATGTTGTGAAGTTTTACCTACGTGAAATCCACGTTAGATACGATTTTGTTTAAGATAGAGGAAAAACTGAAAAAACAAAGACAAAACGACTTTGTAAAAGTGTATCTTGTTGTTTTATCATAAACTCTTATGATATCGTTTTATGATAAAACAATAAAATACACTCTTAAGAAGTCATTTTGTCTTTGTTTTTTCAAAAAATTTATATCTTAAACAACATCGTATTTATTTTACGAAGGTAAAATTTTATGGCATATTAACACTCTAATGACTAATGTTAGATTTATCACAAAATTTAAATTGAAGAGATGATATTGAAATTATTTGTTATTTGAAGTATGTTTTAGTCTACTTTATAATATGGTATGAATTAAACATAGTTATATATTCTGGTTGTACAAAAGCCAACTTCCCCAATTATTTCAACCAATGAAAAAACAAAAAATTAATTCATATCATCTTCCATTTCTTCCCTCTTCTTCGACCTAAAGAAGAAAATCTCCATAACTTAATATACCAAGCCTTAGGTGTATTTTTTTGTTTTTCATTTTGTGGTGTGCTATATTAATGAACGTCAGTAATATAAATCATCATGTATCTTATGATAGACCTCCTCAGTCATATCTTTGGTTTAGTCCCTTGCACAAAGATATGTGATGCCTTCTCTTACCGAATTGAAAAGTGTGTAGTAGGGTTATACGGCTAGACACAAGCAAATTGATTATGTAACAGTTAGATGGATTGGCACCAGAGAGCTTATTTCCACAAATGTTGTTCTTATGACGATGGCAAAAATGTAGGAAGTATTCTGATATACTTGGCTGGTAGGATAATGTCCGAACCGACGGGCAGATTTAGAACAAGATATTAAAACAAAAATCATCAGCCTAAATTATAATATCTTAGTGATGCATGTTGTGAAGATATTAATATTTTCAAGGAAGATGCAATTTCTCTGACGGATCAGTTAGCTGATAAGTATAGCATCTCCTACTACCACTTCCATCGCCACCAGAAATTGGAGAACATTATATTAATAAGCATTGAAAGAAAGTGTCAACAAGCTGATCAGCCAGAGCCTTTGGATCTTCCTTGAAAGCATCAACAAATGATTTGCCAACATTTATACGGTAATACCAACTAAGAAACTATACAACGACGACGGTAATCCTGGACGATCTCACCTCAGCTGCAGAGATGCAATTCAAGTTTGGACTAATTCTTATTGAAATATCAGACGCTGTGATTTTCTGAACCAGTCAAAGTAGATTAGATAAAATCACCTTGGTTTACATTTTGATTGGAATTATCAAGAGTTGACTCAAGTGGCTTATCTTTTTCCTCTTGTTGTTTTTTCTCAGGTATCGATTTAGGTATGTGTTGGACCTTGAAGAAGAATGGAAAATAAAGATGAAACTGAGTCTGTGATTCAAGGTACCTTAAACGTTGTTCTCTGTGTTTTTTTTCACAGATTGGTCGGAGTGTTTGCTATCTTCTTGTTCTTGATATGTTGTGTGCAGTGTGTGTGGGTTTTTATTTTAGATGCCAAGGAGAGACCAAAGAATATGTTCTTCTAAGAATGGAAATCTTCTAAGAGTGTGAGGTATTCCTTGAATCATAATGAAGTAAAGGATAAGTCGCAAACTAATGTATAGTGGAGTTCGAAGATGCCGAGGACAGAAACTTAAACAAACATGTTTAATTTTTATATCAATATCTGGTGTAGACTATTGGGCTAATATGATATGGAACATTGTTTTATACAAGTAAACCTTTTTCTTTGACAAACTATAAAACGAGAAAAGTTTGGGGTTTTTTTTTCTTTCTCCAAGTCATCACAGTATTGCGATAAAGATGAAGTTAAATTAAAAATCTTTCAGTTTACAGCATTGCAACAAAAAAACATGAAAATCATAACACATTTCCTAGCGATGCATATAACAAATCCAAACTTTTCAAAAAAAAAAAATTGAAATCATACGTCGGAGGAAACAATGAGAGTGATGATTATGAAAATCTGAAATCCTCACTCTCATTGTTTCCTCTGATGTAGGATTTCAGAAATTTTTTGAAAAAGTTGGAATTTTTTTTTGATGTCATGGTTAGGAAAATGTGTTATGATTTTTCATGATTCTTTTTTTCATGCTGTAAACTACATGATTTTTAAATTTAAATATTTCTTCTACACAATACTGTGGTGATTTGGAGAAAAATCTGAACTTTTCTCGTTTTATAGCTTGTGAAAGAAAAAAGTTTACTTTTATAAAAAAATTTCATGATTATTTTTTTCATGCTGTAAACTACATGATTTTTAAATTTAAATTCATCTTCTTCACAATACTGAGGTGATTTGGAGAAAAATCTGAACTTTCTCGTTTTATAGCTTGTGAAAGAAAAAAGTTTACCTTTATAAAAAAATCATGCTCTTTTCAGTTAATATAATATGGAATTACAAGATGAAACGGTTGCCAAGGTTAATCTCAGAAACACAGTTAGACATTCATTTTGGGTAGGCTTATCAATGATAATATTTTAATAGCTCAGGAAATGTTTCATGGTTTACGTACAAAAAAAGCTTGTAAAGATTTTTTTGTTGATATAAAGACGGATATGAGTAAGCCAAATGACATGATCGTGTGGGGTTTCTTTGATATGCTTAGGGTTAAATTCAATATGTGTTTCTGATGTGATCAGAGTTTTAACCCAAATAAAAGACTGTAAGTGCACAGACAATCACAATAGTATAGATGAGATGGTATCCACAGAGACCAAACTTACACTACGATTCTTTGAGAGTGAAATTAAGCTAAGAAAAAAATAAGAGGTTTGTTTTTAACGGAATGAAAATAACTAAATAAACAAAGTAACTTATGAATTAAAAAGCGCTAGGTCCAGAGAAATTCGCAGGAACTCAGAGACCACGAATCAGATAACTATTGAGGGATTCATAAGAACCGTCTAGAACTCAAACATAAATGTATAACCAATCCACTGTTGTGATATCAATTATTTTATCTATCAATCTAAGTATCTAAACTGTCGTTTGAACTTAGAATTCTAAACAAGCATTAAGAAGCAAGTTCAATATGTTCACGGATCGCCTTAACATCAGCTTTCGTTGGCTAAGGACAATCCGCCTATCTATGTTCTTTCTAGCAACCTATAACACTTTTGGTGAATAAATTAAACCTTGAATCAGAGACTAAGTGATCAATTTAATCTAAGCAATAATATCAATCATAGATGAAGAACCCTAAGATAATTCCATATCTATGTCTGATTCAATGATTATGAAATTCTCTTGAAACCTTAAACCTAACTAAAAACTACTTAGACATGAATGCAGAGAAATATGAAAGAGATAAAAAAAAATCATAATTAAACTGAAAAATAAAGAGAAAATGTTCAGAAATCTTCTCCAATAGTCAAGAAGATGGATTCTTTAGCCACCAGTGCATACAAACTCAAGAAAAATGTTTAGAACTAAAAATATGTCGCTTCCCTAAATAAAATTGAGTCTAAGGTTTTAAAATATTAGGAGACGAATTGGATTGAGGCCGGAGTGTTTTAGATCGAAATTGGACCATAAATCCGCTTCAGATGGATATATATCTTCAGTAAAACAGTCATAACTTTCTAACCGTCCATCGGAATGACCTCAAACTAGTGTCATATGAAAGCTAACTTCTGATCAGGGGAAGATGTTCAATGGATGTCAAACTTCTAACGATTTAGCATGATTCTTCATCTCCAATTTCTCTTTTGCTTATATCCCCATTCCTAATGCATACACTTCTCTTCAAACATGTAATCACCTGAAAAGACTCTAAAACAATAGAAAGACTATAAAAACTATAATTAATAATCATCAAATATGACATATATCAGTTTCTTGGATTATGTGGAGTGTTTGTTGAGTTTCTTATAAGGCGCTCTTGTTCAATTTGTTCAGTTTCTTGGATTACTTTTTGCCGATGATAATTTTTTCTTCTGTAAAGTAGAGGTTGAGGAGTGTCAAACTGTTTTGCATATTACTGGGAGATATGGAAGAGGTTCAGGACAAGAAATAAATTTTACCAATTCATCATTTATGTTTGGTAAGAAAATATCCAATCACACTAAAGATCACCTCAAAGGTTTGATAGGTATTACAAAAGAATAAGGTATGGATAATTATCTGAGAATACATGAGACTCTGGGAGATTCAAAATGTAAGGTCTTTAATTTTGTTAGAGAACGATTTATTGACCAAATTAATGACTAGTCTGCTAAATATTTATCAAAAAAGAGGCAAGGCAACAATAATTAAATCAGAGGCATTGGTCCTCATGTCATATGTCATTTCATGCTTTAAACTCTCAAAATAGTTAATGTCTAAGAGCAACTCCAGCGAAGGTTTGTAAATGGGGTTTTTAAACAGAAAAATAATAAATATAATGAATAGTAAGAGAAATGATAAGAATCAGCTCTTTAGTAAGAGCTTTAAGAATCGGTTTTGAACATTTTAAGAACCTTTTACTCCACTTGTTTCATTTCTATTGGCTAATTTATTTTTGTAATAAAATCATTAATTTTTTTTAATTTGAAGAACCTCTCCACGATTGGAGTTGGTCTAAGTTACCAAATGCAGTCTCAATTAGGAGTGGGCACGGACCGGATATCCGAGATTTTCAGTAGATCCGGATCCGTCGGATCCTAAAAATTGAAGATCCGATCTGGATCCGCTAATATCTGTGGATATCCGGATCCACCAGAAATAGATAAAATTCTTAAAATAATAATATAAAATTATATAAAAATAAATAAAAAAATAAAATTATATTGAAAATATCATAAAAATAATTTAAATTAATTTTAAAAAATATTTTAAAACATATGTACTTTGTAAAATTTAAAAATACACAAATTTTCATATAAAAATTATTTTATTATAATTTAATTAATTTTTATCTATTAAATAATATATATTTAAATATTATACATATATTTTAAATAAATACTGTAAATAAAAACGGATCTGGATCCGGTCCAGATATCCGGAGTTTCAAAATAAAATATCTGGATCCGGATCCGGACACCTCGGATATCCTATTTTTGGATCGGAGCAGATCTCGGATTTCGGGTATTTTAGCCAGGTCTAGTCTCAATATACTGGTGGAGTTTGAATGAAAAAAAAAATATCAAAGTCTTCATAAGTTATCATGGGATAAAATGTGTAAATCTAAGCAGGATGGTGGACTGGATTTTCATTCATTGGAAAATTTTAATGATGCAATATTGGGAAAACAATATTGGCGATTAATTCATTATTCAAACTTTTCCTTGGTAGCCCAGATATTAAAAGGAACATTCATCCTTTAAAGACAACAAAACTTCACAATCCATCTTTTGAGTGGAAGAACATATTCTCGACAAAGGCCTTAGTCCAAAAAAGTGCCAGATTTAGGTCCTCGCCGTAGTAATCCACGACCGGCGAATGGCCATGGAAGATAGATATATCCAAATCTGAAGGTCCATCAATTGATAAATCCGTTTACAAAGTGTGGTATTTACCGGTGGTACAAGACTTAATGGGCCTAGAAGATGTTTTACTTATTAAAGGTATTTATATTAGTAAACTTACTAAAGAGGATATGCTAATTTGGCACTAAACTAAACTTGTTTTACCGATGAAGAAGTTTGGGGACCGAGTACTAAAACTCTGAAATCCCAGCCATGGAAAATGAAACCACCACCGAAGATAAAACGCTTATTATGGTAAATTACCTCAAGAGCAATCGTGGTTACCTCAGGTCTAAACCACCATGAATTTTGATGTGATAATATTTGTCAATGTTGTGGAATAACTGAGAAAAGTATTAAACATGTTTTCTTTGAATGTTCATTTGCTTTACAAACTTGGACACTTTCGAAGGTCTCACCAACACCAGAATGTTTCCCAACAGGTTCAAAAATTACAAATTTGGACTATTTATATTGGAAAATACCATCCTTTATTAATGATCAATATATTTTAGATTGTTTCCCATAAATACTATGGTTTTTATGGAAAGCAAATAATAAAGAAGATTTTTAAGGAATTACAAACTTAATCAACCGACATTTTCAACCGCGGAAAAATGAATATTGGCTTGGAACACATCACAATCAACTTCCACTAAGAAAACATATAATATGGATTAATAGAGGATCCATCTACATAGGTTAGATGTAGGATTGCTGTTTCTTGAATATCATCATACCCTAATACAAGTCTAGACTGAATTTATATTTAGAAAGAGTGTTATCTTTTCAGATATCTTACATTCTCCATTCATGAACCGTGAAACCTCTATAAATTAATACTCGATTAATTAGTAATTTTTCTCGATACCAAACAATATTTTATTTTAAATATTATCTCTATAAATTAATAAACAATATAAATTAATAAAATTTTATAAAATACATAGGTTATTGTTAATTTATAGAGGTTTAACTATAATAAACAAACTGATTATTTTATAGATTTCTAGAATTTTATTTAATGATTTTTAAAAACACTTTTCTTCCAAATTGGATTACCAAATTTAATGTTTGGTTGATAAATAAATAAAAATACACAAGGAAATAAAAATCTCCTCTTTTGTGTCATCATGACAGATGTCAAAACAGAATCAACAACGGTTCGGCAAGAATTGCAAACACACAAGGGATTATCACTGTAATTAATTAAAATATAAAATAAATAAATAAAAATCCGTTCAATGCAATGCAAAATTAAACACAACTATGAAATTGGGGCTTATTCCCATCTCTCAAAGTTATTTACTTCCATCGTCGTCCTCCTCCTCCTTTTCTCTTCGATTTATTTCACCAGTCCATACCAATCTCAATCTCTCATTCCCAGGTTTCACTAACTCTCTCTGCTATGAATCTATATGGACTTTGTATTCATTTTTCATTTTCATGATCCTTATATCTTACATAGCTCCTAGGGTTTCTGCTAAATTATCATCATGTTTGATATTTGATTTGCGGATTAGTTCACTTAATTATGCGAGTGTTCTATATACATGATTACATATGCATGTTTTGTTTTGTTTAATTAGTATTAATCTATTTAAGATTTGTATCATAGTTTACAAATACGAATTCTTTTTCAACTAATGTTTCGAACTCAAAAACTAATTATCAAAATCAGTATTCATCATCTGAATTGAGCTTACTTTAAATTTAGTAGGACAACACAAGGTTAAATTAGGGGTAATCCATTAACTTTACAGATAATTCCTTGAGGGTAACTTAAAATTTTGGAGTTTTATGAGTAATTTTAATAGTTTCATGGGCTTTCAACTCAAAATCATTTGAATTGACCTTACTTTGAATTTGCAGTTATTTGCTGTAAGAGTGAGCTGTTACAGAGTGATTTAATGGAACCTAAAGCAGAAATGGTGAACAAGAGAAATCTTTATTCACCCATTGAGCCATACAATACTGGGAATCTAAAAGTTTCAGATATTCATACACTCTACTGGGAACAATCAGGAAAACCCGATGGACACGTATGTAAAGCCTCATTGTATCCTATTGATGAAGGAATCAATCAGTTTTTTTTTTATATTATGATCAAAGTCTAATGTTTTGAAGCTCTATCTTTGGTTCTTTAGTTTGCAAGTTTCTAACTATTGGAATTGAAATCTTGCAGCCAGTTGTTTTTCTTCATGGAGGGCCAGGAGGAGGAACAGCTCCTGGTAACAGGAGATTCTTTGATCCTGAGTTTTATCGAATTATTTTGTTTGACCAGGTCGGTCTCTTAGTTTTGTGGACATTGCGTTGTATTTTCCAACTTTCTATATTCATCCTTAGTTTTTGTTTGTTCTGTTTCTATCCAGAGAGGTGCAGGGAAGAGTACACCACATGCGTGCTTGGAGGAAAACACTACTTGGGATCTTGTTAATGATATTGAGAAACTAAGAGAACATTTGAAAATTCCGGAATGGCAGGTGAAAGTTCCTTCAAGATATATGCTTGTTGTTCTTGTTGTTGAGATGAAGATATGCATAAGAATTTTTTTTTTTTTTTTTTTTTTTCTGTTTGCGCAGGTTTTTGGTGGATCTTGGGGAAGCACTCTAGCACTTGTTTACAGCCAGTCCCACCCTGACAAGGTGCAAATTATGATGTTTACATTTTAACTAAGATAGCGCAATCTAACTGCATCATCGATGGTGCAAGAAGAAAAGGGATGTTTTAAGGACTGACCTGTTGGATTAGTGGATCTAATATGTAGTTTCCTTGTGTTATTTTTTAGTTGATAACTTTGCATGTTTTTTTTTTACTTTTGGTGTAAGGTTTCTGGTTTGGTCCTTAGAGGTATCTTTCTGTTGCGGAAAAAAGAGATTGATTGGTTTTATGAAGGCGGTGCTGCTGCTATATTCCCTGATGGTAACTCTCTTTCGTGTATCCCTGTGTTGGAGTTATGGATTCTTATTATATTGCAGGCTTCTTTGAATTCATTACTATCATCTGCTTTTGTAGAAGTTTTTATTTTAAGCTTTGTGATCATGTAACTAAAAGTTTTATGTAAAAGTTTAGTAAAATCTGGCTTGTGAAAGTTTGGTGTGTTCTCATCTTCATATGTGTTTACTGTTTGATTCTCTGTTCTAAAAGCTTGGGAGCAGTTCAGAGATCTTATTCCAGAAAACGAAAGAGGTAGCTTTGTGGACGCGTATCACAAAAGGCTAAATTCCGATGATCTGGAAACTCAAGTATGTTCAGATCTAATCACTGTTACACGAGAAAATGCACTAGACATCGTTCTTTTTAGCAGTTGAAGCAATTGAACTCTCATCTTTTAGTTTGTAGTAGCCAAAAGAGTTTGGACTAATAAATTTCTATGTCATTCGACCACGGTGATAATTGTAGTATGCAGCTGCAAGAGCTTGGACTAAATGGGAAATGATGACTGCTTATCTTCGTCCAAATAATGAAAACATTCTAAAGGCAGAAGATGATAAATTTTCATTGGTTAGTTTTGATGGATGTTCTAGTTATATAAAGCTCTTACATTATCTTTAAATTGATTTCTTAACATTCCTTGGCTTTGCTCTGCAGGCGTTTGCAAGGATTGAAAATCACTACTTTGTTAACAAGGGTTTCTTTCCATCAGACTCGTACTTACTGGAAAATATTGATAAAATAAGACATATCAAGACCACTATTGTTCAGGTACATACTTCATACAAGGATCTTCTTTAGAGATTTGATCCATCAGCCTTTAGATTTTGCACATTGTAAATGCTGATATGTAGGTTAAAGAAATATCAATTTAACTTTGATTTTGTTATAGACATTATACATATTGTTGGATTTCACCTATGTCTTGATTATTATAATGGACAGGGAAGATATGATGTATGTTGTCCTATGATGTCTGCTTGGGATCTACAAAAAGCATGGCCAGAGGCAGACCTCAAGGTATTGTATTCCAAACTTCAAGATCTTTTCTAAGTTTGTTTTCCCTTCTTGTGCCAAATTGTTGACGTTAGGCCGTGGTCTGTAGATTGTTGATGATGCTGGACACTCAGCTAATGAGGCTGGAATAGCTGCGGAACTTGTGGTCGCCAACGAAAAGATGAAAGAACTTGTGGGGTGAGTATTTGACTTAATGCAGCTGCTCAGTATGTTTATTTCCCGAGGACTTTGTAGTTTCAAGTTTGTTGTTTCAAAGTTAACATCACATTCACATAATGCATGAGCATTCACAAAGTTTGTTGTCAACGCTAATCAAAGGTTATTTTCATTGAAGTTTATAAGGTTTAGATACAGAGTAGTACATTGAATCAGATGTTTATACATGTAACAATGTGAGAAAGAGATGTAGTTTTAGAGAATTGAAGATGGGACAACCTCATCGTCTCTGGTGTAGCCATGAACAAAGAAATCAGTGCAGTTTCTTCGCCAGCCATGGTTATAAGGATTGTAGAATCTTCCATCAGGTCCTCGCAAATAACTGAATCTTCTAGCGTTCCATAATTCGTTGGTTGTAATATTCCGAGCTATCTGTACCAGACAACAACAAATGTTATACAATCATATGTAGAGGGAAAGGAGAACCAACTCTTTACTTTAGCCGAGACAAGACACATTAACCATATATGTCTGTGAGATGGTCAGTGTTATTGTCGCAATGAATATGAGTAAGTCGAAAAACAGAAACACGGCAGCATCAGGATGTTCAATGACTAGATATTGAATCCATGATTCTCTGTAGTGTATCTGTGGGATGCTTCTCCATAATCCTGTAGTAGAAAACAGATCATTTATAAAAGCAACATCGAAAGGTAAGATTGTGTGGGAGAGTTGTGTCAGGTGACATACTTTGAACTGCAGTAATGCCACCAATGAATGATGTTAAAGCTCCCATGATTACAAAGATCAAGAAGTCGCGTTTATTCCTCTGCGAGATGAGTAATGTTATAAGCAAATGTTATCCAAAAAATATGTATAAAAGGATGTTTCATGCACTACTGTGTCATTGCCAATTAATTTGCAGAACGATGATAACTCTGAGAGACTCTTACCTTACCAACACAGTTAGAAATCCAAGGGCAGTGGTGGTCAAACTGCTCAACACAACGCTTACAGGTGGGACAGTGCTTAGATCGCACAGGTCTAATTATCTGATGAAAATGTGACAATTGTAGTTATACAATAGAGCAAATGTGGATTTCCCCCTGAGAAAATGAGTTTTGAGAAAACCTTGCAAGTAGGACAGAGTTGGGACCAGTTTCCTTTCCATGAGGGGTTGTTGAAATCGATGTCAATCAAAGGGTCCTGTAAACATCAGAAGATAATATGTGAATCAACACCATTTCAGAACAATAATTTATGAGTGTTTGATTGATTTTACAATTGGTGTCTACTTAAATCAAGCACAGTTCAGCAAGTTCTAGAAGAAAAGCTTAAATAACTGCTCAATTATCCGGTATACATATGAATAACCACAGTTTACACCAAAACAACATTATACTCAGAATGCTCGCATTCTCTCAACATGGAAACGTGAGAAGGAAGTTCAACTCACATTGGCAGTATGATCGCTGTCAAGTTCATTGGTTCTTTTAACGTACCCGGGATCTTTCCTGGACAAAATAGACATAGTCACTTCAAGACCATTACACCACATACACCTCTCTTAGAGGAGCTACAAATTACATGTATGTGTGCATGATAGTTACAGTACATGTCTACCTCCTCTTTTCTTAAAGAGGATCTTTCAGGAAGTAATAATATCAATTCTTTTCACCCACTAAATCGACTATATCAAGCTAAAATATATGAACGAGACATTCATGTGATATTGATGATAACGAATGTGGTTACCTGCTACAACGATAGAAAGTTATCAGAGCAAAAACTCCACATGAAAGACCAAACCATGCCCACAGTCCAACCACAGCAGTTATCTTTGGGAGATTAGAAGCTACATATAAATTCAAAATGTCAGGACGAGATAATATAATCCACTAGTAAAAACATACACCAAAACTCATTTTGTTGCATGAGTCATTCACCTGAAACAATGGATGTGATGAAGAGGACCATAAGAATGACTATTAAGCTGAACAACATAGGAGCATAGCTCATCTCTCCCGCTTTCCCACAGAAGATCGTGTCCACAAAACTCTTATTATGAGTTCGCATAGCCTTCGACTGGAAAATACCGAAAAAGGATACTCAGAAATCACATCATATCAAATACAAACAACACTGAACAACATGTACTGCCATATAGCAAGCCATCTCTCATACTGTGAACACTATAGTCTACTGTGACCCTAAAACAGAGAGTAGAAACATGTTTTCTACCACAATGTTGCTTAACTATATATGAAAATCAGAGCCAGTTGAGCTAAAAATTGTAAAAGAAAAAATATGGGTTAAAGCTGCATAAGAAAAAGAAAATATCAAAACCCCTCTGCGTTTAAGGCTTATACAACAACTGTACAGTTAAAACAAACCATAGCTACATCAAACTTTCATACGTTTGTAGATACAAAATTACAGAACTTTAAAAGGGTATTTTTTTCTGGAAATAATTTGTAAATAGCCTTATTAACTTATTTCTGTCTAACTAATGAAAACGAAAATGAAATAAGAAGGAGATATTGTATCAGGAGGGAACCAGAAAGCAAATCCAGGATTTAAAAATCAAATTTCAAAAAGGTTACTCTGAATATCCAAGATATGTTCCTTTTACAGATGTTAAAAGGGTTGCAAGAACTACTAAACATTACGTACAAGGAAAAGAACGAGCTGCCTGTGACCTTTATCAGATGCAAACTTAAGTGGTGTGGATCCAGTGTTATCTTCCAATAAAAGTTCCTCTTTGGTTCCAGCATGAACTAGCAGAGTACAAGCCTCAACATTTTCCTTAATCACAGCCCAGTGCAAAGGAGTGCAGCCTGACCAGCAAAGATGATGAATGTAAGAATTTTGCATCTTACAAAATAGAAAATATATATATGAGGGTGTCAGTATTCTACACTTTACGCAAGTCAAAAAAAGTCTACAAGGCCTAGGCCTATAATATTCCCTTATATACAAATTTACCAGTTTCAATGATTAGAGTTCAGATATTATTATCCGTTTTGCACTTATCTCTACTTATTCTGCAGTAGAACAACTTTCACACATCTAAAGTAAGGGTAAGTAGAAACACAGGAAGACGTCAATGACTTATCACATCTTCCACTCTTTGATACAAAATCCTCCATGAATTGACCGAAGAAGTACCATAGTAAGTCATTCTTATTAAATTTTGGAACAGATAAGTAGATGAACAGAGGAGGGTGCCTCAACAAAACAGATATATACAGTTAAAAGAGACTGTTAAGAGTTTCCAGATTGCCTGTTTTGTCTTGTCTATTTTGACATGCGTCGCGGAAGAGAAGTAACCGGATTGTTTCTGTGAATCCATTGTAAGCAGCCCTGAGTCATACAACAAAGAAAAAATATATAGCTCACGCTAGGCCTTAAATGTCAGATGATTAGTACGAAGTGCAACTAAATACAAAATATAATGATATATCAAGTCTTTGACGTGTTCCCTTCTATGAGTAGGAATAAAGTGAAAGAAGTATCATATTCATGTACATCAAATACCAAAACATTCACACTAGATGCTTCTAAGGCAGCCAAAAAAAATCAATTCTTAACATCTACCTACAGAAATTCATGAAAATAACTTTAAAAAGAGCTGTGGATTCAGTGCTGAATGCGAAATAATGGCGCCAAGAGCAAGTCGATGCATTTCCAAATTAATTAAAGGCAATGCAAACAATGTATGCATCCATTAATATCTTCAATAACCATACCAATGTAATGGACTCCTTCCTTCGTTATCTAATGCATTATAGTCAGCCGCATAGTTCACAACAATATGATTCAAGAAAGCTGTCTGTCCATATTGAGCAGCAACATGAACAGCCTGAACACAAAAAAAAACATGTTGTAAGATAAATAATAGCTTATCTCAATTGTATGAACCAAATTTCTGTAGCTACTAATCCTGATATATGAACTACCAAAAACAACTAGCTAGACCCAAGCTTATAAATTCCAATCCATTTCAAACTATTTATGACACTAGTTTCCACTTTCCACTAAGCACTAATCTAAAGTGACTTAAAATCAATATGGATTTTTAAGAACCCTATTCGAATAAAACAAACACGAGTTTACTTAAGTGATGTTAATTTACACGAATTCACAAGAGAAACTCAAAAAAGAAAGATAATTTATTATACCCTGAAGCCATTAACATCAGCAACTTCAATTCGAGCTCCATTTTGAAGTAAAAGATCAGCAACATAAATGGAGCTTTTAACAGCAGCCCAATGTAAAGGTGTTTGCTTTATATTATCAACTGAATTAACATCACCACCATGCTACAAATACAACAAAATCAAAACCCATCAATTATATTCAGATAAAAAAAAATAAAAAAAAAAAGTACCTCGATGATGAATTGAGCAACGTGGATGGAGTTGTTAAGCGAAGCCCATTGAAGAGCAAAGAAACCATTAGAATCAGGAAGAGAAAGAGAAGAAGGATTGTGTTCTACTAAACGCTTAAGTTGATTGAGATCTCCGTAAGCTGAAGCGGAGAAGATGTCTGTGATTGTTTGTGATTCTTCTTCGGTTGGGTTTTGGTGAGAGTTTGAATTTAGAGGAACTACTTCGATCTCTGATGACTCCATTTTTTGTTTTGTTTTTTCTGAGAAATGATCTTGAATTTGAAATGTGAGGGTTCAAGAAATTGATGAGTGGAATGTGTCGGATTTAGATTCGATACATCTCGGATCATGGATCTAAGGTCAAAGACTTGTCTTTTGGATTGGTTGACTTTTTGTTGCTTATAATTTCATAAGTTATTGTGATTTTCATTGGATCTGTGATAAGGTTCGTCGGTTACTAATTACCCGTTTTTGATTATTGGACATGTGCTCGAAAAAGGAAATTAGTTAGGCAAGATTAAAAAAAAAAATCTACTTTGTTGAAATTTCATATTTATTGTTCACAGAAAAAAAAAATTTACAAGTGGTATCAAAAATGCATTATACATAATAATGAAAGAACAAAAAAATCATGATCTAGACTCGAACCGACGACTAAATAAGAAGCCATTCCAACCTGTGTGGGTGCTTATACGGTAAGGAGCCTCCTCCGGGTCTGAGGGGAGTTAGGTCTCTATTTTGATAGAACCCTAATTTAGGTTTATTTATATAAATATATAAGTTTCATTTTGTAATTTTTAAATATTATAGTATTTTTTATTTTGAATTGTTTTTGGATAATTTATGTTTTGTTATTGTTTTTTTGTTATATTTAAATTTATATTTAATATTTGAGTAAGTTTATTAGAAGTGTTGTTTTATATTTTGGCTAGGCCTCAAAATTTTCAGATCCTTAGATGTCATGTGGTTGCATATCGTTTTCTCAATAGTAATCAAATGGGAGGAATAAGTTCATCCGTTGTTGTGTCTTCTTGATTTTTTTTTCCCCACCAAAGATGATATGTACGGAGTAAAATGTAGTTCATGACATTATGAAATGTGGATGATAGGCAAGCCAATGTATCTGACCAATCTGTAGTGGCATATGACTGTATAAGACGTCCACCTATAGCCAACCATGTAGTGTAGGTATTGTAGGCATAAAACAAATGGACTCTTGTTTCGTCACTCTCACCGCAAAAAAAAAACACAGATCTGGACCAGTCTCCATGCTTTCATACAATCATTCGTTGATAACTTGTCTCTCAGAGCAATCCAAAAGATAAAGGAATAACGCGAGTTACGCGATACCACTTGAGCAAACCAGATCACTCGGCTCCATGAGACTTTTCCGCGTTTTTCCTAGAGTTGTTCCCGTGTGTCATTTGTTGGAACCCATTTTAGGATAAATAGAACCAAACAGTTTTTGCAATGTATTCTTTGAAATAAACAGAGGTTAGTCTACTTTGAAATTTAGAGGAAAAACTCAAACAGACAATGTTTGGTTTCTTAAAATTTGATAATTAAGTAATGGATTAATGGGCATTTGGATGTGAGCTGCTAAGGTATGGGGCTTGAGAGCTTGTCAGAATGGCTCCCAAGCGCGGACATAGGCGTTGGGTCCACGTTGGTGCTCGTCTTCAGGGCTCCTCTGCAGGACATGCTTCAAAGATTTCATCATAACTTCTTATTAGTTAAATGGATATAAATGATCCTAATTATAGGTGAAAGATGAATCTTCTAAATTTTTAACATCAAAATTGTTCCAAGGAAAAGTCTTCAAAATTATTCTTGAAATCGGAAGTTCAGTTTCAGTAGAAAACCGGTTTTTTATCCTTTTTGCCTATAAACCTGTTAAGACTCATTAAGACTAAAATACTAGAAATGTGCATCAAAGCTCTTAAATCATATTGAAACAAAAGTTACTCATCTCAAAATCATAGCTAAAAGCAGTAAAATAAAAATGTTATCAACTCCCCCATACTTAAACTTTGTTTGTCCTCAAGCAAATAAAAAAGTAAAGTCATGGAAAAAAGATTTGAAAATCACAGGAACTCTCTTCTAATCAGAGACCGTATCTTAAACTATTAACTGCATACCACATTCAATAGATATTAGCACTAGAACATTCTCACTATAGTCTCATCACTTTCCTTACTCTGGTCCATCGATCCCAACATGCAAAAACTTTGAATTCATGTTAGTTAACTCCCTACATTCATTAAAAGTTGTGTGAGTTTCTCATTGAAAGGATTTTATTCAGGAAACACAGTGTAATAGAAGGATTTTTGGTGTTTGGTTGTGGAGTTTATTCAGTTTAGGGTAATGTATGGTAATGGTGATCAGTGATACTAAGTATTATGCAAAACCGTAAGAGGAAATGCACATGGTTATGTCCACAGCCTCGAACCACTTCGTTGTCTTGTTCTTTCTTCCTTTATTTTTATTTTCCCCAGACTTAGATTTTTGTGGAGGTTCTTCTGTAACCGACTCCTTTCTTTGTGAGAATTGGTTCATGCCTCTCCTTGGGATTTCATATGATATGAAACTTCTGCAAATGGTATTCCTTTCCAATTTCCTTTCGGTTTTCATGTTTTAAAGGGGAAACTATACTTACATGAAATAACGTCTCATAATCACAAAATTAATACCTTATTTTGTGAATTCCATATGTAGAATATGTAATTTGAATCGGATCTTCATACTCTAACTTGTCTTTTTGAACTCATCTTCTAAGTGCTCGGAGGACTGTGTGGTCTCTTTCTCTTCGACGTTTTTACATATACATGCAGGTGATGAGGAAGAAAAGATGGCATAGGGTCTGAAGGAAAGGGTTATGGTTATGCATAAAGAACCAATAAAAGTGATTAGAAATTCATGAGAAACGAATGAGATACCTAGATGTAAAAGAAAGTTTATTGATTATGAACAATGTCAATCTTGTTTAGGGATGAGATGGGGCAATGGTGGTAATGGTAAAGACAATGTGATCTAGTCTTCGTCTAAACTCAAACAAAAACTTATAATATTTTTATGTATCATCCAATACACTATAAATTATTTAGTTTACCGTCCATAAAGTTATCTATAGATATCTAATTAAAATATTTTAAAAGCTATGGAACATTTTATCTCTAAACTCTAAATCATAGACAATAAACTAATGATACATATAATAAAAATTACTACTAAATAAATATTACATTAAAAATTTGACTATATATTTGTTATCATGAAAGCGTTAATATTATAATGATGAAATGCGTTGTGTCAATGATTTTTATTATTATGATTACAAATATAAAGTCAACCAAATATAACATATTATTTTAAGGTGAAATTTCTCAATGAAACTTATTTTATTTATTACTAAATGAACATAACTTTTTATTACTAGTTTGATTTTTAGATATTTAAAACCCAAAGTACATTGGAAATGTCTTGTCAACTGGCATTACTAAATTAATTCTGCAAATTTTATATTTACAAAAATACCATTCTGTCATATGTTACCGTAGAGTCATTATTTCCGCAGAGTTATTTTCAATTACCACAGAGCTATTTGAATTTACTCTTATTAGCATAGTTGTTTAAGTAACTGCAGAGTTATTTTTAACCGCAGAGTTATTTTATGTTACTGCCAATTTATTTGACTTTACTCATTATCGTAGAGTCGTTATAGTGGCCGCAGAGATATTTTCTAAAACAGAATTATTTTCAATTACTGCCAGTTTATTTGAATTGACTCGTTACCACAGAGTTATTATATTGGCCGCATATATGTTTATTTTGCAGAGTTATTTTCAGTTATTACTAAGTTACTTGAGTTGACTCGTTATTGTAGAGTTATTACAGTGGCCACATATATGTTTTAATTGGCAGAGTTATTTTCAGTTACTGCCAAGTTATTTTAATTACCTCGTTACCGCAAAGTTGTTAATATGATGGCATAGATGTTTGCATTTCGCCAAGTTATTTTTTTTATTGCAGACTTATGTGAATTAGTTCGTTATTGTAACATCATGACAGAGTTATTTCATATTCGTCGATTATTTTCTTTCACCGCAAAGTTATTTTCTTTTACTGCATAGTTATTAAAGTTAGCGCGTTACCACATACTTTTTAATGTGATAGCAGAATTATTTTGAGCCACATAGTTATTTCAATTAAGTTATCGCAGAGTTATTTCAATTGACTTGTCGGAGAGTTATTTCAATTGAGTTATTACATACTTATTTGAAAACATTACTGCAAACTTATTTTAGAGAGAGAGTGTTTAGAAAGAGAATGTTAGAGAGAGAGAGATTTGAGAGAGAGTTAATGAGAAAGAAAATTTAGAGAGAGAAATAGAAAGATCTAGAGAGAAAAAATCTAGAGGGAAAGGTAAGAGAGAGAAAGTTAAAAGAGAGATTTAAATATTTATTGAAAAAAAGAGTTTAAAGAGAATATGTTTAGAGATAAAGAGTCTAGAGTGATAATTTATTGAGAGAGAGTTTAGAGAGAGAATTGAGAGAGAGAGACTTAGTGCGATAGAAATTTTAGAGAGAGAAAGTTTAGTTTAGAGAGTGAGTTAAGAGGGAGAAAATTTAGAGAGAAATTTTAAATATTTATTAAGAAAGAGAATTTATAGAGACCGAACTTAGAGAGAGAAAAATAGTTTAGAGAGAGAATTAAAAGAGAGAATATAGAGCGAGATTTTAAATATTTGTTGAGAGAGTTTAGAGAGAGAGTTTAGAGAGAATATGTTTAGAGAGATAGTTAAGACCAGGATTTATTGAGAGAGAGTTTAGATTTTTAAAAATATTTCAATTGAATTTTAATTTTTTGTAAAACATATTTTTTTTTTTCAAAATGCCAATTTTGTAAATAATTAAAAAGATAAATATTTTATATCTTTTGGCTATATGGGATCAGATATTTTAAAATGAGTAAGCATTTTACTGAAGAATCTTTAAATTGGGGTAATATATTCAAATTCCCCTTATTTTAAACTTAAACTCTTTGTAAACATTAAAAGTATTAGATCTGTATGATTTATTTTCTCATTCTCCTATATAACATATTACTTAATTGTTCTTACATATACTTTTAAAAGAAGATTATCTTTAAAATTTAGAGATAACTTTCAATCTTTCATATTGTAAATACAAGGGGAAAATATCACATGTTACTTACTGTAACATGTTTTCTTGTTTTGTTGTCAATACTTTATTTGTTTTCTTCTTTCAATCAATTAGAGATATCTTTCAAATTGTAAATATTAGGCAATAAAATCTCATATTACTTATTATTATAACATATTTATAACACTTTCTATTTAATGTATGAATCTATGATTCCACTTTTGCATTTAATTATTTTTATTAAAGTTACTTTCCTAAATTTGTTTACCTAACAGAAGATATATAAAATACAGGTTCTCTTCACCTATAATTCAAAGCTAGATTGAAAACATAAGACCTCATGGCCCTGCCTGTGAAGCTTCCATGTGACTTAGAGGAAGAAATACTCTCACGTCTTCCACCTCAATCTCTTATTCAATTCAGAAGCGTTTGTAAACAATGGAACTCTCTTTTCACCAACAAGAGTTTCATCAACAACCACTTCTCTCATTCACGTCCCCAATTCATCTTGTTGACCCATTCCAAGATCTATTCCATAGCCATCGTCGATCACAACAGCATCAATCCAACAATAAAGCTGCATGAGTTACCCTCCTCGGATATTCCTTACCGGGATATACATCTGAGTTACACATCCATCAGTACATGCGATAATCTCTTGTTATATAACTAAGAACATGACATCACTCTGGAATCCATGGTTGAGACAGGTTATATGGATGAAGTTTGAGAACAATCAGTTCTTTGTTTTCGGTTTAGGATACGATAATAGTAAACCTGAAAAGGTTTACAAGATCTTGGGTTACTTTCCTTCTCACCATAAAGTTCCGAGAGAAGAGGATCAGAGAGTTGCGATCTACGAATGCGAGTCTCACACGTTAAGGTTTATTGATAAACCTAAAGAGTATTGGCCCATAACTGAAATTGCTAAAAAGACAAATGTGTCTTTAAATGGAAATATCTATTGGGTTGCTTGTAATTCTGAGACTCATGAGTACTTTATCCGATTCTTTGATTTCTCAAGGGAGAGTTTCAAACCTTTTTGTCTCCTTCCATGCAAGAAGAACTATGATATTGATGAACTTAACCTCGCGGTTTTTAAAGGAGATTGGTTTTCTTTGTTAAAGCAATGCTGTCTAACAAGGGAGGTTGAAATATGGGTAACGAAGAATAGGATTAGTAATAACAGTGGTGATAATGGAGAGGGCGTCACATGGATAAAGTTGATGAATTTGTCATCATCTAACTTGCCAAGTATCTATTGTAAGTATGGTCGCATTAGTTATTTCATCTATGAGAAGACCCTTTTCATGTGTTGTCGTGACGATGAAACTAGAGCGGCTTGCATCTATATTGTGAGGGAAGATGTTTGCAAGAAGATTCAAATAGGTTATGGGATTAGTAAATGTTTTCACTGTGTTTATACTCCCAACTTGATTTCAATTGCTTGATAGGATATATTGAGTGAATTGGTAGTCTAATTTTATTGCTTTTATTGTGGGTTATTCATGTATTCATAAGAAAACTAATCTATCATTAATAAAATGGTTTGATTCTTACATCTTTGGAATTTGGATCTCCAAACGCTCCTCCAGATTTAAAGAAACCAAGCTATAACCACAAACGCAGAGACAAGCTGATCCTTGTGCAAAAATCAGAAAGACGCATGTTGCATTAAATAATGACAAAGAAGGTAAACTTATTCAACAACAACAAAAAAGATTTACAAAGAGTATATAAAATAAATAAAAAATGAGAAAACAGAATATTACAAAAGAAAAAAACAGTGTTATATTACGTTAGATATAAGTTAGACCTTGAAACATCAAACCTAAGAGATCGGTGAGTTACGGGAAGTGAATTAGTTTAGGAGCTGCCCTTTCTTCGCATATTTGATTCCCCAAAACTTAATTTTAATTTATTTTAGAATTTTAAAACCCGTCCAACGTACAAATCCTAATTTAGTAAGCATCAATGGCTATTCTCTTTTACTTCCAACTACAATATATACATGCACAAAATTTCAGAAAATGCACAAATGAGAGAAGTATGTGATTTGAGAACATGAAGATTAAAATCATTGTCCTCGGTATCATCATGGCCCTGATTCTCGTCATCATCCTTTCGGTTTTTCATGGCATCAATTGTACCTATAACTTGAAAGAATAAGAAGAATACGTTGCAAGATTATCAGCCCCATATTGCTCAGAACTTCGCCTGTTGTATGCGTTTTTTTTTCTGTTTTCGTGGTCACTCTTTATAATTTTTTTTCATTTGATTTTGTTAGGGTAAAGAAATATAATGACTCAGTAATACTGAGAAAAGATTCTTTAGGGTAAGAATGTTTGGAGAGACGCAAGCTGTTCGGGTTTGCTTATATATATATCAGGTGTTTATGCTCATGGTGATGATATGGTTTTTTTGTTATCTAAAATCTAATGTTGAGCTTCTGCTGTCTCCTTCAACCAAATGAAAGAATCAATGATCTCTCTGTTACAATTATGTATATTTTCTAATATGTTAAAACAAACTAATACGGTGTAAACCCTAATTTGATCTCATTTGCATGCGACTGCTGTAAATGATAATTAAATATTACAAAACAAACACATGAAATGCTTCTATACAGAACCAACAACTACTAGACAGAACAATAATGAAGGATAAAACTAAAAAACCAGAGCGGTCCTAACGGTTTCTGCGTTTATTCAAACCATTTATCTTGGCGAGCCACTCTGGCTTGTATGAAGCAATGACGACTTGTGCTACTCCCAATCCAAACAACACTCCAGATCCATCCTATTGCCACTGCTTTCCAGTTCAACAGTTGTTCCGTCTATTCGTCTTCTTCTTCTTCAGGATGTTGTGTTGGTAGCGCATTACTCCCAAAGAAACTCTTATCCGAAGGAAGACCACAAAGCGGAGGATTTCGGTTGGCCAGTGATTTGTGTTCCTTGTGGTATTTCACCTTCGAGTTGGTTATGAGACACATTAATGTACGCCAAAAACGAGAGACTCCCTAATCCATTAGGAATAGTCACAGAGAGTTGGTTTCTTGACAGGTCTAGTGACTGAAGGTCCTTATGATTGGTCAAAGACAGAGGAATATGGCTTGTGAAGGCATTGTTCGATAAGTTGAGTGCAACCAATCCCTTCAAGAGACCAATGGATTCAGGAAATTTTCCTTCAAGTTTATTCCCAGAAAAATCAATGGTACAGTAGGAAGTGAGGATCCTCTGTCCCTCCATGGATAGCCCTTTGTATTTCAAATCGATAAAATCAGTATACAGTTTAGCATAAGGATTTTTCTCGTATACCATATATAAACTGTTGGAACATGTTAAAGACCCAATGAGTTTTATATGAATGTGAATAAAATATGACTTGAGCTATAAATCATCAAGCTCACAAAAACAAGTTATTTATGGGATAAAGTCTCACATTGGAAAAATGAAAAAAATAAGACTAGTATAAATATGGTCAAACATATATCCGGCTCGGCATGGCACGGACTTGGTCTTGGTGGAGGAAACCGGCCCAATAAGATCCTTTCTTTTTGGGACCAATTAAACCCAAAAACAACATGCATCTCGTTTTAAAAAATGACAAGTAGTTTGTCTAGAAAATAAAAACGTCACACATTTCTTGCTCTCAATTATTTAAACGAGATAGATAGAGTATTAGAGAATACATTTTCAAAACAATAATCCCGAAATCTTCACCGAGATTTTTGCCCATGTGCAGTAACTGTTACGAGAAGTGGGTCTCGTTTGTCTCTTTAAATAAACTTTTCTCTCTTCTCACTCTAGTTAACTTTTTCAGACAAAACAAAACCAGCAAATCCTCTAGTTAACATGAGTCAAGCGTGAATCGTCTTCTATGGTTGTATCATGTGCCTCTATATTTGTACAGTCATTTCTCACTACGAAACGAATATTAAGAGTTAAGAAAGAGATTAGATCTCGCCTCTATGTTCATTTTGTTACTTTCCTTGACATCGTTTTACATTTCTATATCATTAGTGTCAATCCGGTTTTGGTCTTCTACATAGTTCATTGTAAATTTCAAGTTCACAAAGTAGCTTGGTGGTAAGTTTCCAGTAAACGTATTATCAGATATCTCAAATATTCGCAGTTTGGGAAATCCGAGAGAACCTTGTTGATTAGGGGGAGATAAAGGACCATCAAAATTATTTCAACGAAGAATAAGGACTTGTAAATTTGGTGAAGCCTTGAGCCAGAACGGAAACAAAGGAATGGAAGAAGAAAGAAAGTAGAGATCGAAGGAAGGGAAGAAGGAGAATTGTGAGAGAAGAAGAAACAAAAATTTAGGGTTTTATGTATTTAATATATGGTGTGATCCTAAACCGAAAAACCAATCGGTTATTGTCATCCAAATCAAATCGTAGTAATAACTGAATAAAATTTAGATCTGTACCGATCGATTTTTGCCTTAGAACCGAACTAATTCCGCAACAAAATTTTGGTTCAGGCCGATCCGCACCGATGTAACCGAACCAGATGCCCAGGACTAATAGATATGTTAAAAAAAAGGCATAGCGAAGAGAGAAGAAGGAATGGTTCCAGTGAAGTGATTATAAGAAAGTACTAAACTAGAGAGCTTGGTCGGATTTTGTACAAGTGTGAAACTACCACTGAGTTTGTTTTTGTCAATATACAAATCAGTTAACAAAGTTATGTTAGTAAATGCGGGAGGAACTTAACCCAATAATTCATTAGAGGAAAGAGACAAAGCCTCTAATTTGTTGAGGTTGCCAAACTCGGAAGTAAGTGAAGGAGAAGTGAATTTGTTTTCAGAGAGAGAGCAAGGTAACAAAGCCGAGGAAACCCAAAGAGGCTACTACTGGGATTCAAAGTTCCAGAGAAGTGATTATGAGAAAGGGACAAAATGGAGAGTTTGGTTAGATTTGGTGCAAGTGGGAAACTACCAGTGAGCTCGTTGTGGGAAAGGTCTAAAATGGAAAGCAAGCTTAGGTTACTAAATGAGGAAGGAACTTGACCAAGGAAGCTATTATAGGAAAGAAATAAAACCTCTAATTTGTTGAGATTGCCAAACTTAGAAGGGAGTAATCAAACCGGAAGTGAAGTTGTTGTGACTGAGATTAAGGTGACGTAGCTGATGCAACCCAAAGAGGCTGCTGTTGTGTTTCAGAGTTCCACTGAGACAAGCCTTGAGTTGTAGCTTCGTGACCGCACCCGTTGACTTATCACACCATACTCCATTAGATTCGTCAATGTGGTTGCAATGCCGGGTATCAAACTCGTTCTTGAACTGCGTAAAAGCTCGAATCTGGTGGGGGCGACAAGCAACAAGATCAACAACTGGATATTTTAAAGAAAAGAGAGACACAACAGAATAGGAGTAGCGATAACAAATACAATCGCAGTTGAGATTATGACATGGTCTTCATGAAAACTTTAAAAGAAGAAGAAGTTTGCTCAAGGAAAGTGAGAGAAGATTCTTTTTTTTTTTTTGTCGAAAGGGAGAGGAGATTGGTATAAATAAAGACGCATGTTGTGTTATTCATTGGAGCTATGTCACACAAGACAAGTGGACTGAAAATAAGTTAGAGCTAAGTCAAATCTTTGTGGGGGCACGCCTAACTTTGATAATATTTCTAACGTATAACTTGGGAGTGGAATCAACTCGGTTTGAAGAAATTCACATGTGTGTATTATTGGAGATACATGCAACGCGTTACGTTGACTGTTTAACTAATACCAGTGCAATGTGTTATTGTGATGCCACATTGCCACAACGTAATTCTGAGGTTGGTAAGAATTAGAGCATTAAGACCACATCCAACAACGGCTCTAAGACCTTCTCCAGCGGGGATTTTTAGAGAGTTGTTAGATAGGTTCTTAGCATTAATTGGGTTAAAATAAATAAAAAGTAAATTATAGAGTGAGAACCGGTTCTTTTCAAAGAGATTAAAGAACCCATAAGAACCTCTAATGTGTCGCATTGTTATTGGCCGAAATTTTTTAATAAAAGAAACTAATTTTTTGCTCTATCTCTTTGTCGTCTCTCTCAATTTCTATCATTTTCATTTGTATTCATCACTGCATTTGGTGACAGCTCAGTGAAGATAGTGAAGATTTATGACACAGCTGTTCCTCCTCCTTCTAATCCAGTTCGATCATTTCAAGAGCATGCGCGTGAGATATGATAGGATTAGTGATTTTGGGTTGTTCCTTATACTTTGGAGTTAGTTTTCTTCATAATCGCAATTCATAATTAATTCAAATCAGTTTCTTCGTTGATTTCATAGTTATTTAATCTGGTAATCAAAATTATAAATCATGTTGATACGTTGACCCAATTATTTTGCGGTTACTTATTGCTTTGTTTTGTGATTGATGTTGAGGAAAAATTAGGAATTAAGGTAAAATATTGAAATAAATTATTGTAATTTTGATGGTCTTACTTATTTTCTTGTTGATAGATTTGATTTTGCATAGCTTAGTTTGATTTCTTGATTGTGTTAATCTCTAATCATGTCTTGATTTTCAGAAAGCCCATTATTTTGCGGTTTGATGTGTGATCCACTGAATGATAATTTTTTTGTTACTCTATTTTGTGACTGATCTTAAGGATAAAATTTGGGATTTGACAATTTTGCTTTGTTTAATTTGATTTTCTTATGTTTAGTGTTGATATTCTTGATGATCTTTTTAGTTTCTTGTTAATAGATTTGATTTTGCAAAAACTTAGTTTGGTTTCTTCATAAGTGTTAATAGGTTTGGACAGAGCAATGAGGTGTTGAAGACGACTATATTCCTAGCGGTGATTTGCAGAGTGTGATTGCATCCGGACTTAGTTGTAAGGGAATGAAAGATGAAGCCAACAAACTTGTGAACTTCTTGAAAGCTTCTGGAAGTCATCTAGTGATGCTAAAGCTCTGGAAGAAGCTTCAGAGTGTTTCAATAAGATCAAGTTCTATGGATTCTAGAGATTTTTGGTAAAAATTTTAAGAACTCTACTAGAGGTTCTACCATTGAAGGGTGAAAGAAATAAAAACTCATCAACAATCTCTTAACTTTAATTTTTTCAAAATATAGTGTTAAAATAACCCTAAGAACCCTTAAGAAGTTCTTAGGGATGTAGTTGCTCTAAAGTTCTAAAAAACAATTAATATGATTAAATTTAATCAAAGCACTACTTTATTGTTAGAACCGCTTTTAAAATTGGAGACTTTGGAACCTTATTTTATGTGTGATGTGTCAACGAGAGATTGGACAAAAATCTGATGAGAAAAAAAATCCATCTCGTCTCTTTCTCTCTTACCTTTCCGTTTCTTCCCTCGATTCTTCTTTGAAATCACCATAGATTTCTGTCTACTTCTTTTGGGTCCAACAAATTCAAGATTTTGACGATATCTAACAATTTAGGAAATTATCAGACCCGAAGAAGATTGAATCAGCAAAACTGAGGATGAGATGATTTTGGCAGGCTCAGTCTCAACTAAGGGTGTCAAAGCACGTTAGTCCGTCCCGTTTAATCCACCCTATTGCTGATTGAATTAATTTACGATTTTTGGTGGGTTGACCCGCTATAACCCATGAATTCTAAACTAATAACCCTAATCCGTTTCGCACTATAACTGCGGGTTTAGCGGGTTGGTCCGTGGAATTTAAAATAAAATTAATAACCAAAAAGAATTAAAAATTTACAATGTAAATTCATCGATAAAATTTTATTACTATTAATATTTTTAATATAAATATTTTTGTATTATTTATAATATATTTATTAAATCATATTATGTTTATTATCACTAATTTATTTTGTAATTTCTCTTGTTTTACAAATTTCGTGTTTGTTTGTAATTAAAATCATTTGTATAGTATGATTATGAATTAGTAGTCAAGTTTTAACCGATGTGAGACATGTAGTTGTCAAACTACGCGTTCGTTTGATCATGTACGCGTCAGCTATTTTCTGAATTGCAAATGCTCAGCTGATAAGACTCGTACTTATAAAAGTTATGTCTACTTATCTCTCGTTATGTCTAATAAAAATTAATTTGTGTGAACAATAAATTAAAATAATATAATTTTAACATAAACTATAACTCAAAATAATATTATAGTAAAAAATCATAAATTTTATTACAATATTTGTAACAATATATCCGTTTTAAAAATTTTGAACCATAAAATTTGTATAAAATGTATACATTAATTTTATTATTTATAATACATATGATTAAATTAAAATGAGAAGAAAAGAGTATTAATAAATTATTAATATAATTTAATTAGAAAAGTAAAGAAATAGAAAGAAAGAGAGAGAAAAAACTTAATTAGATATTATTTTTATAATTAAGTATTTAGGATAATTATTAGTTATAAATAATTATGTTTGGTTACTTAAATAATAATATATCATTAAAGAATTCTTCCCGAATAGTGTTTGTATATAGATATTATAGTAATTCTTTTTTAATATGAGAAGAGATGCATCTTGTACATATCATAAATAAAAAATAATAACAGAAAACACAAAATGTATAATTAAATCAACAAAGTTTTCAAAGATTCAAATATGAAATTGATTTGAGCATTGTAAACGTCTTCAACTTATTAAGAAAAATAAAACAAAATGTTTTCTTCAAAATTTCTAAAATAAAATCAATCTGAAGAGAGTTTTTCTACTACATCTTTATCTTTAACATGTAACATCATCAGTCTGCGGATCAACCCGCAACCCATGCGGGTTTGTCCATCAAAAAACATAGACCATGAGGATCAACCCGCAATGCCCACTTTTTTGGGCAATCAGAACTTGAACCCTAACTCACCCCATCGCGGTGCGGATTTAAGGTAACCCACGAATTTTTAACCCTAATTGACATCCCTAGTCTCAATTAGTACCATCAATGAGGACCGCCGCCTGCGGGCCAAGCCCGATTAGTACCATGGCGGGGTGGGTCTGGACAATATTATATTTGTCCATGAAGAGCGGGCGCCGTGGGCATGTCCATGCGGATGTGTGGGTTTTGAAGGTTGAACCGCTGCGAACTTGCGGATGTGTGGGTGGACCGCAAATTGAATCTATTGTCTGTCCTAGTTTCTTTGACTCTTTGGTAAAGGTTTCTTAAAAACAAGAATGAAATCCTTGGAAGAAAAAAATGCAACCTGATAATGAATTTAAACACTCAACAAGGCATAAAACTTAATAATCAATTTGTGATAAATCACATTATTCAACAAGAAACATAAAGAAACCCCCAATTCGAAAACGAAAAACATAATTAGAAAAAAAAGAACTACCCAAAAATTGTAACAAGAAACATCAATTAACAATTAAAGGTGTCTAAAGAAGAGTCAGGTGCAGAAATGAAGAAGAGAGTGAAGCATCGAAGAAGCCCGCAGGCCTTGCCCGCAAAACCGCAGATTAGGGTGGGCAGGTATGGATATGGAGATTGTCGACCGACAACCGCAGTCCTTGGCAGGCTCACCCGCAGCGGGTGGAGAGAACGGCGGGCGACAGTGGGCACTCCCAGATGGTCGCAGGCTCACCCGTCTGACAGGGCTAGTATCAACCGACGGCGGAGAAGGAGACGACAGTGGAGGAGGAGGAGAATCAATAGCGACTGGAGATTTCTTCTCAATATAAGGATTCTTCAGCCTACACATCACAAAAAGCTCTGTGTGTTTTAAAGCTATCACAATGCATCACAACTTGACAAACATAAAATTTCTTCCTCACTTCTTTACTCGATCTATGTCTAAGTTTCCATGGTAGATTGTGACCATGAAGCTGAATATTCTGTCTAATAAGAACCATTATCTCTTTAAGTTCTTGTTTGTTCATAGCAGGTAGTCTCTCTATAATTTGCTAAGGTCACTATTTCTGTGTAAAATCAATCCTTTCATGTTTCCGCTGTTTTGAGTCATTTGTTGAAATGTGAAGCATGATAGCATCTATGTATATTTTTTTAAGTCTGAGGGTTATTAGTCCATCCATCTCTTATTATGATGGTTCTTGGTTTGTAGTTAAAATGTAATTTGATCTACATTACTTGGAGTTTTTCATTCATAATTAGTTAGCTTCAAAGGTGTTGTACAACCTGTAGGCAATTAGTATATTGATTTCTTTGGTAGTGTTGTTTTTTTAAAGATTTAGTAGTTCGTAATATTAGTTCACATCCTATATCTACTTGTTCCGTTTTCTCTTTTTATTTTATTTGTTTATTTGGTCTAAAATCTGATGGATTGTTGATTTTTTTCTTTGTAGTATTCTCATGTCTGAATTTATGCGTATCTCCATTCTCCATACATGATACTGGAGAAATAGATGTGCTAATTTTATCTGCAGCAAAGACTGGTGATGTAGTAAGTCTCATCCAATACAAGTGCATGTTTTTAATTAATATGGTGCTTCTTTTTGAACTGTTTGGAGCTTGATTAAAAACTGATTTTTAGTGAGCATTTCTTTTTGATTAGTGGTTTTGATGAATAACTAGTATAGACACTGGCTCTTCTTGCGTAATCTATATGATTATACAAAATTGTTTGTTTGATTTTGCTAATGGATTCTGGGATATTGAAACTGAGAGATAAGATTGATTCATGTATTTAATCTTTGACAAATATGGTTTTAAAAGTCTTATCAGCTATGATTGTATCCGGATCCCTGAATTGTTTCAAATGTCAGATAGCCAGCATTTGTTTCTTTTGTCATTGATAGTTCTTTTATGGTTTTATTTGTTGATGCAGGACAAGGCTGGAAATACAGGTTGATGCAACATTTGTGGATCTTAGACCAGGCTGTCAATATTTTTAAGAATTTGGGTGAAAATTACAGTCATTGTGAGTCCATTTCTGAATCTTTCCACTTACCTCCCAGATTTTGATGTTGTCTTTTTGAGAACATTTTCAGCCATACGTTGACCACATTTCTTTTATATCGCTAATATTTCAATTTGTTCAAAAACATTTAAACCAAGTTTTGAAAAAAACTCATGGACCTTTATTATAAAAATTAGAATCTCTTATCAGTTTTTAAACTTTAAGTTAAGTGACCTTTTTAATTATAAAAATGGTTAGAATTCACATTACATGTTCTAATTATTGGAGATGCTCTAACAGGTAGTCTCAAACTTATGTGGGAACACAATTTTAAATATGAACACAAATTTCAATTAAAATAAAAATTATAATATTGTTTAATTACAAATATATTTTATTAGTCAGTTATAAAAGAACACCAGTAAAATCGGATTCATTTAATTTTTTTTTGGATTCCAGATAATTCAAATAAAAAAAAGTTTAGTACCTCTTTGCTTTTTATGATTGTTTAGTATGGATAGATACGGGTTCAGTTTGGTTTTAGTTAGTTTTTTTGTTATTTAGCATATTTGTGTTATTTTTATATTATCTTATATAAATAAATGCACATAAATATAATATTAATGTACACAACATATTATTAGTTCATTTTAGCAAACTGATCAAATTTTGTTAAGGTTGAGAATTGGTTTGGGTAATTCGGTGGAAACATATAGAACCAGTTTAGATTTTTATGACTATTCAGTTTGATATAAAAAATAAGATTCTAATAGTATTTAAACTTTATATAAAAATTAAATAATATTAATAATTATTATGTATTGAAATTTTCAAATATTAGTCTAATTTAAATTTTGTACAAATTTAAAATATTAATAATATTTAAACTCTATAAAACAAAAAATCTTTATATTATTATTTGAAAAATATATTTAGAAAATATTTCAATTGTAATGATCAACGGGTTGGTCAAAAATCTCTACACGGGTATCCCGTTTTCTTATTCAGTCTCTTGTACAGAGATACAGTACACAACGGATAGTTTCCAAAATGGATACAGTACAAAATGGATAGTTTCTGACATATACATAAAGGCTAAAGGATATTATTAGATAAATCACCTCATATTTCTGATTATGATGATTTTACATCAGAAAACATCATTGTAAATACATAATCTAATAATTATTAGTTATTTCAATGTTTAAATTTATGTAATAATTTTGAACCAAAAAAATTATGTAATAATTTTTACATTATACAATAGTTTTATTTTTTATAATAGCTTAGGCATTATAATATAACAGTAATATTATTATAATAGTGTGCAAGACATATACTAAACAAGTTTTATTTTTTGTTCCATTTTAATTTTTTGTAGTGAAATTTTAACTTTACTTAATTGCTTCTATTTTATTATATAAATATTGACTAATGGTTTTTATTTTCTATTTTCGGTTGTTATTTCCAAATAATATAGTTGCCAAAAATATTTTATATAATATAAACATTAAATTTTATAAAAATAATTAAACAGAATAAAATAACAACAAATTTCTACTTAATATTACAAAATAAAATATAAATAATAATAAAATATAAATTTGATTAAGTAAAATAATGGACATGCCTAGTATATATATATATATATAAAAGTGAAAACTCTATGTGTAGTGCAGATTTAATTTATATTTGTCTATGTATTAGAATTTCTAGATGTAGTTTGAATGAAACCAAATATTCACATGATAAGTAAAAAACACACTAAGAAAATAATAAAAGGCTTTTAGTAATAAAACCCTTGAACTAAAGATGAATCGTAAAAACTCTCCCTCCACTATTTTTATTGAAAATCCCCTTCAATTATAAATCTGTTAATTAAAAAACCCCTCCATCTACTATTTTAATGAAATTGTAGATGGAGGGGTTTCTTATTAACAGATTTATAGTTGAGAGATTTTTTCATTAAAAATAGTTGAGGGGTTTTTAAGATATAACTTTAGTTGAGAGGTTTTAATACTAAAAACTCAAACAAATATGATAACAATATAATAGATTAAAACAATTTTTATTACTTTCGCAATCTAAAATCTAAAACAAAAAATATGATACTAACAAAAGTATTTAATATATTTATATCTATACAAAACTAATTAATAATATAATATTTATAAATACATATTATATATATATATTCGAACCAAAGGGAATATTTGGTGTTAACGAAAAACTTCTCCGTCTACAACTCCGTTAAAATAGTAAACAGAAGAGTTTTTTATTAATGAATTTATACTTGAAGAGTTTTTTTATTAAAAATAGTTGAGGGGGTTTTTACGATTTATGTTTAGTTGAGGGGTTTTATTACTAAAAACTCTAACAAAAAGGGTTCTTTTAGGACCTAAGAGTATCTCCAATAGTGATAAATGTGTAGAGAGTGTTAATGAATTCTGATTTTAATTTTAAGTTTTTTAAAAGTTAATCAATCACGAAGTGACCATATGTGTATAAATTATATTAACAAAAGTTTATAGTGTCATAAAATACACTTTTTCCTTCTCTTTCTTTCTGAATGTCTTAAATTTCTATTAAAATTATTAGTTAAAATCCTTAAAATTATAACCAATAATATTGGTCTAAGGTTCGACTTTCGGAACAAAAATACACCATAAAAGTAAGCAAAGAATACACTTTCATGAATATTAGCATTTGACTACACCGTTTTCTAAAGTTCAAATACATAAAACAATTAAACTTTTTTAATAGTAGTTGATTTATTTATTTGTACTCTTATAATATGTGCTGAAAGAGGAATTCTGTAGATGTTAATTTTAAGTTAGACATAGTGAAAACGAAAAAATGAATACAACAGAGATTGTTTCAAGGAAGCTGAGTACATAACGTGCATATAACATGTTATTATGATGCAATGAACCCTTAACACATTGGTAGCTAAACTTCATCCCGTTGACCCCACAACAGTCATAGTTGAAGCACCCACAATCATAGATAGGAGCAACGAAAGGCTAAATGTATGAGAAGGATAAGAGAGATGTGTTATTACCTGAGTTAACTTAACTCACAGATAGACAAATATGTGGAACATCCCGATTTCTAATATATGGTTGCACATGAAGAGCATAATTTATTTGGCTACTAATATTATCAAAATGCATTTATCTTTTCTGTTACTCTTCTAGAGATAACTCCAAATTTAAGTGTGTATGGACTACATTGGTAATATGATAAAGTGATTTCCGGTATCATGCAAGTGCGGCCAAAACATGAAAAATATCATTTGTTGATTTGTAGGGATAAGAATAAAATCTTAATGAAAATGAAAAAAAAAATCTCAAAAGACTTCTAATAATAATGACGATTAGCTCTTTATCATAACTTTTTATATAAATAGATTATCAATGATAACAATTGCGAAAGGTCTTCTTCTATCATATTATCCACTTTCACTTTTGCAGGAATCTTTAATTCCATTTATTTTTGTTTCTATCATTTAAAAATCCTATTTGTGAATAATTATAATAAATAAATCATAGAATATTTTTGGCAAATCACAACATGAGTTTTTTTATCTAGGGTCATATAACCGTAATTATAGTATTTTTGATGAAGTGGAAGCTTCTAAGGGTAGATGCAAGTATATTCATTTAGTCTAAGAACGCCGAATATACCAAAAAATTTTAGATTCATTGAGATATTTCAAGATCTACCAAAAACAAAGATCAACAATACTATTCTCAGTGGTTATAAAAGCTCTTTATTTTTATTAATCAAATCAACAACTAGATAATATAGTGACTCTAGAAAGCTACAATGAAACATCTATAAATTAATAATCAATAAATTAATACATGTATAAGTTAATATATTTTGGGTTCTAAATTGATATTTTGACCAAAATATTATCTCTATAAATTAATAAAATATAGTTAAATACATTGGTCCTAAATTTATTAATTTATAAAAGTTTTAACATATATATAATAAAGATAAATCTCCGAATAATACAATGAGTCTAGAAAGCTATATCTAAATATAATTAAATAAACAATTTGATGAAATAAATAAAAGTTAAATATAATTATATTTGAAAATTAACCAAACATCAATATGCATCGGGTCTCTTCGGCCAAGAAAGATTTGGTTTCGAATTTTGCATTTGTGCTGCATCAATTTTACTGATAAATTTTTTAATGAGTCAACATTATCTACATTCATCATTTCTCACATTTATGCATCTTTCTGATACTCATGGGCTCCTCTCTATTATTGTAACATTTATTCTTTATATATTTTGTATCCTCTTGAACAAATCTGATAAGAGAACTAAATATAGTTTCATTCTATTCTCTCAGTTCTCTTCTACCTTACACACTTGCTCAGAGATTACTACACTTTTAAGATATTTACCCCAAATATTGGTGCCTAATATATACACTATTTTGCTTTTTTGGAAATTTTAGAATGAAAAGATTGATCATCTTTGTGGATGTCCACCATAGTTTATAGAAAGATTATAATGAATAGATATTTACACATATCTTATTTGCTCAAGTTTTGGAGTGTTGCATGAAAATATGTATATGTTATTGGCAAATTTGATTTGGTCGAAAGATAAACCAGTAGCTCTTTCAATTGTGCAAGCAAGATTGGTTGGAATATTTTTAAAACTGTTTGTTAAATTTCTCTTGAGAAATTAGGAAAACCTATGTTGTTCAGTTGTAAAATTGCGCAACAACATGGAAATTGGTAGAGGATTTCTTTTTTTCTAGAAATGTTTCATAATAAATTCAATGTTTTTGAATTTTTAATTAATTTTGATCATGAAAAACTGTTGTATGCTTAATCTTTTAATAGAAAAAATATTTCACTAATTTTATCATAAATTGGTATTGCATGTTAATCTATCAGACAAAATAAGAGGTAAAAGTATATGAACTAATTCTGATTTACTTCTAACTATATTTCATATTAAAAAAAGTAAAGATTGATCACTTTATTCAAAAACGTTTTGGGTTAGCAGCTAAAGTTTATGTAGTTGATTTTAACATTTTTTTATATAATGAACCTTTAATTTAACATTCAATTTTTCTTTACATAATTTCCAAGACACCACAAAAAAATAGTAATTATATTTCATATTAAAAATTCAAAAAAAGTAAAGACTGATCACCCTTTCTTCATAGAGGTTATGGGTTAGTCGCTTGAATTGATTTTATATCATCAAATTTTAATTTAACATTAACTTCTCTATTTAACATAGTTTTAAAAAATCTCCAAGACGATCTTTTTAAAAAAGCCTTAAATACTTGAAAACGATCAATAAAGCCATCACTAAACATTGTCGAAATTGTTATAATATAATTATTTATTAAGATATTTTGTTTTTGACTGACTTACTCACCATCATTAGTTCCTATATATATATATATATATGTATTGAATTGATGTAAGTTTAGTCAGTGCCGGTCCAACGATTTTTGATGCCCTAAGTAAAAAAAAAAATTCATTTTTATTTTATTCAATATTATAAAAATAATAAATATAAAGAAACTATGAATTTTACTGTTAAATTATTATAAGTTATGTAATCATTATAACAATTATTTACATAACCATTGAAAATACTAAATCTCTAATTTAATTTATTGACAATTATCCAAATGATGTTATAATTAACAAAATTATAATATAAAATTCTTAATAATCGATCGAAACAACACAAACAATACTTACAGATAAAAGTATATCTCCTCTCTTAAAATAAATAATTCTGCCGGAAGTATAAATATTATATCTAGTAATGCAAAAAATATTATTGACTTCAGAAGAGTCAGTTTTTCAATGAAAATGGGTAAAATTTTTGAAATATATGATTATTATATTCCCCAAAATCTTACAGAAATTTGTTAAGTTTCAGAAGTATCCGCATAAATGGGTATCACATAGAAACTATGAATAAAAGTGGCATTGAATATCTTTGCATTATATTGATTATTTTGGAGAGAAAAAAATATTAGAAAAGCTACCAGCTTTATCCTCCAGAATATATTTCACAAAATTAATATGATTGAATCATATGTTACAGTAAACCAGAAGTTTACAATTACATTCAAAGTCGGGCATGAACGTTTAAGGTATCCAGGTTCATTCATGATGCAAAAAATTATGGATGATTCAAATGTTCATCCATTGAAAAACCAGAAAAAATTTCGATCGGAATTTTTTTCATGTAATGCTTGCTCTGAAGGAAAATTAGTAACTCGGCCATCACCAACTAAAATTGGGAATAAATCTCCAGTGTTCTTAGAAAGAATACGTGGTGATATATGTGGATATATTAATCCATAATGCTGGTCATTTCAATATTTTATGGTATTAGTTGATGCATCCAGCAGATGGTCACATGTGTGTCTATTGACAAAATGAAATATGGCTTTTCCCAAGATTCATTGCCCAAATAATAATGTTAAGAGAAAAATTTACTGATTATACAATAAATAAAGTAAGACTTGATAACGCTGATGAATTCATTTATCATGTTTTCAATTACTATTGTATGTCATTAGAAATTGATGTTAAACATCCGGTCTCGCATGTTCGTACACAAAATGGCATGGTTGAGTCTTTGATTTAACAGTTACACCTTCTTGCTAGACAGTTAATATTAATAACAAAACTCCCAATTTCAGTATGGGGTCATGCAATCTAGCATGCTGTGGCACTAATTTTGTTACGGCCAAGTGCATATCATAAATATTTCCCGTTGCAGTTAACATATGGCCAGAAGCCATATATATTCCATCTCCTTGTTTTTTGATGTGCAGTTTATGTTTCTATAGCTGCACCACAAAGAACAAAAATAGGATCACAAAGAAGATTGAGAATCTATATCGGGTATACATCACCGAGTATAATCGGTATCTTGAACCACAAACTGGTGATATATTTATGGCATGTTTTGCCGATTGTCATTTTAGTGAAGCTGAATTTCCAGCGTTATGGGGAGGAATTAAAGAAATTTCAAAAGATATTATATGGTGCACACCGTCTTTGTTGTACCTTAATCCTCAAACAAAAAACGTGAATTAAAACTTCAGAAAATTTTCGATTTACAAGATTTGACAAATTAGTTACCAGATGCGTTCATCGATACACAAAGAGTAACAAAATCATATAAATGTTTCATCAAGAATTGATGTTCCTGAAGAACAAAATGATAGGAAAATAAATAAAGATAAATTTCAGTTAAAGAGGGGAGACCGATAGGATCAAAAGATAAAAATTCTCATAAGAACAAAAAATGGGAGAACTGAATGAGAATGGTACAGAATAACCAAATACTAAAAATAGTTCAGAAGAACCACATTTAGAAATATAATCCTGAAAATAAAAACAATAATGAAAATTGTGAGATTTCCATAAATTATGCCCAAAATATAAAAATTATAGGTTAGAAATGAGATAGAAGATGATGATAAAATTTTCTCATTCTCTATATCAAAAGAAATTAATTATGAATGTGATGATGCATAACCAAAGTCCATATCGGAGTGCCAGCAAAGATCTGACTGGAAGAAATAGAAAATGGTCATGAAAACTGAGTTAAAGTCCCTCAAGAAAAGAAATGTTTTTGAATTTATTGTCACTATATTTAGTGATATAAAGCAAATTGGGTACAAATGAGATTTCGTACGGAAACAGATGAGAAATGAGGTAACAAGATATAAAGCCCGACTTGTTGCCCAAAAAGTTTCTCAAAAACTGGGAATTGATTATGAAGAAAATATTCTCCAGTTATGGATACAATTACATTTAAATTTTTAGTGTGCTCAGCAGGCTCTAAAAATCTAGAAATGCATTTAATAGATGTATTGAAAACATATTTATATGAATCACTTGATAATGATATATACATGAAAATCCTAGAAGAATTAAAAATGCCTAAAGCATTAAGTTCAAAATCTAAAGAGATATGTGCAGTCAAATTACAACAATCACTTTATGCCTTAAAGCAATCCGGACGCAGGTGATATAATCACTTAATTGAATAGTTGTTGACAAAAATATATACTAATAATGTGATATGATCTTTTGTGTTTATAAAGAAATATTTAACTAGATTTGTGATCATTGATGTATATGTTGATGACCTAAATATTATTTGGACTCAAAAGATGATAAATGATGTAAGAACTCATATGAAAGAAGATTTTAAAATGAAAGATCTCGGACAGAAACAATTTTGTCTTGGGCTCCAGATAGAACATCTCCGAGAAGAAATTTTCATACATCAATCAAATTATACGAAAATGATCTTAAAATGCTTTTACATGGATAAAGTGACTCCTTTGAGTATTTCTATGGTCAATAGATCATTTGATATTGATAAATATCCATTTCGACCTTGAAAAAATAACGAAGTAGAATTAGGTTTTGAAGTACCTTATATGAGCGCTATTGGTGCACTTATATATCTTGCAAATTGTATCCGAACAGATATTTCTACAAATCTACTTGCAAGATATAATTCAGCCCCGACGTACAGACACTAGAATGGAATTAAACATATTTTCCATTATCTTGAGAGAACAATTGATTTAGGATTATTTTATCTTAGAAACTCTAAATTTGTTTTACTTGGTTTTGCAGATACAAGTTATCATATCCACATAAGGTCATATCACAAACCGGATATGTTTTCACAGTTGGAGGTACTGCAATATCTTGGCGTTCCCAAAAATAGATTCTAGTAGCTACATCATCAAATCATGTATAAACTATTGTACTTCACGAAGCATGTAGAGAATGTGTGTGGCTCAGATCGATGACTCAACATATACAAGAATCAAGCAGAATGATCGCCAATATATAGCCAACAAAATTATCTGGAGATAATGCTGCTTGTGTCGCATAACTCAAAAAAAGTTATATCAAAAACGTCAGAACAAAGCATATCCCCAAAAAATTTCTCTTACATACGAGAACTCAAGAAGAATCAAGAAATAGATATCTAATACATTCGATAAACTGACAATGCAGCTGATTTATTCACAAAAGCGTTTCTCACTAATATTCAGAAAACACATTCATAATATCAGAATGCATCATTTACGAGACTTATGAAAAAATCTAGTATTTTCAGGGAGAAATTACGTTACTGTAATATTTTTTTCTTATCATGGTTTTTATTCCAATAGATTTTTTCATGATAAGATTTTTAACGATTACGTAATACATTTTTTAATAATATGAATAATTAAAAGGAATTATTATAATATAATTATCTTTAAAATATTTATTTTCGACCGACTTACCTTTGGACCGAGTTACTCACCATCATTAGTTCCTATATATATGTATTGAATTGATGTAAGTTTAGTAGTACGTATGTATGAAACAACAAAAGTAATAAAAACAAAAACTACAATCTAATAAGATAAATCCAACTTGATATTGGATAAACTCTATCTTTAACTTAACTAATCCAACTTGATATTGGATAAACTCTATCTCTAGTCTAAACTCTATCTCTTTAGGATTTCCTTACTTGTATAAATACTGTCTTCTATCATTATGAATAAACAAGATTTCCACAAACGTTTTCATGGTATAAGAGCTCTAGGAAATTGATTCAAATTCAAACTAAAATTTCTTCTTAAATCCTTATTCTATTTACTCTGTTCTTTCTCATAAAACAGAGCATCGTTCATACTTCATCTTTATTACAAAAATCATTATCATGTCCACCACTGATACATCTCTTCAACTCACCTCATCTACATCACTATCATCCAGATTGGAGGACTCCCCGTACTACCTCCACCCGTCCGACAATCCAGGTTCTCTCATCACCCCCGTACTACTTCGCGGAGACAACTACTCCGAGTGGGCGACAGAGCTCTCCAACTCTCTTCAGGCAAAACAGAAACTCGGTTTCATCAATGGAACTATAACCAAACCTGCAGCAGATCCAGAGCTCTCTCGCTGGCTATCTACTAACTCTATGATTGTTGGCTGGATTCGAACAGCTATCGATCCAAAGATCCATTCTACAGTGGCGTTTATTCCCAAAGCTCATAAACTTTGGGAAAATCTACAGCGTCGGTTCTCCGTCAAAAACGGAGTCCGTGTTCATCAACTTCGTGATGAGATAAGTAATTGCCGACAAAACGGACAATCAGTTCTTGACTACTACGGACGACTTGCCAAATAATGGGAAGATCTTGCTAATCTAACTACAACTCAACCTTGCTCATGTGAAGCCTCGACGGCTATAGAGAAGGAATGGGATGAAGTCAAAGTCCACAAATTCTTATTTGGACTTGATGAATCTCGTTTTCGTAATATCCGTTCAAAAATCATTGATGAAGATCCTCTACCTGACTTGAACAGCGTGTACTCCAGGGTGATCCGTGAAGAACAACACAATATATCTTCTTACACAACGGAAATCAAACCCGAAGTCGTTGGATTCTCGGTTCAATCTGAAGTATCAAAAGGACAAGGTTTGATTACTTCTGCTGCTGTCAAAACACGCGACCCCAACCGATTCTGCACACACTGTTCTCGCAAAGGTCATGATACGACAGAATGCTTCCTTTTACACGGCTATCCGGATTGGTGGTATGAACAGCAATCACAACGAAATCCCACCAACTCTATAGGCTCAGGTCAGAGAGGTCGCGGTTGTCGCAACAGCAGCACCCACGGCTGTGGTGGAAGAACAAATCAGTCACGGGCACTCTCCAATAACACAACAACAACATCAAATATTGGTTGGAGTCCCGAACATATTACTCAACTTCTTCAACTACTTCAAACTCCCCGTTCTATAATCACCTCGGAAAGACTCTCCGGTAAAACTAACACCAATGATGTCATTATTGATACAGGTGCTTCACACCATATGACTGGTGATCTATCTCTATTAAGTGATGTCTCTGACATTGCTCCATCAGCCGTTACCTTCCCTGATGGACGTACTTCTCGAGCTATAAAAAGTGGAAAGCTCTCTTTGAGCAAAGACTACTACCTTAATGACGTTTTGTTTGTTCCCAATTTCAATTGCACATTGATTTCGGTGTCTCGACTACTTAAACAAACCGGTTGTATTGCAATTTTTACTGATACGTTGTGCGTCTTGCAGGACCGTTTTACGAGGACCCTGATTGGAACGGGTGAAGAACGTGAAGGGGTTTATTATTTTACGGGTGTTAAGGCTGCAAAAGTTCATCGCACAGACAACAAAACAATTTCAAAGTCTGAGTTATGGCATTGTCGTCTCGGACATCTTTCTTTTAGAATTTTATCTAGCTTACCAGTTTTTGACAATTTCCATCTAGATTCTAGCCAATCTACTTCTTGCGAGATTTGTTTTCGTGCTAACCAAACACAAGTGGTTTTTCCTAATAGTTCTAATAAAGCATCAGAGGTTTTTTCATTAATTCATTGTGATATCTGGGGTCCTTACCGTACTCCCTCTTCTTGTGGTGCACGATACTTTCTCACAATTGTAGATGACTACTCTAGAACCGTTTAGACATACCTAATGTTAGAAAAATCAGAAACCGCATCACTGCTCAAAGAGTTTATTGCTCATGCCCAACGACAGTTTAACAAAAATGTTAAAGCTACACGCACCGACAATGGAAGCGAGTTTCTAGCTCTTTCTTCTTACTTCAAACAACTCGGGATAGTTCATCAAACATCTTGTGTTGATACTCCACAGCAAAATGGTCGCGTTGAAAGAAAGCACCGAACACATTCTCAATGTTGCTCGCGCATGTCTTTTTCAAGCACGAATACCTATATCATTCTGGGGGGAAAGCATTCTTACAGCATCACACTTGATTAATCACACTCCTTCTCAAGTTCTACACAGTAAAACACCTTACGAGGTTCTGTTTGGAAAACCACCAGACTTCAATCTACTCCGTGTCTTTGGATGTCTGTGTTTTGCTCATCGCAAATCCCGTGACAAAGATAAGTTTGGTGATCGAAGTCGCAAGTGCATATTTGTTGGTTATCCTTATGGCAAGAAAGCATGGCACCTCTATGACATCGAATGCAAGGAATTCTTCTCGAGTCGTGATGTTATATTTTCTGAAGATATATTTCCTGGTATTGATGATGCAGACTATGTCACTCCGCCTATGACCATCTACGAACCTACAATTGATGATTGGTTGCTACCTGGCCCGATATCAAAGTTTAGTATACCAGAGTCACTACCAAACTCAACAACTACTCCACCTAACATCACATCTCCGGATACTTCCGCGACTACTACTACCACTGCTTCCTCTCCAACACCTGCTCTTGTTAACGACATCATTCCTACTCCACCTCCTCAATCTGCAGACACTCTTATTGAAAATCCGGACCCAGTTTCACCGGGCATTCCAGAAATATTGGGCAAAGGCCAACTTCAAAAATTCCCATCTATTCTCCTCAAAGGCTATATCACTAACTCTACTCAACTTAATAATAAACCCTTACACGCTCCTTCCTCGTCTAATCTTGGTTCTCCGCAACAGTCCTCAGGTAACACTTTGTACTCAATTAATAATTATACTTCTGATGAATGTTTCTCAGCTAGTCATCAAGTGTTTATAGTGGCCATTCTCTCGGCTAATGAACCAAAATTCTACAAAGATGCTGTTAAACTTAAAGTCTGGAGTGATGCCATGTCCAAAGAAATCAATGCTCTAAATATTAACAAGACATGGGATATAACCTCTCTACCACCCGGCAAGAAAGCGATTGGGAACAAATGGCTTTTCAAAAACAAGTATAAATCGGATGGACCACTTGAACGTCACAAGGCTAGATTAGTCGTACTCGGCAATAATCAAGAGGAAGGTGAAGACTTTACAGACACATTTGCTCCAGTTGCAAAGCTCACTACCGTACGGTTTCTACTACGACTCGCAGCAGCATTTAATTGGGACGTACATCAAATGGATGTACACAACGCATTTCTACACGGAGATCTTCAAGAGGAGGTTTACATGAAACTTCCACAAGGATTTCATACAGATGATCCTACAAAGGTTTGTCGCTTAAAGAAGTCCTTATACGGCCTTCGTCAGGCACCCAGATGTTGGTACTCTAAGCTCGCTACTGCACTCTGCGATTTTGGGTTCTCTCATAAATATGCGGACTACTCGCTCTTCTCGAAAACTCGAGGAAACATATGCCTACATGTCTTGATCTATGTTGATGATTTTGTCATGGCTAGTAATGATACAACTGCTCTTCAACAGTTCAAAGATTACCTTCACAACTGTTTTCATATGAAAGATCTCGGTAAGTTGAAATACTTTCTTGGCATTGAAGTTGCTCGAAATGCTTCTGGATTTTTCTTGTCACAAAAGAAGTATGCCCTTGATATTATAACTGAGATGGGTCTCTTAGATGCAGAACCATGTCCGACTCCAGTGGAATTAAACCACAATCTCGCAAAGACTAAAAGCTTGCCAACTAATGCACAGCTATATCGTCGGTTGGTAGGACGATTAATATACCTAAAAAACACACACCCAGAGCTTAGTTATATCGTTCATATACTGTCTCAGTTCATGCAAAACCCAATGGAACATCAGTGGGAGGCGGCTCTGCGTGTGGTCCGTTACATCAAAAGCAGCCCAGGCCAAGGTATTTTACTCAAGTCAGACTCTAATCTACGCATCACTACATTTTGTGATTCTGACTACAATGCATGCCCTATCACTTGACGATCCCTTAGCGCCTATATTGTTTTCGTTGGTGACTCTCCGGTTTCATGGAAAACAAAGAAGCAAGGTATCAGTTCTCGCTCCACAGCTGAGGCTGAATATAGAGCTATGTCATTTACATTATGTGAGCTCAAGTGGATAAAAGAATTAAGCCTCTCCATCGGTGTCCCACATCCGTCACCAATGCGACTCTTTTGTGATAGTCAAGCTGCAATACACATTGCCGCTAATCCGGTTTTTCACGAACGAACAAAACATGTTGAGTCGGATTGTCATCAAGTACGAGATGCAGTCGAAGCTAAGCTGATCACTACCGAACATGTAACTTCAAAGAATCAAGTAGCTGATATTTTTACCAAGGCATTATTGCGACCTCATTTCGAAGATCTACTGTCCAAGTTGGGTATTCGGAACCTCACACTTCCAACTTGAGGGGGAGTAATAAGATAAATCCAACTTGATATTGGATAAACTCTATCTTTAACTTAACTAATCCAACTGGATATTGGATAAACTCTATCTCTAGTCTAAACTCTATCTCTTTAGGATTTCCTTGTATAAATACTGTCTTCTGTCATTATGAATAAACAAGATTTCCACAAACGTTTTCACAATCTAAAGCTTTCCTCTTTCTCCTCCTCACCTTACGTATTACATACATACATGATACATAATATATATATACATATACATATATAATAAATATTTCACCTATTCTATCAATATTCCACAACAGAAATCACGAGCGGCTAAGTTCAAGAGCTTCTTGGAAGCGTTTATCCAATGTAGCGGGATCACCAAAAAGCCAAAGACCAACCTTAGACCAATCCACACCGTCTGATGGCTTCCATGGCAAAAGACGCCCAAAGATACGTGTCCAGTTAACAGGTGACGATGAAGAAGACTGATTTGTCGTTTTCTGGCTAACTAGAGGATTTGAGAGTATGAGCATTGCAGCCGATGGTGCCATTTATTTCCTAAAAGATCTTTGAACAATGAAGAATTTTAGATGAGCTTTTGGACCTTTATTTTTTAATCTGGATTTTTTTAGAGTGCATGTATTCTTAATATCTATAAATCATTGTTGTGGGACAAAATGTAAACAAGGATTGGGATTTTGGAGGGTGGAGAGTAATTTTCTGTGGGAGCCAGTGGATTGATTTAAATATAAAGAAGGAAACTGATGGCATGTGGTTTAACAATTCTAGCTTGTGTCGAAAACTATGTAATGTAGCGTTGCACACGCAAAACCTATGGGCGCTGCCGTCTATTAAATGTTTTTATATTTTGACCACTACATTTTCTTCTTTCAAGAGAAAACTGTTTTCAAAATGTTGTTATATTGATTTAATTATACAAACTAGAAAATGAATTAATGTTTAACTTGTATCCAGAAATCTACACAAAGTGCGTGATTCATTTATTTTAGTTTTGTTTTTCTTTTTTGATGGTGTAAATTAATAATCTACTAGAATCAAACTCACTATACATCGCGGATAAATTATCAAAATATAAATTTTTTTTTTATTACAATTAAATTTTTAATATATAATATTTTTGTATTGTTTATAATATATTTACAGAACCATATTTTCATTCTCTCTAAAAAGTTTGAATCTCTTTCGTTTTAAAATTTTTGTTTTCATTTGTAATTATAATTATTTTCTTATATGATTATGAATTATTATTCAAGTTTTATCCGATAAAAGACATATAATTGTCAAACTGGTCAGTACGTATTTGTTTGATTATGTTCTTAGCAAACAATATTTCTCTGAATTTCAATGGGTCAGCACGTAAGACTTGTATCTAAAAAAGTTATGTCCAATCATGTTTAACGAATTAGCTGATCAGCCTATGACTTTAAATTTTATATTGTTTATATTAAATTTCCTTGAAAATATTTAATTAAATATATTTAAAATTTCAATAACTTAAAATATCATATTTTGGAAATATTTTAATTTATATATTTTAATTTTTTATAGAATCAATTTTTTTTTTAAACTATAAAAACTATTTCTTTATATAAATATATAATATATTAATTTTTTTAGTATTTGTAGTATGCAAGTCAAGTCTGCTATTACTCAGACATAGGGCTGTCAATGTGGATCATTACCCACGGGTCCCGCTCCATTTGACCCACAGCGGAGTGGGTGTGGGTCGAAAAAATGTAAGTTTTAAATTTTGTAGGTTACGCGGGTTATGTTTTTAGCGGGACGGTGTAGATTATGATATTTTTTTGCGGGTTAAGCGGGTCAAGCCGATACTCTCCAACTGTAAAATAAATGGTGTTATTATGAGTTTAAAAAAAACAATTATTATTTTAAGTTTTGTTAAATAAATTATTTGTTGTTTTGTGTTTTGTATGTTTTGTATTTTTGTTATTTTTTGATAATTTTTTAGATATAATTTAAACCTTTTAAATGATTTAAGATTTTCTTGAAAATATATATGTTTAGTGAATCTGGCGGGTAACTCGCTGAATAATGCGGGGCGGGTGTGGGTTACTCTATTAACTTTGGCGGGTCATGCGGGTAAATTTTTTAACTCAAAATAGTGTAAACCCATGGCGGGACGGGTCACGGGTTGACCCACTTGACATCCCTACACCGACATAACCTGCTAAAATCTGTAATTCATTTAGAATTGCCAGCAAACCCACTTTTTAGCGATTTTATATTTTTGTCTATATCTGCTTTACGCTGAATAAAATAATCTTATTTTATACTCTCTCCGTCTATTTACACATATTAAGAAATAATTAATACTTAATAAATAATACATTCTCTTTCTATTTTTTTTTAAATTTTCAATATCTATAAACCAATCATAACTCAACATTTTTAATTAATATTTATTGAAGTTTACAATACAATAATATTAAATATTTAAAATATATTTAAAACTCTAAAAAATCAAATTTTGAGAGACAAAACAAATAATCTAAAACATCATACTTTCTGATACGGATGGAGTATTAAAAATGTGAAAATAGAATAAAATCATTTAATAATAATAAAAATATGATCTTATTTTAAAATCTTAATCTCAAGTTTCATTTATGTTCTTAATTAATTAGAAATAATATTTGAAAACTAATACATTTTCTAATGCTATTATTTATTATATAAATTTAAATAATAAAATTTAATTTGTTTAAAAATAAATTAAGAATAATATAATTTTAACATAAACATATAACTAAAATAATGTTATAACAAAAATTATAGATCAGGTTACTATATTTATAACAATATATATGTAGAAAGTATACAAAATTTTATTGATAACTTAATTTTATTATGTTATTATTTATAAACATATTATTAAATTAAAATGAGGATTATTATTAGCAAATTATTAATATGATCTAATAATTTAATTGGAAAAGAAATAGTAAGAGAGAGAAATCTTAATTAGATATTTACATAATTAAATATTTAAGATAATTATTAAATATAGATAATTATATGGTTCCTTAAATAATAATATATCATTATTATTTCTAAATAGTGTTTGGATACATAGATTGTAATACCTTTTTAAGAAAAGAATACATGGATTATAGTAATTGTTTTTTAAGAAAAGAAAAAGATGAAGACAGTCCCGAACCAAGGGAAATATTGCATTTTACGTAAATTTCCGTCCATCATACATTACTCCTCACACAACAAAATCTGTATTCTTTGTCTAACCTTAACTTGACTCTCATAAATTCGTAATCTAGTTTTTTTTGTCTGTGGATTCGATTGCTTATATACTATTTTATTTAATGTATGTATTCAATGCTCTATGTGGGTTAAAACTTGAGAGTAATATTTTTACTGGATTTTTAAAATGTAACCAATTTGACCAAAAGGTGTATATATAATGTATAGTATGTTTGGGACTCACATCACATCATGAATACATGGTGTACATAGACAAATAAATTCATTTTAAAGTAATTTGAGACAGAGAGATATGTCAAATACAAAGTCCACAACGAAGTGGACAGAAATTACCCTGTTTGGTCGTTTAATGAAGATGACATACGACCTATTTTTGTATATATATCCATTGTTTTCCAACATGTTTTGCTAGGAAAGTTGTAACCTGGTTCATATATTCAGACATAATAAGACTAGTAAATAGAAGATTTAACAAATTTAATGTTGTGAGGTAAGTGAGAAATCTTACCCAAATTTTATTGACTTTTCTCTACGAGATTGTAAGTCTATCAGTTGAAGTTGCGGTTGTACATATGTTCCGCTTTCATTGCTTTTAGGATCTACACTTGTATTGCCTTCAATCGTATTTGTTCTTCCATGAACCTGACACCGCAAGTGCTTAATTAGCATGGATATAATTTTGTATAAATATATATATATATATATAAGCATTTAGGTACCTTCTTTTGCAGTTTAATATTTTCTTTACGCATTATATCTATCATACTTTGTAACTCTTGATTTTCTTTTTGGATAATTTGTCCCTGTAATATAAATGATCAAACATGGTGTGTCTAAAGATTACCAAAAACATCAAAGAAAATATTTTTGTCTGCTTATTATTCCGTAATTATGAGCGTAGTTTTTTTGTAATTTAGCTAACAAACCTTACGATTGAGTTCTCTGATTTCATCTGTCATAAGTTGATCCTACAGAACGAAAAAAGATTCTTCAAATAACGCGCCAATATTGAAAGAGGGGCTCTAATATTCTTTGTCCAAAATATTTCCCTTATTATTTTTTTGGTTTAGTATGTTCCTTGATTTGGAGAAGTAGATGAATACAAACCTTTTTTAGACAAACACCTTTTAGACTTGTTACTAGCTGGTTTTCAAGATTTTGTAGATCATTAGCATTCATTCCAGAAAGTTCTTCTCCAATCAGTTTCCTACATATTATTATAAATTAAATTGATTTATTTTGTAACAAGCTGTATACAGAATTCAATCAAGATTTGTTTTTTTCGCTTGCCCATTCTAACACTTTTCTCCTTATAATTGATAGTATTTGAAAGTAAAGTAATGGGATCTATTTGGTATGACTTATTGTAAATAATACTCAGTTTATGTTTTTACATAGGATAAGAGCTCTTACCTGTGACATTCTTGCAGATATTGGAGCTGCTGCTGCAAACTGGCAACCTCTCTTTGCCAAAACTAATATATAACACAACGAAAAAACTAGTTATATGTTGTATAGATAAATAATTTATCAAAAAGAAACATATCCTCTAATGTTGATGGATTGATTGTTCTTTACTTCCATGTTTTGTTTTTGTCATGGGGCCAAAACTATAAGATCTAGTTTTTGTAAGTTTTAAACGTTTTCATCAATAATGAAATATTTACATTTTTTGGCAGAATAAAAATCACATCTTATCAAAAAAAAACAACATCGTCTAAAAATTATTAATTCTAGCCCACTTTTATTTTCATACTTTCTATTTATTTTATTGCTATTGAGTAAAAGAAAAATATGAGCAAAGTATTTTCCCTTGGTAGAAAAAAATCATCACAATTGATATCTTCAACTTTAGGAAGGTTGATAAAACTACAACCGCAGCTAACTTTATCAACCAAAGGAGATTAAAAAATGAATGAAGATACATTTGAACATTTAATTTGGCTTGTAAAATGTAGCCTCATTAATTTTTTAACTGTTTAAGACATTTTATGTTAAGTTAACGTCTAGTAAATAAGCGAAACACAAGTACTATAATAAGAATGCATTATTAAATATGATTTTAAATTCTGAGGTCCGTAAGTCCATGTATATATTTACTAAAAAATGGAGCTAGCATTTCAAGAACCAAGCCACATACATATATCGTTCAAACTCAGAAGAAGAACACGACTTAATTAATTCTTACTTCAATGTAAAAGATATATATGCACCACTAAATCAAACACTACTTGGTCTGATTTGTTTTAGTTTTGATTTTTATACTTTTATAGAATATCTCTCAACCAAAAAAAAAACCATCAATATAGATTAATACGTTATTGCATGAACAAAATCTTTCAAAACTTAAAAGAAGTTTAAATAAATAAATAAATTCTTAATGCATCATCGCTCTCTGTCATTTCTTCTAATAAATTTGTGGACATCATATCCCCTTAACCCTAACGCAATGGCCTAGAACTATAACTATTTGACTAATTTTTTATATGTTTTGACGATTAACTTTAAAACTTAAAAGATTGTATATGCTCAAAAATAATTTGTAGGATATCATAGCTTATGCTATTATCTTTTCTAACACAACTATAATGGTATTAAGAAGATTCTAGATATCATAGAGACATTCGAAAGCATCAATACATCAAATTTAAGTTTGTTATATGCATATTTTCATTTAAAAAAAATCAGAATGCTAATTGTGAAAATCCTCCTTCTAGGAAACTAGTTAATTACGAAAGAAGAAAGCAAATTCACTAGAAAACCTGAATATTATTTTTATACTATTTTTAAACCCTAATGAGATAAATTAATATATATATATATATAAGGGAAGTTTTAAAAGAAGTACCTTAATCTCTAAGGCATGATTCAGTACTTGATGTTGCTCCTCTTTTACTTTGTTGTACCGCTCAATGATACTTTTCATACTAATCAGATTCGACAAGAAAATATTTAATAACAATATTATCAATAATACATTAACATATTATTAAAATGAACATAATAGTAATCTATTATGAATACTCATTTCAAATATTGGAAATTGTAATATTGGACTATTATGAATACCCTTCGAATAAATATGCAACATTTTTCAAGGTGCAACTATAACATCAAAAACCTAACTGAACTTCTATTGTTTAATAATATATTACCAAAAAAATACAACAGTGCTAAAATATATATCATGGAAACGATTGAAAATCTTAAAATTGATTATATGTAGTTTAGTACAAACATAACCGGACCTACTAATGTATGTAATTAAATAACAAGTTATAACCATTTTTCAACTACACACAAATTAGAATAGACTATGATTTATTTGGTTGGTTGTCCAATCTCGAGTACATAAATTTATGTAAAAGAACTCTACAGAAATTGTTTTAGCGATTTGATTTAAACAGTCAGTGTTAAAACTAAACTTATACGATCTCCGGCAGAAAGAACAAAAAAAAGAATCTTAAAGCAATATTAAGCATACGATCCGAGAATATTAAGGTTTTTGGATTTCCAATTTAAAATCAATTAATAATGAATATATTGATTCATATCACTTATATAGTAGTATTCGTCCCATTATACATTTGATGTGAGATTCTAACACGTCCCTCGAGATGATGCTCAGTTTAAGACGGATAATAAACCTTTTTGTGACCCTATTTAAGTCAATAATTGAGGGTCTTATACCATATTAATTTATATGAGGTTTTAATTCAAAATCAATTATCAATGAGTGGATTGATTCATATCTATTATATACTAGCGATGATCAATTATACATCTACTATGAAATCCTAACAAAGAAAATGGGCAATTTATCAAGAGAGTATGATAGTTTTACCAAACTATCTCCGAACAAATTAATGGGGTCTGAAGGTTTCCAAAATTTGGTTTGATACCTAAAAGAATGAGAGATCCTGGGAAAAACTTCCTCAAGTTCCTTTTCTGGATTTTATTAAGGTACATTCTAAAGTTTGTATATGGTGTTTTGTACATTTTTTTTGTTCAAACCATTGATAAAAAATGTATTCTTACCTTTCCAAAAAAAACCATAGACTGGAAAATATTAAAAATTTTATTTTATCAAAATTTTAATGGTATTTTCCAGAATATGAAATCTATATTTGTGAATATCAAACTCGTACAAAAACCACGGCTCCATATCTTTAACATATATTATCATATTGTATCTTTTGTTGATTTAAGTATCAGTATTTGGGTGAACTTCTACATTCATCTCGTTGTAACTAATAAAAATGTGACAACTAAAACTATATTTAATTGAACAGACATAATAAATTAAAAATATAATTTAACAAATAATATATATATATATATATATAAATAATGATCATGATACCATATAAAATATATCGTAATATATAAATTAACAAAACTAAAAGTTAAAATTTTTACTTTTTAACTAGTTTATTATTTTTAGTTTAGTTTATTATTTTATTTAAATATAATATTATGTAACATATTCTTATTGAATGTACTTAGATAAGATGAATAAAGAGATTCATTCCTAGGACTGAAACCACATTTTTTGTTTATGTTTGAGATGATTGTCACAGAACAAGAAGCTATTTCCTATAAGAATTGATTTTTTTTTTTGCATATAACGTCATAATATAATTTTGTATGGTGCCATAGTAACTAAAATGTGTGGTTTATAAGTTTGGCTTATCACAAAATCTTTAACCATTTGGACATCTTTCATATCCAAAAATGTTTAAAATTTGGTAAATGCCAACTCTTAGTGTTTGGGTTTCTGAAGTGGTAATGGAAGAATTTTCTTCAACCATTAGCTGGTCGTAGGTTAATATCTGAAATCCATAGGTCACACGCTACCACATTAGAATATTAAATTCGGATCCAGAAAACATTCGAGAAATCTTAGAATAACTCCAACCCGAGGTTGAAGAGCGGTATCTACATAATAAATAAAAAGGTAACAAATAATTAAAAGTTTACGAGAGAGATTAAAATACTTATCTTATTTAAGATTTTTTCAGTAATCGTATCGGAACATGTATCGTAATAAAATTGGTCAAAATTAATTTTTATAATTTTTAGATTTAAATAAATAATTTATTTATTCTAAAATGATTAAAATCTTAACGTATCTAAGGATGCTCTTAAACACAAATGTGTTAATTGGGAATGTCCTCTCCCAACCAAACAATGGAATTTTTTTTTTTAATTGGCATGAAAAAAGTGTCTGTTTCTGAAATATCTGTCACTTAAATATTCCATTTTTGTCGATAAAATTTGCCTGTGTTTTACAAAAAGAACATCACTTTTAATAGCGGTTAAACAGCCTGCAATTCTTATCGATGCCACGTTATTTTACATAATATCACACAATAAATTCAAAAACACGTGAAAATGGTTCTCACTAATTTCACCACCACTCATATTGGCTGTTTTCCTTTTTGCAAATAAGTCTTTCATATATATATATATATATATATATATGTGCATTTTACCCTAATTTTGTTTTTGGTTATACTTTCTGATATTTATTCCAAGATACAGGAAATAATTACCCTATTTTCTTGAGAGTTACTAAGTTAGTAAAACATTTAGGTACTTTTGATTTTGAAGATATGCATGGAATGCAGCAAAACAAAAAAGCAACGTCTAAGGGTAAACTAGTCTCGTCAAATTAAAACAGAAAACCCTTTAAAAACGTCGAAGGGTAAACAACACATTGTAGAAAAAATTGGCTACAAATATCCACAAATTGACATATTTGCGAAATAAGTTAAGTAATGTGGTTAGCCCCTTGGAGCCTCTGTTGAATGTGGTTTATAATGGGGTATTTAACCAAAACAGATATGTAATTAGACAGAAGAAATATGAGAAATATTTTCTATATGACGTAAAAAAGAAAAGTTTTTTTGTCGAGAAAATAGTATTTTCAATATATATTGCTGAACTTCGTGGTTAGAACAGAAAAGAAAACAAACTTTATGACGTATGTGATTATACCTAAAACCCATAGAACAAAATGGACTACATATTGCTGAACTTCTCCTTCAGCTACATAGAATATTTCAAAGATTTCAAAACAAATTTCAAAGTAATCAGTTTTTTTTTTGTGATGCCATTTTGAAGGGTTTCATATGTTTTCATACGTATAAATGGTAAACATATGAAGAAATAGTGGGATATGAATGGAAGAAAAATAATAATATGCAAACACAGTTTTATTTTTATCTCTGCAAAAGTATTAGCAAACTATACCCTTTTAGAATTTGGTTCAATTTTCAGTTGTCCTAAATAAATAAATGAAAATTTTATCATGCTTTTACTGTAAATGTAAATGAGTGTTTCTTTTATATCATAGTTTTTTCTTTTATTTTATTAGCCAAGAATTTCAGGAAAATGCATTTAGGTGTCTTATATATATATATATCTACTTTATTGCTTATATAATTAACATAGACATAAATTTGGATAATGTAGTTTCCAATACTATCAAATGCTTCCCCTTCTATATATTATAAGGAAAAGAACACATAAGCTTTCCAGTTTTCCAATTTAATCAAAATAACACATATGCTCATATGTAAAAATTATGCATTCATATCAATTAGAAAAGGGCTAAAATGTTAAAATAGTAAAAGACACAATTATATGATTCTTGATGCACTCGAAAGAAACATAGGATCAAAAGTACTTATCGAATGAACAAAATAAACTACTTTTAAGTAAAGGGTATCCAAATCATATTTATCTAAGCAAATTTTTCTGGAATAGTCAATTCAAAATAAAATCATCAAGTAATAAATTATAGAGTACAAGGTATAAGATCAACTAAACTCTAACGATAAGAAATTAAGTTTAATTCCGAAAAACGAAGGCGCAAATATATAATATTCGTGTAAAATAGCTCTTCATACTTAAACGTATATTATAATAACCATATTAATTGAGAAACTAAAATGTAGTTGAGAAGGAAACGAAAAAGATAAATCAATATCTAGAAATGATAGGTTATCAATAGTGACAATTTTTATACATACACACATGTCTTGGGATCAAGAGAAGTTAGGAATCTAAACAGGCAAAGCATATGTAAAATAATGTCATTGACTTGTTATATAAAGAAAAGGGTCGAGACAAATTGGATCAATGAGAAGCAAAAAAAAAAAAAAAAAAAAAAAGAATATTAATTTTTATTTTGAATAAGCTTACCTTGAATTGCTTGCGTAATCGTAGAGCTTGCCTGTACTAGAGAAGACGAAGACACCAACTTCGGCATCACAAAGGATCGATATCTCTTTAGCCTTTTTAAGCAAACCATTTCTTCTTTTAGAGAAAGTTACTTGTCGACTTGTTGAATTATCGATCCTTTTTATAATTATTTTCCCTCTTCCCATCTCTCTCTTTTGTAACCCAACAAAAATAAACTCCAAACTGCATCATAATTTATAAAAGAAATGATCAAATCTAGATGATCTACATGATTCAAACTTAACTTTGATTTGTTATCTCTTATATTTCTCCTACTTTCTTGGATCAAATTTATACTTATGTATTCGTGAAGATTTGACTTACTTGATTAGGGTTTTTGCGATAAAAGGGAAGAAGACAGAGGAAGATGAGAAGCTTCTTTCAACTTTTTTTTTTTTCTCTTAGAGATGTTTTATGTAGTTTGTGTTTATATGTAAAAAAGAGAGGATTTGAGAACAAAACCACTGCTGGTTTTATTATTTTATTACCTTGACAAGTTTTAATAAATCCTCACTGCGCGAATATAAATAACTTTTCGTACTCGCGTCCGTATGCGCAAGTCTGATTTAGTCACATCATTGACTCGATGAGAGATTGCGATGAGAAGATTATGTTGAGCATGTGAAGAGCGAGTACAAAACGTAATACACATGAACGCGTGAGGTTTAAATATCCTAGGACTCTCAGGTTGTACCATGAATCGTGGGGCGTTAAAACAAGGTGGTATTGGAATACGCAATAGATGATTGACACGTGAATAGTTTAAGAGATGCTTTTGTACGTCCGAGGTGTATTTTGGATATTTAAAGTCAAATCTAGTTTGGCTTTTGGCAGAGTTGGTGCTGTACTTGCACTGTTGTCCGATGAAACTCTTTCGCCATTATTTATTTATTTTAGATTTTCTGTGGCATCATTATTTCCGGGTTTGATATTTTTGAGGTTTTTAAAAAGTCGGGTAGAGGACACTATTGTATTATTATTATTATATATGTAGTAATATATATTATCATCAACTTCAATCCTTGGTCGTTGAGTTAAGTTAATGATACATAATGTTAAGTTAAGGATACATAATTGTTGCTACCAACGGAGGAAGAGTCAATGATTTATCATTTTATCTTATAGCCTAGCTCCATTTGGGAAGTTAGAAGATTCTATGCAATCAAGAACATCATTTACAAAAACGGACTTAATTGATGGGTGTGCCTGGATAACACACGTAGGATGCAAATGGTGAAAGCAGATTAGGCGGTACGGCTCAAAACGGATTAAGCATATTAAACGTATTAAATGTAAATTTAAAGTTTTAGGCGAATCTGGTGTGGACGATGGTGCTAAATTGCTTCTTGACGGAAAAAAATATAGTGGTATTTTCCCTATCGCCATTGTTACTGCTACCGCAACAAACTCATGTCTTAAATATAGCACTACCCTCCACATTGTTACCAAATTGTAATCATGATTCATGAAATATATATTGATATACTTATGCTGAACTAACATTGTTGGATTAGTAATCCTTGGGTAATCTTGAAAACAATGATTAGTTTATATATCTTTTCTTGTAACAAACAGGTTCCAGGATACGAGAAAGGGAATTTTATCGGTCCTACCATTATATCTGGTGTTACAGAAGACATGGAATGTTACAAGGTATTATTCTGGTGCTAAAGCAAATAATATGTATTCTTCTTGAAAAACTTACATTTCTTTCTTTTCTTTTGGCACTTTGCAGGAGGAAATATTTGGCCCGGTTCTTGTATGCATGGAGGTCAGATGAGTACTTTGAGTTTTTGGGTATTTTGCCCTGGCCTAGTTTTACCCTTTGGCTGCCCAGATTGGTATTAATGTTCCAATCCCGGTTCCATTACCATTCTTTTCCTTTACCGGGAACAAGGCCTCCTTTGCAGGAGATCTTAACTTTTATGGTAAAAACTTTGTATCACAAACTAAACATAAAGAAGATGCAATTCTCATTTCTATTTGCTTATATTGTTTAGTTGAATTGTTGTAGGCAAAGCTGGAGTGGACTTTTTTACTCAGATCAAAACTGTTACTCAACAGTGGAAAGGTATTCCTACTTCAGTATTTCTCGCAATGCCCACTTCACAAAAGCCATAAATACCAACTTTAGTTACTACTACTACTTTTTTTTTACTTTTGGGTATAAAATCAGCTTCATAAAGAAGTAAAAACCCTTTTTTAAAAAACAATTGCTATTGTTTACTAGTAGTTATCATGGGAAAGTAAAAAAAATTAAAAAGAACTCTATCATGTTTTGGAAAATATTCCCCATTGTTCATTGACTCGTTTTAGGTTCAATAAAGAGTCAAAAGCGAGTTGTTAATACACTAAAAATGTTTTTGTTTGTGTGTTGTATTAAAAACATAATTTAAACAATTCAACCAATGATAAAAATAAAGAATTTTAATTGTCACAAGTTTTAAAAAAAAATCTTAGATTATTATATACGTTTTACTTCCCAATTTATAATCCAACATTTTTTACATTTATTTTTGCAATTAACCCTATATGAAACTTCTCGCTTTCCACTATAAGAGCAACTCCATCAGTTAGAAACTGAAATAAAGTTCTCAATTTTTTTTGGAATTTTTGGAATTTAATTTTATTACATAAATAAATATAAACCAATGAAAATCTGACAAATTTTAAAAACCCTTTGAAATGAATATCTAAAGTTTCCCATTTGAGAAACTATATCTCATAAAAGTTGAACCTTTAATACTTTTTGTTATTATTTTTTCTTAAGAACTCCATCCTCATACTATTGATGGAGGTGCTCTAAATAATTAAATATCATAACTTGGTCAAAAGTTCTAAACTAGTTCCAAAAAAGACACCTGTTTCCAAAAAAGGTTTTAGTTTCAATAGCATTTACCACATTCACAAATTATTAAAAGACTTGAACCTCTCAACTTTCCTATAAATTTATCCAATTGTCTCTCATCCTCATTCACAAGATCTCTACTTAGATTCAATAACTTGTCTTAAATTCCTCTTTCAAAAGATGGCGTTCACAAATGTTGAATTCTCGTGCTATGTTAGCAATTTGAAGTTTGATACAGATGAAGATGGTCTTAAGAATGCATTTTCTCCGTTTGGCGACGTCATAGATACTAAAGTTGGTTCTTTTTTTTATTCTTTGTTTTTGTATTTGTTTAACAATGAACCTTTACGTCATTGGAACTGTAACTGTTAATTCATACGTAAACCTTTTTTTTTTATCTTGTCACAGGTCGTCTACAAAAGAGAGGAAGAATATTGTAGTTATAGTTATGGGAGTGATTATGATTGTGACTCCACCATACTCACCATCACAAATGGTATATGGATTTGTTAGTTTCAACGATGAGAAGTCAATGAAAGATGCCAATAAGGGGATGAATGGTCATAAGCTTGGGTCTAAAACCATCAATGTAGAATAGTCTCACTCGTCTCGAAGAAGTTGTCGTGCTCGTGGATGTGGTGTTTCAAAGAGGATTTAGAAAATGAAAATGGTTACGTAGAAATAAGTTTCAAGTCTTTGTAACCAGTATCTTAAATCTTAATATTCTTTTTTTTTCTTAATATTCATTACTTCATTTGGAGGTTTTTGAATCAAAGTAATAAAATGATGTGAATAGTTGTTGAAATATTTCTTACTATTGACATGTTTGAAATATTTATCAAATCTTGAAATAATAAATTATAACAATTATGATTATTCAACTAAGTATTACTCTGATTTAAAAAAACTATAAGTATTATTTTCATTTGGATTTTATAGTATTTACCTCTAGAAAACAGCCAATTTAAATCTCAACATAATATGTCGTGCGTTTTATACACTAACAATGATTCGGTACGTTTATCATTTTATTTTTATTTTTTTTTAATTTGGACTTTTCGTTTAGTTGCCAAAGATACAATTATAGTACATGAAGGGAACAAACAGTGCGTTTTACATGAATAGAGGCTTGGAAGATAAAATTGAGGATAAGAGATATGTTTCTTGGAACCCATTTAATGACAAATAGAACCAATCAATTTTTGAGTTAGATTTTTTGAAATAAACACTATAACTTTTTGTATTCATTTGTCAAATTCATTTGTCAAAATTGAATTTAGTTTGAATGATAAATGGAGGTTCAAAATAGATGGTTTGGATAGCATAAAATTCTGCCTTTGTAGAGAGATTGTTTATATTTGAAATTTAGAAGAGAACCCCAAATACACATGGTTTGGTTTCTTAAAATTTGGTAATTAAGTAATGGGCTTATAAGCCAATTAATTATTTTTATTGGTCTAAATTAGTTGAACTTATAGTGTTGACCAAGTCAGAATATACCCATTTTGTAACGACCACATATATGAATATTAACACAGTTAAGTTAGATAATTAAACCACATACTTATTGCTCCAATTAAAACATTCAGATTCTCCTCATTTATTCTCCGTGTAGACGTTGGAAGACTTGGCTAAAAATAGTCATGGTCTTTGCTCTTCTCATACTCATTTTTATTAAACCATTTTTACACAAAATATTTCCAGTAATTGTTTCCACTCTCTCCACAAATTAGTAAGTCGCAAGAATATAATGTAATTATTTTGTTCGCATATTTCGTTATTCTACTGTTGAGAATACGGTTTCTTTGTGGTTGTGTCATGAGATTATGAATCGTTGCAAACCGTCATACTACGGGTGATTTTAAGAATTAAGGAAAATATCATTTCGGCTCCACTCTTTTCTGTTTTTATAAAATAATTTTCCATTTTATTTCTTTCCATAACTCTATTTTTATTTGCAATTTTTATATCCAAAATTTTGCGGTGCTTACAATGTTTTTGTCCCTGAGAAGTTCTTCATCCACCTCAGTTTAATATTGCAAACTTCTACATTGCAGAAAGATTTTGCCACATCTCTATACTTGAGTGATTTTTTCCACATCCAAGATACCAAACTCGTACTATTCTTAACCACCAAGAATGATTCTTGTTTGAGTAGATGCATTTCAGTCCACTTAACCCATAACGAGTTACCATGTGAAATAATTTTCCAGATCAGTTTCAAACAGCACACATCAGTAGCTTCTTTCAAAGCTATTATGCCAAGACCTCCCTCTTGTTTTGGCTTACAAACTGCTTCCCACAAAATTTTTGCTTCTTTGAGTTCATTTCTTTTCCCAACCATAAGAAGTAGAGAAAAGTCTATCTACTTCCCATATGCATTCTCGTGGAAGTCTAAACGCAGCCATAGCATTAGGCGTTTGTGTACCCGTTTAGGTTTGGGTTGGGTCTTTTGGGTTTAGAGTTTTAGTCTCCATCGGTTATTGAAAGTTTTTGGTTCAGTTCCATGTGGGTTTGGTTCGGGTTCGAGTATCCAAAAGATTGGAACAAACAAATAAAAGATGTTAAATTTTCACAAATATAATTAAATTTTTTTAAGATATATTAGTTATTTTGGTTTTTTATTTGTTTTAGTATAAGATAATTGATACTTTGAATTTATAATTGCAGTTTTGGTAACTGGGTTATATACAATATATATATTTCTTATTTTTAGGTATATAATTATATTTCAGGTATTCTCGGATATCCATTCTGTTCTCACTTTGGCTCGGGTTTGGATTTGATTTTTTGGGTATAGAAATTTAGGAACCGTTCAGGTATTTTGTTATCTCGACTTTGGGTTCACTACTATTTTTTGGATCGGGTTTGGGTATTTTTTCAGGCCTACGCAGATAATCAGAAATTACATATGCTCCATAAGACTGAACTAAGCAGGTTTAAGAGGCCAGAAAATGAAAGAATGTCTGATGTCAATGATTCAATTCACCAGCAATGGGAGATAATCAGCGGATGAAAAGCGCTTTGTAACAAGAGAATGAAAGGTGCTTTGTAACAAGAGGGAGCCCCAAATACCTTCCTCGAAGTTGACCTACCTGAAATGGAAACCGATTGAATATCTCATGATGAACTATAGCTGAAATTCCCGAGATATACATTGTTGATTTTTCTATACTGATTTTCAAACTCGAATTCTTAGAAAACTCATCAAAAACCTTTACAATCCCTTATATTGATCGGACTTTACCATCAGAGAGAATCACAATATCATCAGCAAAACTTAGATGAATTAAGTTTATGTTCGTACATCTCGGATGGTATCCAAACTGTCTTGCACCAGCTGCCTTATCTAGAAACTTTTAGAGAACATCTGCACTTATGACAAATAGGTACGGTGAAGAGAACAATTCTGGCGTAGTCCTCTTAAACTTTTCAGGGTAGCTTCTGCGTTCAACTTGGAGTTGGAAGAGTTGGATTTGGAGTGGGTGAGGATAGGGGGAAAGGGATCCCGGACAGTGGAAGAGCCAGGGGAGGCCGGGTCATTTTACGGAAATGAAAGGCTTTTCCCATCTTATAAAAAGCCCTATGAAGTTAAGGGAAGTGAATGAATTCTTGGAAAAAGAGGGAGCAAGCCTATATATGAAATGATGAAATAACCTGCTAATTCACCACTAATCTGAACCAAAGATGAAGCTGTGGTGATACAGTGTAATCCAGTGCACAAAAGTCGTTGTAAAATTCATGCCTGTGAGGAAAGTGTTTAGGAAAGGCTATTGAACATAATCAAAGGCTTTAGGGATATCAAATTGTATAGCACACTGACTTGAGATTGTGTCCTTATGATAGTGCTTGACTAACTCTGTCCCTTATAACAGATTCTCAATCAGCAAACGATCTTTTAACAGAAGCTGATTGAGTTCCCACAATAAATTTAGGGAGCACCAGTTTAAGTCTATTAGCAATATTTTTTATATGACCTGGTAGATCACATTGCAGCATGAGATAGTCCTATAATCTTTCACTTCTTTTGCCTGAATTGTTTTGCGATGAGAGCAAGGATAGTGGTATTAATACTTTTAGGTAGAAAACCTTTGAGAAGATAGATTGAATTGCCAGTATAAACTTGCCTCCAATAAAGTTCCATGTCATCTTAACCATCAAGTCCCATTGATTTATTTTTGGCATAACCAATAATACCTTCTTAATCTCCTCAGCCAATACTGTACGAGTGAGCATTTCTTTATCCAACTCCAAACAGCGGAAATGCAGTAACTCTTCCATCTTCTCAATGTTAACTCCCTCTTAATCATTTGGAATTAACTGCAGAAATTCTCTAAAAATATTTCAGGATCTTCTTTTACATATTCTCCTTTTGATGTCACATTACCATCTTGGCGTTGAATTTATTTAATAGAGTTTTGTGCTTTTCTTGTCACAAAATCTCTGTAAGAAGTTTTTTAATATTTATCCCCCATCTGTAACAATGAAGCTTCGACTTCTGCTTTACATATTTCTCTCTAGACCAGACACTCGATCCCACTTATTATAGGCTTCATTTTCCTCTTCCAATGCCCTTAATGAAGGATTATTGAGATCCATCTGTAAATTAATCCTTGATGATTTCCATAATGAAATATGACCAAGACCATCCTAGAACATTTTGATTCAATAAATATTTTTATAGATTGATGAAAACCTTAAAACTATCATCATCACTAACTATTATCTGCAGACATGATTTACTTATGCAGATGATCCTTGATCATTGATTTATCCTTCTCTTAATCCTTTCCTTATTGAATCCTTCGATGAAGAGGATTCCAGTCATTTTCTACTCTTTTTTGTTGTTTCAGGATCTGTATTCTATCTCATATATGTTCAAACTGATAACCTATTCTATTTATATTATGAATAGTCACCAATAAGACACATTTTAGTTACAACTTTATATTACATATTTCTATGTATACTTAAATGAGAATATTATATCTATCATATATTGCGTAAGAGAGGAACGTTATCAATACACCCAATTCTAATGTTCTGTAACCGAGATCGATCCATCACGGTATCGAGTCATGGCGGTTGCCCATCATTTACTGCGACATGTTCCCTTCCAAACACTACATATCAAACCTAACTTTACTTTTTTATAATGTTGAGATTAAATTTAATTCTCAAGTGTATATGTTATCTTACACCATCATGTATATCATTATTATAATATATCTTTTATTTGCAGAAAATACAAACTTAATTGAATTCAAACTTTGAGCAACAACTTTACAAGAACATATCTAATACATCACGATCTTTTCTATAACCGACATCTTTTCTTCATGGCCAATGAATATTTTGGGTAGTAATTCTTTTAGTGAACGGATCCACTACCATCATGTCTGTTTTATACGCTCAAATTCGACTCTGCATTTTGGCATTTCTTTTTTAACAGACAAATATTTTATCTCTATGTGCTTAGCACCCTTCGAGTACTTATCATCCTTTAAAAGAAGATAATTGCGGAATAATCACAATAAATTCTTAGCGTCTTAGCTATATGTTGACAATCCTAAGCTCTGAGATAAAGTTCAGCAACCATAATGTTTGATTTGACCTCATAGCATGCCACAAATTTGGCAATTATAGTGGAAGTAGCAATGACAAAATGATTTCCACTCTTTTACGATATTGCTCCAAAACATAATGGGAACAATAACCAAATATCGAGTCAACGCAACCAGCAAAATCTGAATATTAATATCCAATAATCTCAAGGTTATCAGATCTCCTATATGTAAGCATCGAAGACTTTCTTCGCAGCTTTCCACTGTTCCATTCCATGATTACTTTGATATCAGCCCAGCATAGTAACAGAAAAACTGATATTTGGTTGATTACATCTCTGAACAGAGTTCAAACTCCCAACCACTGACGCAAACTGAATTTTCTCCATTTTCTTAATCTCTAATTTATTTTTCAAACATTGGTTGTTACTGTATTTATTCCCTTTCTGAATTAGAGCATTCCCGATGGAACAATTTTTTATCCCATATCTCTCTGACTTTATTTATGTATCTTTTCTGTGATAAACTTAATAATCTTTTTGATTTATCATGAATGATTTCTATTCCGATCACATAGGATTCCTCATCCATATTCTTCATTTTGAAGTTCTTAGAGGGATACTTCTTTATGTCGCACAACATTCCTATGTCATTCGTAGCCAACAATATATCATAAATATACAAAATCAGAATAATGAACTAGCTCCCACTGATGTTCATGTAAATACATCAATCAACGATGACTTCTACAAAACCGTATGACAAGATGGTATCATCAAGATGTAAAGTGTATATAACAAGTTAACAAATTCATCAAACAGGGAAAAACATAAACTAAAATTTTTACGTTCGGAATGTCCATAAATCAAAGATAATCGAAAAATGTCACCAATCATACAGTTTTTAGGAACTTTAAAGTTCAATTTGAGTTATGAATGATTTATAAATTTGAGGTATGTTATTTCTAAAATGGATAACTCAAATGATAGTTCAACATCATGAAAAATCTCATGTGGTAGACTGATGTTATGATTTTCATTTTTTTTTCCTAACCATATAAATATACTGCAACTCAGGTTTGATACTACATAATTTTTACTGCAACTTACATCAAATAATAATATATACTGCAACTCAAAAAGTGATTTATATCCTAATGTAAAAACCGTGATTTTGAAGTTTGAGACAAAAAGTGATTTTCATTTAACAAAAATAATGTGGTTAAGTAATTGTAACGTAAAAGTGCAATTTCAGAGTTTTTGCCAAAACTGCGTTTTATAGATTTTAAAAAGAAAACACCAATTATATAGTTTCAACATTAAAATAGGACTACATCACTAAAATATAAATTTATGGTATAGCTAAGAAACTAAAAGATCACAATTTTTTCTTTTATTTTTTGTCGGCTAACTTTTCCATTAAATAAGAAAACATAAATTCACACAGGAAAAATATATATTATATTAAGAGGACAAGAAACAACACATGAAAGAATATAGATCCTATCATGCTTGGCTGTACGATCAACTAAAATATTAACACTTCTACGTATGGGTTATGTATTAATATCCATGTTCTAAAAATCCTCGCATACTCCAATTATATTTTATCTAGTCGCTAGACCCATCTTCATCGCCTCGATTAATGACTAATTCCTCAAAAAAGTCAGTCAACCGATTACTTCCGCATAATTCGATTAATCCCTACCTAATCCGGTTATTTTCTGCATAATCATCTATAATCTAATTATTTTTAAATTTTCAAGTATAAAAAAATTTGTTTTTGTTATTCAGACATTTATATTGAGAGTTTGTGATGATTTATAATAAATTATGTTAAAATTATAAATAAAAATTATAAAATAAATTATTAATACTACATTTTCATGTATTTACTATAATTGTAAAAACAATATTATTTAAAAGTTTAATATAATTTATAAATATATTTTTAAAATATTAAAATAGCCTAAAACTAATTCCCGATTAATCCCGTTTACTCTCGATTAATTCTCTACACGCTAGACCCACCATCGTCGTCCGACTAGCGTCTAAGTTTTAAAACATGTTGTCATGCAAATAGTGCGAGAATATCTAATAAGTATTTCAAATTGGTAATCTTTTTTTTTTTTGAAAGTTGGTATTGACCTACATTATCTAGGCTTTAATATAGTATATTTGTCATCTAAGAATATAATATTGATGAAAGAGTAACAGTAACAAACAATATCAGTTGAAACAAAAGCAAGTGAGAAAGGTGAAAAAAACAAAAACACACCGTTCAACTTTTATGATGATCACAATCCATTCAGCCACAAGCTAGCATTGAAAGGAAATTGGGATACTAAGATCATGACCATCACTTATAAATAGGAGTGTATTAAAATTAAAAAGTTTAGAAAATAGTAAATAGTAAAATTTTGTGTCTTCCCAAAGATCCTAATATTTATGTAATATTGGTAATATTTATGTCAGTGTCTTTAACAATAAAACTAATTAAATAAAGTACATGAGTGTCTTTAATTGGATAAACAGTGTAGAATGATGTCTTATTAAAGACACTAAAATCATAAGTGTCTTTAAATTTATTATTGTTTTATTCTTAAGACACTTTTTAAAAGATTAAAGATAAATGTGGTCTAAAAATCTCAGATCTAAATGATATGCCAGTAAAACATTGAAAGTGTTTTATTTTTATTGTTTTTTATTTAATTTTTGGTTTAACTTTTATTTCTCTTTCTATCGTTTATCCGAAAAGAAATGTAACTTTTTCTATTAATATTAAAGACCACTTGATGGGAATGACCAATAAAGATGGTCTAAATTACCAAAAAAGTGGAACCAAACAAAAGATAGAACTTAAAAAAATAATTCCGTATAATTCTATGGTTTTGAAGTTATCCCCTAAACTGATCTGATCCATCCTTTGTTCTAAGAATTGGCCGCTTAGACGCTACGCAAAGGTCGACCACCAAGATTTTCCTAAAATCGGGTCGATTCCGCAGTCAATCGATTAATCGGCGATTTTTTCCAGCTTTTCCGATGTTTCTTTGAAAAAATCAAAAAAAAAATCAACCAAAAAAACAAAATTTGGTTGAAATTACTAGTTTAATTACTTTAAGACTATAAGTAAAATTACTCTCATGTGTGTTTGGAACTTTAATTATATATTTTAAATATATTTATGATGAATATCATTTTTATGAATTAAAATTCAGAACTAATCTAAATACTTAAAAATATTTATAATTACAAGATTATGAAAATTTAATGTTATATTATATCAAAATTATAATTTAGTCAGGATTTATAAAATTAAAATAAGTTAAAAATACTATAAAAATTCTAAAAATAATCTCCGATTAATCTCCATTACTCCTTAATTAATTTTGTAGACACTAGACCCACTCTGACCGCCCGAATAGGGCTTTCTGAGTTTTAAAACATGGGATACATCCAACCCAAAATATTCGGTTTAACTCTGATTAACTTCACAATTATCAAAAAGAAAAAATCTAATTCTTATTCACCTCCTTATGTTATACCCAATCAAAATGCCACCTAATATTTTTTTTTTGTCAAACTTAATTTCCATTCAAAAACAAAGTTTAATCTCCACAAGGGAGCATACAATCAGACATAAAGAGCCTAAAACAACAAACAACAACTAACATAAAAAGTTGGGTAAATTGAAGTATTAAAAGCAATAAGGGATAAGAGCATACACCAATGCTCAACGAAAGTAACAAACTCATGATAATATTCCGGAAAGAAAATATTTTCACCATGATGATCTCGGATGAGTTTCCAAAACGAAATAGATACTACCTCCATCGAGGTTGGAGTTGAGTCGTTAGCATCATTAAATGCTAAGCGAGGAATGGAAGACATCTTCGCTTCTGCTACAAGCAGAACAAGCTTCAACAAGTTGCCCCTTATTGAAACACTATACATTAGTGCCGTATTGGGAGGAAAGAAAGTACTTCACGGAGGGTGGAGGACAATGAATATCCAATAGCACCGGATTACATGGTAGAGTTACCATAACTGGAGAGTTTGGTCTTATCTTCAACCAAAGGTTAGTAATCTCTAACATAACATAAAACTCAAGGAAATCGGTATAGCTGCTGCAACAAACAACAACAAATATCCGCACCATGGCGGTAAAAGAGCCACAAGAGGGCACACAAGGAAATCGGTATAGCGGTTTGTTCAGTAATTTGGGTTATTAGGAATTTGAGATTGTATCCGATATAAACCAAAAATAAATTCGGTTCGGTTTTTTGTTTAAAATTCAATTCTGAATTAAACCGAATTTTTATTAAATTCCGCGGACTAACCCGCTTAACCCACTGTTATAGTACGGGGCGGGTTAAGGTTATTAGTTTAGAATCCATGGGTTCTTGCAGATCAGCCTGCTAAACCTACAAATTAACTCAATCCACAATGGGACGGGATAAACGGGACGGATTAACCGGTTTTAACATCCCTAATCCTCACTTTTAAAATATGGATATTAGTTGACCATTTTGATTGGATAGAAGCAAAAAGGTGAATAACCCAAGAATTGTTCTTTAATTTGGGCCGTGAATTATGGCTGCGAGATCAAAATTTCTTTAATATCTTCTTCCACAAAAGTCTTTTCCAAAACCCTAACCCTTTTTCAAATTCCACTTCAAATCTCCGATCACCATCATCATTAATGTCCGCCGACGATGTCCCTCCATCTCCGGCCACCGTCTCCGCGGCCGTACCATTAGGCTCCTCAGTAATTCCAATTATAAACAAGCTTCAAGACATATTTGCTCAGCTAGGAAGCGAATCCACGATCACACTTCCACAAGTAGCTGTCGTCGGAAGTCAAAGCAGTGGCAAATCAAGCGTCCTTGAAGCTCTCGTCGGCCGTGATTTTCTTCCACGTGGCAATGATATCTGTACGCGCCGACCTCTCGTTCTTCAACTTGTTCAAACGAAACCTCGCTCCGATGGTGGATCTGATGACGAGTGGGGAGAGTTCCTTCATCATCGTTCTGAAAAACGTATCTACGATTTCTCTGAGATTCGTCGTGAGATTGAGGTTTTTGTTTGTTTTATCTTCTTCTTCTTCTTGTGAATTTGTTTGTGTATTGAGATGTTAGTAATGGATTTAGTGTATTGTTTGTTTGTTGTAGGCTGAGACTAATAGATTATCAGGAGAGAACAAAGGTGTATCTGATAATCCGATTCGATTGAAAATTTATTCGCCTAATGTTTTGGATATTAGTCTTGTTGATCTTCCTGGTATCACTAAAGTTCCTGTTGGTGATCAGCCAAGTGATATTGAAGCTCGTATAAGAACGATGATCTTGTCTTATATTAAGAAGGATAATTGCTTGATTCTCGCTGTTACTCCTGCAAATTCGGATTTAGCGAACTCGGATGCGTTACAAATTGCTGGAAATGCTGATCCTGATGGTAAGTTTTTGGTAATTAGTGAGTTGTGTGAGTTTATTACATTTTGTGGTTTAGTGTACTAAATATTCACCTTTGATTTGTATGTAAATTTGTTGTCTTCAGGTCATAGAACCATAGGTGTGATTACAAAGGTACTATTTCTCTTCTATCGTTTTAGACTTAGCTGTGATTATTAAGTATAACTCTCATGGCTGCTCTATTTTGTTTCTGATTTAGTTGGATATTATGGATAGAGGTACTGATGCTAGGAAACACCTTCTTGGAAAAACAATTCCTCTTCGACTTGGATATGTGGGAGTTGTTAATCGTAGTCAAGAGGTAAACCTTGTTTTAAAAAACATTTACGCATGTTTACTTATGATGAATTATGCTTATTGTTGTTGTCCTATCCTAATGAGCCGAGGTCACTTCTACTTATGTGATTGTGTGTCTTCTTTCTTGCTATCGTATATCTGGACAACTCTTCTTTCCCCTTATAGTATTCCTTTAGTTTATTATTTTGTCACTGTTACCAAACCATCTGCTTTTGCTCTTGCTTGGTAGCACTTTACGCAACACAATAATTTATTTGGGTATTGATTTCTTTAACAGGATATTTTGATGAACCGCAGCATCAAGGATGCTCTTATTGCAGAGGAAAAGTTCTTTCGTAGTCGTCCAGTAAGACTACATAAGTTTCTGGATTTGCTTTCTGATATAGATTAAGGAATGTTCTGCTTATATTCGTTTGTTTTTTTCTTACTAAACAGGCTTACAGTGGTCTCAGTGATCGCTTGGGTGTCCCTCAATTGGCAAAGAAATTAAATCAGGTACTATCTGCAGTCTTTGTTTTAACTATCTTGTTATTAGTAAAGACACGAGCTCCTTATGGGAGATGCATCTTGGATCTCAATATGTTTCTAATTGAGACAATATTTGCTTTTTTGTCTGTATGTTCACGTTTCCTAGCCATAGATTGTTTGCCTGTGCCCATTTCATTCTAGCAGTAGCTAGGAAGTGTATAGGATATTCTTTTGCTTCTCACTGTATATATTAAAAAAGGAAGATCAGCAACTTCTGTCCATTATGATTTTTGTTTTTTTTCTTCTGTGGATTGATTATTCTGTTTTTCTAAAGATGGCCTTTCATATTTTTCAAATCTGGCAATATTAGTTGCTAAGTTAGAAGCTGTCTAATGGGAGCTAGTCCTTTTTCATTATTGCAGGTCCTTGTCCAACATATCAAGGCACTGCTTCCTAGTTTAAAGTCACGTATCAGCAATGCATTGTTTGCTACAGCAAAGGAGTATGAGAGCTATGGGGAGATAAAAGAGTCCAGGGTATCAAATCCATTCTCAGTGATGACATTACTAATTTTGTTTTCTATGGATTCATTGCACAATCTTCACTTTGAATACTGTTTGCTCTTCAACCAAAAATCGAAAAAAAAAAATACAGTTTTCTCATGTATGTGTTCGGCTTTCTTGACAACCATGGGAGCCTTCTATGTTTATTTTTTCCTTTACAACCATGGGACCTAAATATCTAGATATGCATTTATATTTCATTCCTTGTAAAATATGCTTGCCTTATCTTATGTCATTTAAAATATATATAAGCTTATTATTGTAACTATTTAACTGACAACTTTATCTGGGTCTGTACTGTCTCGGAATTCATAGGCTGGTCAAGGAGCTCTTCTCCTCAATTTTCTTACAAAATACTGTGAAGGTAAATCTGCATATGGCTCTATCTGTTTAGACAATAGATGTTAACTTATGATTTTTAGTCTGGTATTGATTTCTGTGGTGTAACTGTTCTTAACAGCGTACTCCTCAACCTTGGAAGGTAATAGTAAAGAAATGTCTACATCTGAGCTCTCAGGTGGAGCAAGAATTCACTATATCTTCCAATCAGTGTTTGTTAAGAGTTTGGAGGTTTGTTTCTACCTTTTTATTAATAGTCCTTGATCTTACCTCGGTTATAAGCTGTCTTTCATCTGTTGTTCCAAATTTGTGCATTAGGCTATATCTTAGTTAGGTGATTCTCTACTACTTTAATTTGAGATACATCTTATGGTCTTCACTGGAGGTTCATTTTGTTGATATTTGATATTAAGACCGTAAACGTGTGAGTGACTTTCTTCTTAAAATAGGTTATTTTCTTTGATAAACATCAATTCTGTGTAGATATCTTAGTTTACTTAGTGTGTTTATTGACGTGGAAGGTGGAAAGTTTGTTCCTGTTTTATGTTCTTGGAAGCGTTGCATATTTGCAGTTCATTTATGAGTAGAATTATTTCAGTTGTAAACATTAGAAGTGCTTATATTAGTTAAATTCTCTGCACCTTTCAAGCATCTAACGTATAAAGGCGTGAAGTTGATCTGTATTTTTTCTGCTGTATTGTGATCTGTTACATTGTTTAATCTACTGATGTTATGAGTACTACTTGATGTGGGTTTTATGAACTTATTAGTTTCATTCACTTTGCCTCTGAAGGAGGTTGATCCATGCGAAGACTTAACAGATGATGATATCCGGACTGCAATTCAGAATGCAACTGGTCCCAGATCTGCATTATTTGTTCCAGATGTAGGTTTATATCCCTTAACCTGTGGGGAGTTCTTTCTGCTTATATGTATTTTCCACATAATTAATTTGCTTACATTTCTATTTCTTCAGCATCACTGATTAGTGTTTCTTGCTTTCATGCTCTTCTGTATAGGTTCCATTTGAAGTTCTTGTTAGGAGGCAAATATCTCGTTTATTAGATCCCAGCCTTCAGTGCGCTAGGTTCATTTTTGATGAGCTAATAAGGGTGTGATTTGTTAGTTTTTTTCTTTACAGTGCTTACTGTTAATTTACTTGATTGATTTTAAATAGAAATTTTATCTACAGATTAGTCATCGTTGTATGATGACAGAGTTACAGCGCTTTCCTATCCTGCAAAGGCGCATGGATGAGGTTGTCGGGAATTTCCTACGGGAAGGTCTTGAACCATCACAAGCAATGATCCGAGATATAATCGAAATGGAGGTATGTATGAATAAATGATGGATTTCATGGCAATTTATATTAAAGTTTCCGAGTTATCTATGCTATTTATAAGGCAATCTGCTGTTTTTTTGTTTGTCATAACGATGAACTAGGAGTATATTTTCAGTAAAAAAAATTTATTAGAGGATTCCTAATGATGCTGGTAGTGTATTATTGAACTTTGGTTTTAATTTTTAAAGTTTACTATCCACAGATGGATTACATAAACACCTCACACCCAAATTTTATCGGGGGAACCAAAGCTGTGGAGGTTGCAATGCAACAAGTCAAGTCTTCTAGGATTGCGCATCCTGTTGCGCGGCCAAAGGTGTGGAGTAGTTTCAGCAAAACATTATTATTTCTTTTGTATCTCTTTTTTTTAACTTGTGCAATTTTTACGAATATATTCCTTTTGACTAAACAGGACACCGTGGACCCGGAGAAGACAGCTTCTTCTGCCAGTCAAGTGAAATCTCGATCTTTTCTCGGCCGGCAAGCTAATGGAATTATCACTGATCAGGCATGCTAATTTTTTTTTATTCTGTTGCATTTTTGTCTGCATCCGTTGCTGTTTCATGAAGAGAGTACAAGTTTCCTGTTAAAGACTTCTTATATATAACATATTTTCATAATATTTTTCTCAGGGAGTTCCAGCTGCATCAGAAGCTGAAAAATCTGCACCAGCTGGTAATGTTCGTATCATATTCATATTTCAGTCTTTCTTGTATGCCAAACATAAATGAACATGTGGTTCTCAGACGATTTTTGACTGAAATGATAAAATCCATCGACTAAGATATGACTTACACGAGCATACATGTCTGGTCTTTATATGAAGAACCGAATTTGATTGTAGTTTTCTTGGGAATTAATCAGGAAACACAAGCTGGAGTGGTTTCTCTTCAATTTTCCGGGGGAGTGAATCAGGTCAGGCACCTGCTAAAAACAACTTATTAAGCAAACAATTCGGCGAAGCTGCTCAAGATGTGTATCAGAATTTGTCAACAATTCATTTGAAGGAGGTTTATATCTTGTCCCTTCTCAGCCTTTTTACCAATATAATAACTTTAATTACCTATTCACCTCATAATTTTTGGTTTTTGAAGCCTCCAGCTGTTTTGAGGTCATCTGAAAATCATACAGAGCAAGAAGCAGTTGAGATTCAGATAACTAAGCTATTATTGAAATCCTACTATGACATTGTAAGGAAGAATATCGAAGATTTGGTCCCAAAAGCAATCATTCATTTTCTGGTTAATGTCCATTCCCTCTTCTTCAAAAATTAGTATTTATTACATGAAATCTCCGAAGTCATTCATGACACTTATAGCTAGTAGTCTCTATCGATCTTCTACTTGACCTGGAGTAACTGAATTGTGAACAAACACAGGTAAATTACTCGAAACGTGAGCTGCACAATGTTTTCATCGAGAACCTTTACAGGTGATGAACAAAACCATGTCCTCCGTCGTCTCTGGTGTTGTGAATAGCCTTTTATTTATTTATTTAGTAACAGTGATCAATGGTTCAGGGAGAACTTGATTGAAGAACTGTTGAAAGAGCCAGATGAGCTAGCGATAAAGAGAAAACGTACACAGGAGACCCTTCGCATTCTACAGCAGGCTAATAGGGTAAAGTTGAAGATTAGTCTTATGAAGTAATTGCAATTAAACTTGTTTAAAACATGTTTTAACCATTTCTCCGATACAGACATTGGAGGAGCTACCCTTGGAAGCAGAATCGATTGAGAAAGGAGGATACAGAATTGGTTCAGAACCAAAACATGAAGAGTCAATGATGTACTCAGCTTCTCCAAGTACAAGAAGATCAAGAACAGACTCTAATGGGTATGGACGCCTTCACATGTAAATTCAAATTTATGGAGTTGTGATTATGATTTCATGCTCATTTGGTGATCGAAGATATTTGTTTTCATCATCCCCTTTAAATCTGTTGTGGATGGGGAATGATCGAAAGAAGTATTTTAATTTAGGGTATAGGCAAGCATGGAGCTTTTGTTGTCTCTCAATTCTTGAGGGTATTATTAGTCTATTAGATGTGACAAATTTATTTGTTTCGTCGGACCGAACCACAGATTCCGACAACAAGAATAATCAAAATGGTGTTTTGTCTCCAAGTCTCGATGTTCGCTACTATATAGGGGGAATATGCCAAAAGAAAAAAAAAACTTAAATAAAATCTTTATTTTACACTAACAAAAATCATAGTGTTAATAAATACCATATTTTGAATTAAATACATTAAATTTGCATCAAATTAATAATATTGATATTGGTTTGTTTATAAGAAACCAAAGATTTATGGAGGTTTGTATTGCATTTTCCCTAAAATAAAATATTATCCAATGTTTCAAAGTGACATCTCCAAATCGTAGTGATATATAACTTACACATAAATCTTTCTAGTTCAATAAAATTCTTCAAGTATCAATGTAATTTATTTGAATACAAAACAACAATCTCGAGTCTCAAATGGATCAGAACTCGAGCTCAAATCGAAAAATAAATGTCATCCATCCATCAATCAATAAATCAATCAATCAATCTTTGGCTGTCTCAGATGATGTAGGCTTTCCTGAATACTTGTTACGCCAAACTTGTTTATTCTTCTCAATACTATTATGATTTTGAGAAAACTCATTAAGCCCTTGTCTAAATGCTCCAAGAGTAACTCCATCACCTACCAAGATGCTTGTAACTCCCATTTTTGAAACCTTACAGGAAAAAATTCCATCATATTAGTAACCAAACTAATCCCACATAATGCGATTTAAAAGCTCAATTAGTTCACAAAGTAATAGTTAGTGTGTGTTTTATAACTGATTTAATGTTTCTATCTTCGTCATCGAAGAAGAGCATCTCAGTAAAAGGCACTCCTGTTCTTGTATGTATCTTTTGAAAATGTTCAGTCTTGTGACTCCAACTTGAATATATTTCCTGAAAACAATAAATCACAAACAGAGTTATATCATAAACTCAACAACTTTCAATACATAAGTATATAATGAGATAACAAGAGGAACATATAATGAATGAAACTAACCTTAGCGACAAACATTGGTTTAAGGTTTAATTTATCAAGAAATGTATTAGCAATATCTGAAGTTGGAGATCTTGAAGCTATAGCCATTTCAATTCCTTTCTCTTTCAAAGCATTCATTATACCTTTAGCTTGTGGATACAAAGTAGGCATTTCGCGTTTCGAAAGACATTCACTGAAATTATTTACAAAACCCATAAGAAAACATTCAAACTAACTTCCAAAAAAAAATTAAAAAAACATAAACACCAAACAATGTGATCATCAATTCCTCTCCTTCTGTTTTTTTTTCTTTCATTTATTGATCACTTATTTCCTCTAATTACAATCTAACCCAATTTAACCAAAACCATGACTAAATTACAAGAATCTACTAAACAGATTGAGAAAAGGCTAATTGTAAAATAGTTTTCACAAACTTTTTCTTTTATGAAAGGCTTAAAAATTCAAATCATAAATACAAATTTCTACTGTCAATGGTTAATCAAACATGTAAGTTAAAAATAATTTTGGGATGAAAATTAAAAAAAAAAAAGAGAGAGAAGAAACGTAACCAGTAAAAAGGCCAGAGAGTATAATCGAGATCAAAGACGACTAATTTCGGAAGAATTTGAAACATTCCTATTATCTGCATCGCTTCATCTTTAACCTTCTCTTCCGCCATGAGAAAAATCTTCTCTTTGGCTGCGTTTTACAATTTTCTTACAAATCGAATCGAAACGCTAATGGACATGTGTTGTAGACTTGGTCTAGGAAATTGAAATTTATCTAAATAAACCCCTCAACTTTTCGGGTTTAACGCAAACACCCCTTGTAGAAAATTAAAAATCGCTACTTTTAGTTTCTTGGCTTGAAAAAGATTTTACCAAATTGGACAGAAATTAAAATTCGGTTTGTTTTGGTTCAGAACTGATCATTTCGGCTCGGTTAGTGATAAGAAAATCATTGCCTATTTGAACCGAAACGTTTAGTTGTTTTAAACTTTCGGTTTATGGGACGCGAGTTTGGAGCAGACGTTTGTGTACTTTAAATCCCCTTTCTATTAACCAATCAGAATTAATCGTTTAATATTATTAAATAAAATAAAATAATTAATATTATTTAAATAAAATAATTAAATTATTGGTGAAACCATTAATTATTTTTATATGTATTTTTTTAATTTTATTAAATTTTATTTTAATATAATATTTATAAAATAAGTAAATTAAAAACAAAAAAAATAAAAATAATAATAATATAATAGTATTACGATAGCACAACTTGTTTTATTTATTTCCTTTGGGTTCATTAAGTTGTATCATTTAGGGGGAAAAATTTATATTTCAGCAAAACGTATTGTTATTTTCTTTGGGTTCGATTAGTTGTATCCTTAGGGTATATTTTTTTATATTTTGATAATTCATTTTGTTGTTTTCCTTGGATTCGATAAGTTATATCTTTAGATATATATTTTATATTTTGGCTATATTTTTTTATTTTTTGGGTTTGTTTGGTTGTGTATTTTAAGATATATTTTGTAATTCTTTTTTCGTAATTTTATTCTATTTATTTTATTTATTTTTGTGTTTTTATTGTATTGTAATTAATTTATTTTATTTTATTTTTCATAATTATTTTTGAGTTTTTATTGATTTTATTTAATTATTTTATTTAAAAATATTAATTTTATTTTATTTGATAATATTAAATGGAAAATTTATATTAGTTAAATTAAATGGGATGAATAAGAGATATTCACCTCTAGAGGTGAACCCAAAAATTGTTGTTAACGATTTAATCTTAAAGTTTGGTTAATCAAAGAGTGTCAACCTTTTTTCACTTATATTATGTCATTATTATTATTAGAGATAGACTCGACTATATCTCGTGGTTACGGACTCATGGTTACGGACTCGAATCCATTAATATGAAACATTTTCCTTTCCAAGATATTCCTTTCACTTAAGCTAAATAACATTCCGGCATTCGAAAGCCTTCGTTATACGCGATTAACTGATTATGATGAACAGAACCGGTCCAACGATATAGATGGCCCTAAGCAATTTTTTTGGAAACATAATATCAACTTTACATGAAAGAAACAAAATTTATATCATAAAATAATGACATAAAACATAAAACATTAAAATCAATTAAAAAGTTAAACCAATATATAGGAAAAAAAATTCATAAGTTTCATTCATAAAGTAGACAAAATTTAAAACTAAATATTATTTCTTTTTCCACAATCCAAAAACATATGATCAGTTTTGAAATACAAAGTCTTATAATATATATATAAAAAATCAAAACTAAAAGAGCAAAAACCAAACGAAAATTTTGTTGGACCCTAGGTGATACGCTCCAGGAACGTTGGCTTCAGAATCAGGCTGAGTCGGAACGCGACCGGGAAGGAATCGGTCGTACGGGACTGGTACGGTGTCACGGTCGGGTCGAGGGACGCGGTACGGAGCCTCCGGCCGTACAGACTTATTGCCGGTATGGTATTAGGCGATATTGAAGCGGGGTTTGGCGGAAGTTAAACGGTGGGTTGGTTAGATGGAAATGAAGATAGAGATGAACGGGGGTGATGAAGGGTGATTGATGATGGAGCGAAGAGGTAATGAAAAGGGTGAACGGTAACAATGGATCGAAAGCCGGCCACACGGTGTTTGGACAACGTCGTGATACGACTGATCGAAGTCCGAGCCGAGCTTCAAGGACGACGATGTTTACACTACTTGAGATTCAAGAGCAAGCTTTAAGCTAGTTACATTCATTCAAATCTGAGTTCAAAGGGCGAGGTTACATGCCTTTATATAGGCGGGAGAATTAGGGCAACAAACCCTTACAAAAGGACCAGCGTGTCCTTGGGTGTTTTACATACCCATAATTCAGTAACTTAAGTCTTTTGGTAAGCGGTAAAACATGAAAAAAAGGAAAGGGATAGGGATTAGGACCGAGGGACCACCACACGAACCATAGATCGGCAAGGTGATGATCGGTTCGGTCCCAATGCGTCCGGGTCGTGAACCTCGTTAAAAACCTTGATGGAAAAACCACTTAGGGATAAAACCCGATCAAGGGAAAAAAGTGTTCCTTTCCCAAACAACTTTAGTGGAGCGTTTTCACCGTGTCAAGGTGAAAACACTAAGGACTTGGTCCTTGCGTTTGCCGATGTTGCCAGCTTGTGTTGTTGCCATTTGCCTTTCTTCAAGCCTTGGGCAATCACCAGGTTCATCCTTGTCTGGTATGGTCTCGAGTGCTCGCGGTCAATGACCAAAACTAGCATATCCGGCAACGTCCCTTGGCTCCCATCCGTATCCGTCCCGGCATCGTCCGGCTGACTATTCTCCGGATCGGATGTGGCTTGGGCCTCATCATGCCCTCCCTATTGAAAATGTTTTGTCCTCAAAACTTGATCGCCTGCATCAAAACGGGACAAATCAGCAATATTGAAAGTGGTGGACATGTTGTCTTTACCTGGAATATCGATCTGGTACGCATTGTTGTTAATACGCTCTAGAACTTGGAAAGGGCCATCTCCACGTGGCTGTAGCTTTGTCTGCCGGGTCTTGTTGAATCGTTCAGTGCTGGTGTGTAGCCAGACCCATTCGCCTGGTTGTAGTATCATTGGCTGCCTTCCTCGGTCCGCTTTCTGCTTGTATTGTTCCGTCTTCTTGATGATTCGGTTGCGGACTCTTTCATGGAGCTTACGGACATATTCAGCCTTGGCAACCCCATTTTGGTCTTCCATCCTTTCAGGGGGAAATGGAATCATGTCGAGCGGTGTACGCGGATTGAACCCGTAGCATATCTCAAACAGGGAGAGGCCGGTAGTTGAGTGACCCGCCCGGTTGTAGGCAAATTCCACATAGGGTAGGCTTTGGAGCCAGTTGGATTTGTTGGAGTCGACGGCCGTTCTGAGCAAGGCTCCCAAGGTTCGGTTAACGACTTCAGTTTGCCCATCCGTCTGAGGGTGCGCGGCTGTGGAGAAAAGGAGTTTGTTTCCCATGCGTCTCCACAGGGTTCTCCAGAAATGGTTGAGGAATTTTGGATCTCGGTCAGAGACAATGGTTTGAGGTAGGCCATGAAGTTTTACAACGTCTCGGAAGAACAGGTCGGCATTGGCCGTAGCATCCCATGCCTTGGAACAGGGCATGAAATGGGTCATTTTGGAGAAACGGTCGACCACTACCATTACTGAGTCTTTTCGCTCGATTGGAAGCAACCCTAGAAGGAAATCCATGGATAAGTCGACCCATGGGGAGGTTGGAATAGGCAGGGGCATGTATAATCTGTATGGGTGGGACTTGGTCTTGACACGCTTGCAGGTTAAACATCTTGCACAGAAGACTTCGACCATGCTTCTCATCTTAGGCCAATAGAAGTGATTCCTAAGCATGTCCAAGGTTTTGTGCGCTCCAAAGTGTCCCATCAAACCGCCACTGTGGGCTTCTTGAACGAGCAGCTCTCGAATAGATCCCTCTGGTATGCACAACCGTTTGCCCTTAAAAAGGAAACCGTCGTGGATATGAAAATCCTTGAAGGAGTCCTTCCCATGTTCGGCATAGGGAATTTTTAGGCCGGGATCGTCTTGATACCGGTCCCATTTTTTTGGGAAAATGATGGATTTTCATATTAGCAGAAACAAACAAATTTACAGTTTTTAAAAACTTAAGGAATCAAGTTTTTGTCTAAAAATGATGCAACCATTTTTTGGCGATCCATATTAGGTGGAAAATGACAAATTTTCATATTAGCAAAAACATATGGGTTTATACTTTTGAAAAGTTTATGAAATGAAAAATTTGGCGAGATAATGACAGAACAATTTTTGGCGGGAAATGAAGGATTTGCATATTAGCAATACCATAAAGATTTACAGTTTTTGAAAAACATACATAATCAAGTTTTCGGCGGAAAAATAACGGATCTGTTTTAGCAGCAAAATGTTGGATCCGTTTTGGGGGAGGGGGGGAATGAAGAATTTTCAAATTAGCAAAACCATATGAATTTGCAGTTTGGAATCAAATATTTGGTGGGAACATGATGGAACCGTTTTTGGCAGAAAAATAACGGATCTATTTTTGACGGGAAAATAATGAATTTTCATATTAACAAAAACATACGAATTTACAGTTTTGAAAAGTTTATGCTATCAATTTTTGGCGGGAAAATGATGGATTCATTTTTGACGGAAAAATGTTGGATCCATTTTTGATGGGAAATTGAGGGACTTATAAATAACAAAAAGCAATAATACGATATGTAAAGTAATATAGAGAAAAGATTAAATATTCAAGAGATCTCAAAGGTTCGATGATCTATTCATTCAAGAGTTTATGTAAATGCATGTCTTTTTTTGTCTCGGACTACGAAACAAGAATGATCAATTAACCTATTAATCATAGAGTCAACAGGCTAAAATACTTTTACTCTGTTACTCAACTCATGCATGCAACAATTTATATATATCAAAACATTAATATCAAGTTCGATTGTTATTCATAATATTTCAAAATTAAGTGGTATGTGCTTGTTATGATGCATTACTCATCCAAATTTTGGTTTAGCAAATAAAAAGACGGATAGCAAGAGCTAAGTGTTTGAAGTCAGTGGTTGGTTCATGACTCTAGTTATATGCAACAAAATTCTTTTTAATATAAAATATCATAGCAAATTGTTTATAAACATTATCTCTGTGCTAAATCTTTAACATAACTTAAATTTATTAAAATACATCTTTAACATAACTTAAATTTTATAACAAATTGATTTTTAAGATCAGATCTCATATCAATTTGTTTATATTAAGAATCCTAGATGTAAAAGGAGAAGGGAGACTCTACAATTATGACACATAATATGGTAAAATTTAATGGTTAATTTATTGTATTTAAACGTTTCATCATATTTATTTAGTAGATCCATTAATATTTATATTAATAGCTAGATCTTATTCTTTTATTCATTGAGGTATTGACTCATCCTTTCTAATCTTATTTCTTAGGAATTTTTAAAAAACGGTCCAGACGGCGCTTAGTTAAATTTTTCATTGTATTCTAGAAAAAAATAGAAAGGACAAAAAATGAATTTAAATAATTTGAAATAACTCAGATAAAAAAAAAAGATCTTAATTGAATTACAGCTTGAATTTTGTAAAAAAAAAATCATATTAGGCACAAAATTAGAATTGACAAATTACTTGGTTGTAAAATGATTAAACGGTCATTATGCAGTCTAGACACTTAGGGGGATATATCTAAAATAAATTGTTTTATTTTAAAAGATGTTATTTTGATAAAGAAAATCTAAATTACAAAAAAAATTCGTATATAATTTCTGAGGATATTTTTTTCTCCGATTTAGAAATTTTAAAATAAAAGATAACATTTTTAGTTTTCTAAAATAAAAAATTATGTTCCATCATTTTCAAAAAAAAAACAAAATTTTTTTAACTTCAATATTCAACTTTTAAAATTTGAATATTTCAATTATTATATTATATAATTTTATTATGTTGTATTATATTTTGCTATTATATTATATATATATATATATAGTTTTATTATAAAACAGCTTTCTTGAACATTGTTTTTACCTTTCTATTGGCATTATATATATATATATATAACTTCCCTACCTACCTTTTAACCATCTGGCTTCCAGAATGACTCTCCACCATGAGGATCTTAGGAACCATCTTGGTTAAGCATCCACAGACAATGCTTTGTTCAGTGGTAAGAACACACATTTAATGGTCAGGACATTCTTAGAGCAGCTCCATCGGGAGCTCTCTTCAAAGTTTTATAAGATTTAAGTGTTTAAAATTAAATCAGAAATAACTATTATCATAAGAGTCGGCTCTAATTAGAGAGTTTTAAGAGCAGCTTCATCGGGAACTCTCTTCAAAGGTTCTTAAGATTTAAGTGTTTAAAATTAAATCAGAAATGTCTATTATAATAAGAGTCGGCTCTAATTAGAGAGCTTTAAGAGCCTCTAAGAACCGCTGACGTGACACGTTATAGTTGGTTAAAGAGTTTTCTCTGAGATAAAAAAAATTGGCCCATTTTTCTCTCTGTTTTCCTCGTCTCTCATTTTTGTTTCTATGGCTTTGCAAAATTGGATGCGCAATCTCTCAAATCGAAAAACAATTAGAGACAAATCCAAGGGGTTTTTGACCAATATCATCATCTCCACGAATCTAAGGAGACAAATCGGAAGCAATTTGTTTGGTTGATTCTACTTCTATCTTTAAACCAGTTGCTTTTTATCAATATAGATACATAGTTATAATCAGATTAGTAGAAACAATAATTCCAAATCAATTTTGTAGAATCAATCTGTTTGTTGCCAATTGTTAGAATCAAACAGATTTGTGGAGAATCAATTATGTAGAATCAAACCGATTTTGTTGTCTTTGATATTTTTCAATCAATATAACTATATGTTTTCTATACTTATAAAATGTTTATAAATTTTAATAAAATCAAATTTAGTTAATTTTTATAGTTAGATTTTTTTTTATAGTTAGGCCAATCTCAATCCAACTAAAACTTTAATGGAAGAGTAAGAGGAGTTAACCCTTGTAAAATATGTGTATAACAATACTAAGAACATGAAAAACATTTCAATATGAAGAAGTTTAAAAGCAAACATAAACTATTTCAGTCAAACATTAATACAAAGTAAATACATGGTCTAGTCACACATACTAATACACTTAGTACAAATGAAAAAAAAAACTGGCAGGAGATTATTACAAACCTATCTATCTCCGCAGACGCTAATAGATGTCATCTCCTCTTAGCTTTTCAAGGATTAGCTTCTCTTGCTTGGCGTCTGTTATTTGCTATATGTTACGGAATATCAAATACAAATCTTCAAATGTCAATGACTCTAAGTAACTAAAGGCAGACTTTGGAATATATATCTATACATGACAAAGTTAGGTAATGTTGAAAAAGGATACATTCCTGATCTGGTTCTTCGGAGAAATTAGAATGCAGTGCATTTCCCATACTGTCTACAATCGCTGAAATGGTCATCGATGATTCAATGCACAGGATTGCTGTTATCGCATCTAATCGAGTTACTTCGTTTCTGAACATAAGCCTTGCATGAGCTGTGTGACACCATAATACCATTAACAATATTCATTTTCATATTTTGTAGTAATTTGATTGATAATGAAGAATAAGAGAAGAATGTACCTTGAGCCAGACGGATTAAGCTTTCCAACATCCTCACAGTTGTTCTTGCTGCGGTTCAAAGTAAAATCGAATTACGTTTAACAATTTCATGTTCGTTTATGTTGTAACCACTAAGCTGGTCCTTAAGAATCTGTTTCCGTAAGGCTATTCTTAATAAAAGTTCCCATGGGACCTAATGATTTTCTAGTCCAGACAACAAAAGAGTCGATCGCAGCCACATCACCTATGGACGGGTTTGCAGAGCAATTTTCTATATAAATAAGGCATAAGAAGTCTCTATCCATGAAATTAGAGGATCATCAACACATAAATCTGGACACTGTTCCATGATCAGCAGCGTCCCTTACCCCATGTAATTAAAAATTAGAATCTGCAGAACAAATAAGCATCTCCAAGGAATCAAGAATATAATACCTGCATTATGTGTTGATGATCTTCTTTGGAGTCTATAATACTTTGAAATAATTTCTTCAGCTTCCTTTGATAAGACAGGCCTGAAGTTTCTTTTCACAAAATGAATGTATCTGCATATGCCAGAATATACAAATTTAATATAAATCATGAATGTATCATCAGCTATAATCAAATGCATCTGTTATCTCAGGCTTCTGTGAAAGGGACAATTGTTACTCTTCTAGATTATGGATCTTACAAGCTATTTACACATATGTTGTACCTTTGAAGCATCGGTAGCGGCCAAATAGTTGTCAGATCATCGACATTTCTACCTTCCTCTAGTTCCACCTGGGTTAATGTAATCACAATATTAAAGAAATTAAAGGTAACATGTTTAGTCACAAAGATGAACGCTGCTTAATAAGGAACAGTATGGAACACAATATGTATTCTTTAGAGGAACATACCTCAGCAAGGATGTGAGAGGATACAACTGCATCCCATTCGGGATTTTTTGTATCTAAGAGAACAAGTACAATATCAAATCTGCTCAACAAGGGACCAGAAAGTGCAGTATTGACAGAAAGAGCTAAAATTCAGTTAAGAACTTCCTGAAGTCAAATACGAAAAAGTACTCCAAATATTCTGATGATTGATAGAAGAAATGTATGTAAGCAAAAGCTTGTTTGAGGTTTACTCTATCTGAATGGATACATTGATCGGGGTCATATTGTCCTTTAGGATTTGTAGCACCAAAGACGATTGTCTTTGTGCTAAGAGTCGTTACAAGGCCAGCCTTCAAATTAACAAGACACTGTAAGAAACAGACTAATACAGAACCAAAATAAGGCATCTGATTTATTTGGAACAATATACAACTTGGATAATGGAGCAGATGCTGTGACAAAAACTTAACTATACATGAATAAGTTATATAGAGTGGTTTACCTTGGCAACGCTTATACTTTGTTGCTCCATTGCTTCATGTATGGTCGCTCTATCATGTTCTCTCATGCTTCCAAAATATAAAAAAGGTGCCTAAGTTTTTGATAAGGTCGCCCAGGGAAGAATCAGAAGAACCAAACTTGATGCAAAAACACAGCAATATAAACTGAAAGAAACTCCTAAAATGTTTATTATGTTCTAGTGGCCATTTTTCAAGCAGATAGCACTTCAAGTTCATCAAAGATCAAAATTTTAAAGCACATAACACTATGGACTAAATCAAAATATTATTATAATATATGTTTCTCCCCTCTGGCATCTGGAGACTACCTATCAAATTCATCAATACAGCAAAGTCCACCATCTGCAAGAACAAGGGCTCCAGCTTCCAACATCCACTCTCCTGAAAACAAATTAGTAAGGCAAAACAGACAAAGTGTTAGGAAGGATCCAACACAAGAGATAGGCAAAAGATTAGAATGCTTACCTCCATCCTTCACAGCTGTTACAGTCAATCCAGCACTTGTGCTTCCTAGTCCTGTTGTGATTACAGCTCTGTTGCTTAGTTTTGCAGCAAACTTCAAGAACTGAGATTTTCCAGTGCCTGCCAGATTTTAAAAACGTAAAAGGCAGGTCCGTCTGAAAGCAAATTCACATATAAAGTTCAAAAAGCTGGTAACAAATAAGCAGACATGACCATTATTTGTTTATCTCAAATCTCATGTAAGGTACAAAAACAATTTAAAGACATGCATATATATAAGAAAGATGATACTCAGTGGTTGACAACGACCTGGATCACCAATAAGAAGTAAGTGTGATTCTCCTCGTACTTTTGTGCCAGAAGCATCAACATGTTGCACACCTCCAATGAGTGTTAAGGCAACTGCATATTAACGCATGCACACACATTAAAATCTTTCTGCACAATTCAATGAGTAGAGACGTTAACACAAAAAGAAGTATACACAGCATACCTGCAAGCTTAACAGTGAAAAGACCAAAGACTTGGGGGCAGATACCTCGTAAGATAGCATTTCTCCCTGACTTAATCAAATACTAAAGAATTTAACCCAAATTCTAGTTGGAAAATAAGATAAAATGGAAGGCAGGGGAATAGTGGTTCAACATAAAAGCAGAAAAAAAAACAGGCAGAATCATTTCCAAGCAACAGTTAGTTTTTACCTTTCAAAGGGGTATCTCTGAAGTGGCTCCAAAAGTTCTTAAACTTCTCGATCATTTCATCAGATATATCGATTTCTGATTTGAGTTCATTAGTTCTTCTAGAGACCGTCGGATAAAAGGTAAAAAGGGGTAGAAAGTGAGTTAATAACTGGAAATTGTTATGCCCCACGGTAAGTCAGCATATGAGAAAAATAGGGTCTCATGAAGCACCCAATAAACTCTCCCGAACAAACTTATAAGGAGAACTAAGAGCTACTTCATGGTTGAGCTCAGCCTCAATAATTGTTTCAGGCAAACGAACCAGTTGGTAAAGACTTTCTTGATAAAATGGATTAATAGGTATTGCTTTATCAAAGTTGCCAAGATATTTTACCTGACATGATTGGCAATCAACATAGGTTCAAGGTCGCAGCGAACATCTTTCAATTCATAAGACCATTTTGAAGTTAAGATTCCAGAGACAACAACATCATCTGCATGAAAAAAATATAATAAATATATAAGTATCAGGAAACTTAGTAGTTATGCTGGTATAGCTGTATCTTTAGAATGGTTACACTGAGTCTTGGAATTATAGCCATAATATTGATGCAATTATGGATATGTAATACGTAAGAATAAAAACAAACAAACAAAAGCCATGGTGCTGTACCTCCAGCTTTAACATTGTCAACAAGGTCATCTTTCAGGACGACTAGAATGGACCTTGGGATAACCCCAACACCTAAAACCTGAGTATTTTCTTGGATTTTGATTTCTTGATAGTCATGCCGTGTTACTGTATCATCTACAGGATCAAAGTTTGTGCCTTCACAAGATTTTGACCGCTGTCACCCAGAGTCAAAGATTTCAAAACTGCTATAATATCAGTTGTTTTTGAAGAAAATGAAAAATAAAGTAGCAGAATCCCATTGGAAAATGCAAAAACAAATACTTTCATCATGAAGTGGAGAATTTTTTCAACTTCAAAATGCTAGTAACACAAGTGTTTTCGCAAAACATAAGACGTGGGAAGGAGTATAGCTAATAAAAGAATGAAATGTGATACAATTTAACCAACCTGAGAAGGACAAAAAGGCGGTTTCACAATTGACTTAATCGATTCTAACTCAGGAAAAAGAGGAAACCTATAAACATAAACAACCAACTCAGTTTCAAGCACAACAACACATAGCACAAAATCTCACAAAGATAGTAAATTACATACATATGCTTGCATTTTCGGCATCGATACATTCGTTCTCCTTCATACATTTTAACAGCACCAGACCGAATCACTGTACCTTTCAACATCAATAGAATCCCACGGTGCTTTACTCTAACTCGACCAATACTTGGGAAAGTATCTATGACCAAAAATCAAAATTAGGTAGCAGATTAAACTCGAATAAAACTCGATAAATACGAGACAAGAAGCACACACCAGAGCTTCGTTCTAGAGGAGAACCACAAGTGTTTATACGAATATGTATAAATCTCTTCTCAATCCCACTCTTATTCTCAAATTTCTTCATATGCTCCAACGCAATTTTCTAAACAAAAAAGTTATTCAAATCAAACATTTGATAAAAAAAAAAATTGAGTTAGTATTCAGATGAATTACACACATGAGCTAAAATAGCTGAATCGTCGAAGTGACGCAAGTACTGTTCAGGATTGGAGTAAACTTGACGCGCCAAATATGGATTATCATCAACGAGTTCTGCGAATCTGAAGTTTTTTGTGAGTGAATTGTGATGTAAGGTGGAAAGAGATAGAGAGGGAGAAGAAATTGAAAGCTTACTCGATGAAGAGAGGGTAGTGAAGTTTTGGATCGGAAGAGAGAGAGATGTCGCGGAGTTGATCGGAGTAGTTTTTAACGAGAAACTCTGTCATGGATTCTATGTTCTCCGCCGCTTGTGTCGGCGATTCTAATTCCACCATTGGTTCGCCGGTGAAGGAGAAAGCTTGGTTTATGGCGGGAAAATTAATAATTTTGGTCTTGTCGACGACGGACTCTTATTTCTAGGTTCGATGTACATGTCACAATAGCATAAACGGATTTTTTTAAAACAATTAAAACGCATTGTTTAATAATAAATAGGGTCTAGGGGTGAGCACGGTCCAGATCCATCAATATCCGCGGATATTTGGATCCGGATCCGTGAAAAATAAGTAAAATTCATAAAATAATAATATAAAATTATTAATAAATAAATAAAAAATAAATTGAAAATACCATTAAAATAATTTTTAAAAATATTTTAAAACATTTTTACTTTGTAAAGTTTTAAAAATATCCAAAATTTTCATGTAAAATTTATTTTTATTATATTTTAAGTAATTTTTTATATATTAAATAATATATATTTAAGTATTATACATATATTTTAAATAAAAATTATACATAAAAATGGATCCAGATTGGATCCGGATATCCGGACTCTCAAAATAAAATATCTGGATCTGGATCCGGCCACCTCGGATATTCTCTTTTCGGATCGGAGCAAATTTGCCCAAACCTAATAATAACTAAGAGATTTATTTATTTTGACTACTAATCCTGCATTTGGATTTAGTAGTGGATTTGGTTTTATTTTTTTGGGATTCCTGTAATTCAATAGGAAAGTTTAGTATCTATTCTGGTTAGAAAAAAAAATGTTTAATGTAATAAAAGTGGTTAAATTTAATTAGAAAAAAACTGGTTCAATTTTATTAATATTTTGACTAAATTTTGCAAAAAAAGTTGTATAATTTTGACAAATTAACTACAAATTTTCAGATTTTTGTTTGTTATTTGGTATTTTTAAGTATAAAATTATAATTTATATATTAAATATTAGAAGAATCGGAACTGGGCAATATAATCATCATGCGCACTGGGATATGGGAAGATAATCATTTGAAAGAGATAATTTCAACAACCATCCAATTATCAACAGCAACACTTTCAATTTTAAACTCCAAAACTATATCTAAACGATAAAATGATGAAGATCATTATTTTAATATGTTAGCTTCACATTTAAATCAGGGCAACAAAATATTTGCGCTGATAAATTAGCTAGGATTTCAATTTTATTATCTAATGACTAGGCTATTTAATTACTTTAATTACTTTAACCCCAAAAAAAACAAGTGTTTCTACATAAGACAAAAGGTGAGGTAAATGAATAAAAGTGATCAAAAGGTGATTAGAAAGAACTGTTCATTGTTGTACTGGCACATATCTTTAAACTGGAAAACTAATCTATGCGTGTGTGTGTTTTGTTTTGTTCTATTCTTTATTTTTTTCTGCCTTACATACTTGTAAAGAAACCAATATGAGAGAGAAAAAAATGTGGCAATGGGTGTTAGATATACAATAAGGACAAATTTAGTGGTGAGGAGAGATAAGTGTCTTTGGTTTGTCTTCAAGGACTTCTCTGTCTGCATCATCTTTTGAAGAGTTTCTTGAGTGCAAGTTCTTCACTCCATCTAACTGCAACATTAGAATATGCCAAACACATTTAAAAACTTGTTTTTATGGGCTCCTTAGTAATAGTAACCATGGCAAAACTCAGCTACCCCATTGTATGTAAAAATGTACATATATTCCAAGTAAGTTCTGAACTCTCCTAATGTCTATTTCAGTATATAAAGGAAGAGCAAAATGTTTAAGATTATGATATGGAATTTATTTTAAAGCCAATGCATTAGAGAACTACAAAAGCCTGAACCGATGTACTAATAGATGGTTCAGTGATCAAGTTACGAACCGTTACCTCTCTAAGTGTTTCCTGATGTTTAGCCAAAAGCTCATTGTACTTTATTTGAAGATCAGCCTTCTCAGCTTGAAGCTTCTCATACTCAGAGACTGAAGGACCACCTAGCTTTTGTTGAATGAATCTGAAGAAAACCCACAGGAAAATAGAGAATAAGTTATAACCTAAAGAGCTGAGATTTTTTGAAACCAAATCCAAAGGATCATATTGGTGGGAATGCATGATTTTACAGATGTAAGAACTTGACATGTAGAACATAATCAGTTAGGCTAATATGTAACTATATTGTTAATCTGCATTCCTGAAATTGGACTTGAAGATCCATTCATAGGAGATTGGAAAGGAAGAACAAACAAATAAATTTCTGTAAAATAGAGTTTTATATGTTAATCTAACCGAAAGTTTCATCAAATTCTTGGTAAAAGCCTGAATATGTAGCCCATGAAAGAACTTTCATATTAGGATTTAGTTCAGAAAAGCAATGGTCTAAGAACATTGAACATATTCGATAAGGCCTAGGATCTAAACCGCCATAAAATTATTGATTAAATCCATAGCTTCAGCAGGATCTCGCATCAAGATTATAAGTCAATAGACACAATACACAAACTATATCTGTATAGAATCTATGATACACTACCAAAAACTAATAAAGAATGGTTAATGCAAACATGTGTCTAGAAACTTACTCTAGAGCAGAGGAAGGCTTGTCATTCTGCTCGTACAGAGAAACCAGAACTACATTCAAAACCCACACAGATAACATTAGAGAACAACAAAAGGAGTATAAAGTGAACTTTTTGCCAGAACAAGTCAAATACTTCAACTAAAAAACTGTTGCATTATAGAAAAAGAAATTTAACCTTTGGTGAGAGAATCAAGAACTCCACTAGACTCCAAATACTTCCTGAAAGCTTCCTTCTTCACCTCTTTCTCCTGATTCATGCAGACAAACAAAAAAGGAAAATGGTTCAAAAACTAGAAGAAAGCTACAGATAAAAGAAACGTAACTGAGCATTAACACAGGTCCAGTGAAGAAGCAAACTTGAAATCAGAAATAGAAAAAAAGAGAGATTTAAAATTAGGTGTCTACCTCTTTGTACCGCATCATCTCCTTGTTTGAAAAGCTACAAAACAGACTCGATTTTTCGAATAAATGTATATCAAACCTCTGGCTGCAGTGACAACTTTGAACCTATTTAGATCCTAAAAAAAGTAAAGAACACAAAGCTTTCTCTATTCACTCATTCCATCTACTTAACCAACAAAATACAGTCAGGATCATTATTAATCTGAGAAAGTGAAAAAAGGTGCCAGCTCTGTTAAAAACATAAACTTCACCTCAATTTACACATAAACATTATCGGAGCCAAGCTTCAACTGAACCAACCTCCCACATCAAAACTTAGTAATGGAATCCATTTTTTTTTTTTCAAACATAATCACATCTCATCAGTGCATTAACCACCCAATATTCCTAAAGTGTTTAAAGATCCATTCATAAACCAGTCTAAGAACAATTTTTCCAAAGTTTCAATTTTTATTACGAATAAAGCTCAATGGCTCTTACATCTATTTATCCAGATAAGAAAGTTTAAAACTTTTCAAATCTCCCTAATGAAACACAAAAATCGCAATAGCAGAACATTGAAAGAACCAAAACTGAACATAACATCTACAATAGCAAGATCTGTGAATTCTCTCAAACTCTCCAAATCCATATGTAATCCAAAATCAGTCTAATCCAATAATTCCAAACAAGTCTCAGAAGGTATCAAACACAAAATTATAACAAAAAAACTAATGGGGCTTACTTTATTCAATGTGTTTAGCACTTAGCAGCGACGAAGTGTTATCAGATCCAAAAATTTATGTCGGTTGGTGATTTTAGTTGTGTTCTTTCTAACTCTTGGTAGAGGTCTGCCAAAACAAATGTCGTTTTCCAAACTAGATCATGAGGTCACAGGATCGAAGCTACTGCTCGACAAATTTTAAAGGTTTTTTTTGTTTTAGTATGAAATATTACATTTTTAAAAGTAATATGTGCACAAATTTTTATTTTTTTGTTAATACATTTATTATTTATTTTATTTTATATATAAATTAGATTAGAATCCAATTCAAAGGTAAATTAAATTTCAACAAAAAAATATAGTAAAAACTTGTTGTAAGTGATGTATCTTTAAAATATTTTAGAGAAGAGGTTAAGAATGGTTTTAGTAAGAGAAAATTATTATTTTACATAATTTTATTTTTGTATGTGAATAAATTAATTTGTATTTTAATATTATAATCTCATTATTAGTGTATTAAAATACTAACATTATAAAAGTGTCTCTTTTTATAAGGTCGTCTCCAATGGGATTGCAAAACACCATTTTAGTGCAATTTTTATAAATATTATATCATTTTGGTGTGATGGTACATGTTACACCAAATTTGGTATAATACTATTCACAACACCAAAAACTGTTCACTTATTTTATTAATAAAATAATAAATTAATTAAAGGAAAATAATTTTAAAAATATATATAAAATGAGAAAATAATTAATTTTGATATGAATATGTTCTTAATGTAGTAAAATTTATATAATTAAAATATTAATCAAAACTATTAAATAACAAAATAAATATTTATTTAATAATAAATAATATATAATAGTGTGATTTTTAGTGTTATGGTTAGATTTTTAGTGTTAAATAATAACTAAAATAGCGTAATTTCAACACCAAAATGATGTATAAGATTGGAGATGCTCTAATTTGGGATCTATTTCCACTTATGTTTTGGTGAATCCATGAAGATGATTTTTAGTCTCTTCCACTTAAAGTCAAGATCTGATTGATTGGTGTGAACCCATCAAACCAAACCAAAATGTTTGAATGCTTTGGCTTTGTGGATTTTGAACAAAATAAAATCGGAGTGTTCATCTTGGCATGAATACATTTACTATATTTTTTCTAACTATTTTCATTCATAATTTTCTTTTATCTAAATTAAATATTATAATTTGTTGTTTTGTTAATGATAAATTTGATAATTCTATACTGGTTTATACATCGTTTTATTCTGATATTCATTATAATGATAAATGTTTTGATTTTAAAATCGAGAGATATCAAATATTTTGTCTCAATTGAAAATGGTTGTTCTGCTAGTTATTATCACCGGTATTTTTCTGTTGCCAACATTTTCTTATGGTAAATTTAAATTAATTTTGATTTCTTGTTTAAATTAGAAAACCTCCATTAATTTATCTAAATATTGGGAGGGTTTTAACTAGTGTTACAAAAATAAGTTTTCAACAAACTTAAAGAAATATATAGTCAAAGAGTGAGAAATATGAAATCTACATTAATATTAAAGATTTGAATACTAACGAACGAATTACTTTCGTGTCAATATTTCAAAACATGTACCGCATGCAATTATAATTTGTATTTGTATTATATGTACTATATACTAATTTTAAATAATTTAAAAATTACATAGAATAAAACTGAAAATGGGATTCAAATTTATATTTCTCCATATTTTGTTTGATGTAGGGATTAGATAAATACTAATTTGGAACCAATTTTTTCAAAATTTATAATTCAATTATAATATGCAGATTATTGTGACAAAAAAATATCTGAAAGTAAATATAGGATAATTTGCAAATGCCACTACGGCATTAATATTTTAACTAGGATGCTACTTTTTACCAGAAAGTCAGCAGGTTTCAAAGGCTCCGGTCCAAAATTACAGCAACCAGTCGGATCCCATGTATTCAATATCCCTCAGTTGTTCGCCCTAAGCTGACGATCGCTACTAAAATCAATCCTTCAAACTTGACAGCTCTCTCTCTCCAAAACCCAACAATGGCTGACGAAAAGAAGAAGAAGAGAAACAAGAAGAAGAAACGTGGTAGTGGTAGTGGTAGCAAGAAGAAGATGACCATTGAGCAAACAGAAGCTTTCAAGTCAGTCACCGACTGGTTCTTCGTTGGTTCTTCTCCACCTTTGTCCTCTTCATCAGATGACTTTGCCATCAACATTAATAACGGTTCTTCAAAATCCAAAGAGAACTTGGTTTTCGAGCTTCATTCTCATTCAAATCGTAGCGATGGGTTTCTATCTCCTTCAAAGCTCGTTGAGAAGGCTCATAACAATGGGGTTAGTTTCAGATTTTGTGGTTTTAGGTTAATCATTGTAGATTATAGCCTGGTACCATTGGTTTCTAGGGTCAAAGTCCATTGCTTTTGTTTGTTTTGGTGATTCTTTGTTCTGTATCATTTTCTCTAAATGAACAGTCTTTAAGAAGTAGTTCATAGGAATGAGATAAGGGTTCAAAACTTTGCAAGTAATTTCACTCTTTTTGATTTCACTATTGTTTTTGTTGGCTCAAAGTTCTCTGCTTTTGTTTGATTTGGATTTGGATTGTTTTGGTTAGACTTTCTTCTGTGCCATTTTCTAGAAAGGTACAGTTTTGAAGTTTTGCAAGCAATTTCACTCTTTTGATTTCACTATTGTTTTCGTGGCTTAAAGTTCTCTGATTTTGTTTGACTTGGATTTGGGTTGTTTTGGTTTATCTTTTATTTATGTCATTTTATAGAAGGAAAAGTTTTAAATTTTGCAAGCAATTTCACTCTTTTAATTTCACTATTGTTTTCTTGGCTCAAAGTTCTCTGATTTTGTTTGATTTGGATTTGGGTTGTTTTAGTTAATCTTTCTTCTATGTCATTTTCTAGAAAAATGAACAGATTGATTTTGCAAGCAATTTCACTCTTTTGATTTCACAATTGTATATCATACTATCATGTTTACAGTGAATCTTTTATGCATGATATCAAGGATTTAATTGATTGCTTCTCAATGTGATCAAAACAGGTGAAAGTTTTATCTTTAACTGATCATGATACGATGGCTGGTATCCCTGAAGCAGTGGAAGCAGGACGTAGATTTGGTATCAAGATCATTCCGGGTATTGAGATCAGTACGTTATTCGGTTCAAGGTATTGTCTTTTTATGATTTGTGATAGCTTGATTCAAGTTATCTTTAGTCCGTTAACAATAATTTCTATCACAGTATCTGAACTGCACTAAAACCGGTTTAATTGGTAAAACACAGAGACTCTGGTTCCGAGGAGCCTGTGCATATACTTGCCTACTATGGCACTTCTGGTCCAGCAATGTATGATGAGTTGGAAGAATTCTTAGCGAAGATAAGGGATGGACGTTTTGTTCGTGGGAGAGAAATGGTTTCGAAATTGAATAAACTAAAGATACCTCTAAAATGGGAACATGTCACCAGGATTGCAGGCAAAGATGTTGCCCCGGGTAGGCTACATGTAGCCCGAGCACTTCTTGAAGCAGGATACGTAGAGAATTTGAGACAAGCTTTCACTAAATACTTATATGATGGTGGACCTGCTTATTCCACGTAGGTTCTGCTTATATCCTAGTTTGACTGATTTTATGAAAACCTTACTATCATCTAGTGTAGGAGCATTGTGTGGATTATAGCTGTGTTGACATCCTCACCAACTATAATTGAGAGGTGTTTAGAGAGAGATCTAACTTTAGGGAGAATGAGTTTGTGTATTCTGGATTGGTGTAGGATCTTGTTATGGCATTGGTCGAGAGTTAGTCTTCTCTCGTGAATCATTCTCCTGGATGGTGTAGTTCTTTGGTACCACAGTTTGAAACATATCAGTACTTGACTGAATTTTTATTTTCTGTTTGTATGGTTGCATAATCTTATTGCAGAGGAAGCGAGCCTATGGCCGAGGAAGCAGTAAAACTTATATGCAAAACTGGTGGTGTAGCTGTGCTTGCACATCCGTGGGCTTTGAATAATCATGTCAGTATTATTAGAAGATTGAAAGATGCTGGACTTCATGGCGTCGAGGTTTATAGAAGTGACGGCAAGCTAGAAGGTCTCTCACTAATCCTCTCTTTCGTGCTTTCGTTCTAAATATAGATTTCTGTTCTGGTTAACTGAACTTTTATGTTGATAAAACAGTGTTTAGCGAGTTGGCTGATGCATACAGTCTACTGAAGCTAGGAGGATCAGATTATCATGGAAAAGGCGGACGCAATGAATCAGATTTAGGGAGCGTAAACCTTCCTGTAACAGCATTGCAGGATTTCTTGAAGGTTGGTCGACCTATATGGTGTGAAGCCATTAAATCAACCATGAGAGTGTTTCTTGACCAACCATCCGATTCAAACCTCTCCAATATCTTAAGGTTCGATAGCGCAAGGATTCTGAAAGGAACCTCAGATTGGTCCTGTGGTAAGGAGTTGATAGACCGATGTTTAGGGATTTGGTTAACAGTTGATGAGAGACAAAGTGATGAGTTTGAGACTCTGAGAGATAAGCTCTCTTCTGTACCAATTACATCAAATGGATCATCTATTACAGTTGGTCCTTGAAATATTTTGTCTGTTCTTTTTGTACCACTCATTTTTTACTGATCTGCTCTCACAATTCACAAGTGCATACATGTTCTCGTTGCTATTTTTAGACGAGGTAATTACAAAACATTTTGTAATATCATAATCATACACCAAGGAATAAGACAGTAAAAAAAAAAAACATTTTCATTTTCAAATACCAAGTAGCACTAGTTTTGGTATATGGGATTTTCAAGTTATCTAAATCCGTCGGATCCAAAAAGTTAAATATCCAATCCAGATCCATCAATGCCCGCGGATATGCAGATCCGCCTAATTAGGTAAAATTCTTAAAATAATAATATAAATATATTTTTTTAAAATAATAATTGAAAATATCATAAAAATTTTAATTAATTTTTAAAAATATTTTGAAACATATTTATTTTGAAAAGTTTTATGTAAAATTTATATTTATTATATTTTAAGTAATTTTTTATTTATTAATAATATTTATTTAAGTATTATATATATAATTTAAATAAAAATATATATGAAAAGGATCCGGATATTCGGAGTCTCAAAATAAAATATCCCGATTCGCATCCGTGCACCTTGAATATCATATATTTTGGATCGGATCAAAGTGGATCTCGGATTTCAGATATTTTGTCCATCCCTAAGTATAGGGGTGTCAATGCGGGTTAACCCGCTCCGTTTAATCCGTTCTATTGCAGGTTGAGTTCATTGAGCATTGTCACCATCTCCAACTTATTAAGATTCAAAATTTCTAAAATAAAACCAATCTGAATAGGGATTTCCTACTATATTTTTTCTTCAACGTGTAAGTCCATCAGTCCGCGGTTCAACCCGCAACCTATGCGGGTTTGTCCGTCAAAAACCATAGACTGTGATGGGTCAATCCGTAATGCCCACTTTTTTTTGGGCAATCAAAACATGAACCTTAACCCGCAATGAATTCCAGTGAAAGTTTATTTTGGATCTTTTTATTGGTTTTGTAACCTAAGTAGACACTTTGCATTCTACACATTAATGGAAAGTAGGAATAATTTATGTATGAAATTAGGTCATATGTTACATTTATACATAAACTATATTCTCAGGCACTTCTATACATGAACGAATAAAAAAATTGAATCTGCTAACTTAAATAATAAAAGTATGCTATCGTATACATTTTGGGTTAACACCTTTAACTTGATGTTAATTCTTAATATATGACATGGCGTATGTTACTAACAACAACAAAAAATTATGCTGGAACAATACTAGAAAGTCAGCAAATTCATGGCTGAAATTAAGTTATGTGTTAAATTTTATATGAACTATATCCCCAAGTTGTTGTTAGCTCTCGATGACATGACATCCATGTCACTATCGGAAAAAAAAAAACTGATGGTGGAACATCATTCGAACACATGACCGATAAATGAAAGGTATCCTCAATATCATTATGCTATTACAAATTATATTGATATCAACACAGTTTACGATATATCAACACTATTTATTACCAATTTACAATTGGTGATAGTATAGAAATACTGTTTACGAGAACATTAAAAATTGTTATAGCGTAATGTGTTTACGAAGAAGAATTGACATTGTATTCATATAATTTTGAATACAAACATCATTTCTCAGCTCGTGAACCCACCATTTATCCGATGGACGCTTCAGTATGTCCGGGAGATTATAAAGATTTGTTTAACGATCTTATAAATCACCACGTAATTTTTTCCTGTACTTTGATTTCATTTACACAATACCAAAAATGACGGTCTGATATATCACACATCTTAATTTTTGTCCAGCCTAAACACGCTTAAGTTTGGAGTTCTTACTAGACGATTGATCGAAAAATAAATGCATTTTAGCAACATATGTGACTAAATCAATTCTTTTAAACATCTTGGCATGTACCACTATATTAATTGAAATCGATATGTTACAATTACTCCATAACAGATTACAACGTCTTTATTGCATATTAAGACCATCACTCGTGATTAGGGATGTCAAAACGGTTTAACCCGCCCCATATACCCCGTCCCATTGCGGATTGAGTTAATTTGCGGGTTTTAGCGGGCTATAACCCATGAGTTCTAAACTAATAACCCTAATCCGTCCCGCACTATAACCACGGGTTAAACGGATTGGTCAGTGGAATTTAAAATCAAATTAATAACTAAAAAATTAAAGCTTTATAATGTAAATTTATCGATAATAAAATAAATATATCTTATATCTATCATAAATCAAAAAGAAAATAGTAACAAAAGTCATGAAATGCATAATTAAATCAATAAATTTTCAAAAATTCAAATATGAAATTGATTTAAATATTGTCAACGTCTCCAACTTATTAAGACAAAAGAAAACAAAATATATTTTTCAAAATTTCTAAAATAAAACCAAAATGAAAAGGGGTTTCCTACTATTTTTTCTCTTCAGCGTGTAACTCTATCAGTCCGCGGATTAACCCGCAACCCATGGGAGTTTGTCCATCAAAGACCACAGACCATGACGGGTCAACTCGCAATGCCTGCTTTTTTTTGGGCAATCAAAATATGAACCCTAACCCGCCCTCTAGCGGTGCGGGTTTAGGGTAACCTGCAGGTTTTCAACCCTAATTGACATCCCTACCCGTGATGGTGTGAGCCCACTTAACTCCACACTTATCTGGTTTTGGCTTCGATACCATATATAACACCCTGAGTGCCATTTTTAGTGGGCCCCATCTCTTTTCTATGCTTATGGGCCCATCTTTATCTGATGACTGGTTCACTACATCAGAAAGGTTTTAAAAACTTGTTTACCGACCCTATAAATTAGCACATGATATTTTTCATGTATTGGTCTCATTCACACAGTATCATAAATTACTTTTCGATAGGTCACTCATCCTAGTGTTAGTATATGCCAAACACGTTTACCTCTGGAGTTTTGACATATGTGGCTAAATTAATTCTCTTAAGATACTCCGCCTGCACCACTATATTTCTTGAAATTGGGGTGTTACAGTTAGTGATGTAGATGTCACGTCATCGAGAGTTAACAACAAGTTGTGACAATTTGGCAAATTCATGCATGAACTTAATTCATGTGTTAATTTTTTACATGAATTATACTCTCGTACATTTCTATATCTTCTAACAATATGGTTTGAAGCAGGCACCGAGGCAGTTGTATAAGATGTTTGAGTTAGTTATGAGGGAGCATTGTATAAGAAGACTACTTCTGATCAATGTGTGTTTGTACAGAAGTTTGGTGAGGATGATTTTATTATCTTCTTGTTATATGCTGATTTTGATTTGAAAGATTTGGGTCCAGCAAAAAAAGATTCTTGGTATGATAATCTTTCAAGCTATAGGTGAGAGGTTGATTCACTTGTGTCAGGAGAATTGAATTGAGAAAATGCTTCAGAAGTTTCACATGGACAAGACTAAGAGTTGTTAGCACTCCTCTGGCTACACACTTTAGATTGAGCAGTCAACCGAATCCAAGTAAAGATTCAGAGAAGGAATATACGGCCGAGTTCCTTATGCCTCAGCAGTAAGTAGTTTGATTTATGCTTTGGTATGTACTATACTATTTTTAGCTTATGATGTTGATAAAGATACTCTTTTCGTTCCAATCCTGGAAGAGAACACTGGAAGTCTGTGAAATGGATTTTGAGATATATTCAAGGGACTTCTGGCTTTAAGATTACATTTTTCAGGTGATAATTCATTGCTTATCAGTTATACTGATTCAGATTTTCCAGAGATATTGATTCAAGGGATTCTATTTGAGGTTACTTGGTAACATTTGCAGGGGGGAGTTGTGTTATGGAAATCAAGGTTAAACAAGTGTGTTGCACTTCCTACCACTGAAATTGAGTTTATAGCCACAACAGAAGCTTGTAAAGAGTTGTAGTGGATGAAGAGTTATGTTGAGGAGCTCGATTTCAAGAAATATAAGTACAATTTGCTTTGTGACACATAAAGCACAATCCATCTTGGGTAGAACTCTATATTTAATTCGGGTTTGAAGCATATTATCTGGAGGTATCACTGGATACATGATGTGGTGGCTTCTAAGGATGTGGAGTTTTCAAAATTTCATCCAGATGGTAATGGAGCTGATATGATGACAAAGTCAACGCCAACAGGGAAGCTTGAATTTTATCAAGAGATAGTCGGGATGGTTGTTTCCTCCACCTAATCGGAGGGGGAGTTTGTTGTAATTCCTCTTAGTGGGGAAACAATTTTGGGTTTGGTGTAAAACTAAACTTTGGGCCTAATTTGATTCATGAGTGTATATTGGGTTGTTGGTTAAGTGAGAGAATATAAATAACTCTTAACCTAATTTTTGAAGAGAGAAAGCAAAGAAAAAAGAGATAATTTCCCGAGGCAAGAGAAGAGAAAAACCAATATGTCAGGGTTCGTTGTATTGAATGTTTGGACATACAAATGAGCTTTGATCTGGCTAAATTTTGGAGGAGCTTCATGAGTATGTGGTCTTCAGATTTAACAGTGTGATTGTATGTTAACTGTTGGTTTGTGAGAAATCTGAGTTTTAGCATGGCTGATCGTGTCTGGAATTTTTATATTTTTCTGCAGCACCTATCGTGAGTGTTTGAAATTTCAAAAAGTGAGTTTTTCTTCTTTTAAGCAGATTTTTTTTGTAGAGGTATTCTGAACATATTTATTTAGGATTTATACGGTAGATATTTGATTAGGAGACCATAATCTTAGTGAAATTATAGTCATTTCCAACAAATGATCCTAAGTTAACTAAGATTTTGTTCTCCTTATTAGGTCTTCCTCATAAAAATTACAAATAAAAGAGTCAAAAACTCTTATGCAAAAAAAAAAAATTGCTCAAAAGGAAAAGAACTCACGGTTCTGAACTTCCAGTCACCTATTTTTCATTTCCTATGTGGAACCGTATGTGTTTCTATCAACTTTTTGGCGTATTCATGCTTATATAATCAATGAAAACAACAAAAGAGAGTATTTTCTTACCGTATCATGCCCCCTATATGTAAACCTCCCTCTACGCTTTGAAAATCCCTTAGATGTTCTTAAAACAGAAAACAAAAACCCTTAGACGTTGGAACTTTAAAAGGGTAGTCAAACGTATTCTCTTTTTCTTTTTTTACTTTTCTATTTTAAATAGAATCTGGCAAAAGTAACCAACGACTATCATTCAATTTCTAATAAAGAATGTAGAGAGAAAAGTAGATGGACTCTTTTGCTAAGAATGACACGTTTGAGTTGGTGAAGTTGCCTAAGGATAAAAAGGTGTTGCTTAGTTAGTGGGTGTTTAGGACTAAACATGAAGAGCGCAGTTTGCTACTTTGATACAAGGCTAGGTTGATTGTGATGAAATGTTTTCTCTTGTTGTGAAGATGTCATCCAGTAATATTTAGATCGGCACACGGATGTTCAGATGGATTTCCTCCTTGGTGATTTAGAGGAAGAGATTTACAAGGTACAACTTGAAGGCTTTGTTCAAAAAGGCAAGAAATACTTAGTTTTTAAAAACGTAATTATGGTTTTAAGCAGACACCGAGGCAGTTGTATACGATGTTTGAGTTAGTTATGAGGGGCAGTGTTATAAGAAGGCTACTTATGATCAATGTGTTTTTGAACAGAAGTTTGGTGAGGTTGATTTTATTATATTCTTGTTATATGTTGATTGTGGGCAAGAATATTAGCAGAATTCAAGAGTTGAAGAACTTTGTTGATATGAAAGATTTGGGTCCAGCAAGACAGATTCTTGGTATGATAATTGTTCGAGATATAGGTGAGCGGTTGATTCACTTGTCTCAGGAGATTTATATTGAGAAATTTCTTTAAATGTTTCACTTGTACATTCTAAGAGTTGAGCATTCTTCTTGCTACACACTTTAGATTGAGCAGTCAACCGAATCCAAGTAAAGATTCAGAGAAGGAATATATGCCTAATTTCCATACGCCTCAGCAGTTAGTAGTTTGATTTATGTTATGTTGAGGTGTCAATTGGTCGGTGGATCCATGGGCTAAGCCCAGTCCAATTCGATATGGGCGAACCATGGACGGACCAAAATTTAAATGAACATTATGGGCGGACAATAATTTCGCCCATGGTCGAAAATAGGCAGGACCGTATGGACAATGGACACGCTCATGGTCTTTTAAATCTAATTTTTTTGGAGGGAAAACCAAAATTGTTTTTGGCGGGAAAACAAAATTTTATAATTTTGGAGGGAAAACAATATATGAAAGTTTTGGTGAAAAATAAGTTTTTTCGTTTTTGGAGGAAAAAACCGATATTTAAAGTTTTTGGTGGAAAACCGAGATTTTACAATTTTGCCGGAAAAACAAGATTTTTTTTTGATGGAAAATAAGTTTCCAAATTTTTTTGCGAGAAAAAAAAAATTTACATTTTCGGCGGGAATGTTTTTGACGGAGAAACGATATTTTCTATTTTATCGGGAAAACAATATGTTTTTGGCGGAAAACAAGATTTTTCATGTTTGGCAAAAAATGAGATTTTATGTTTTTGGCAAGAAAATAAAATTTTACGTTTCTGGCGGGAAACCAAGATTTTACGTTTATGGCGGAGAAACGAGATTTTACAGCTTTGGCGGAAAAACAAATTTTTACGTTTTTGGCAGAAAACCAAGATTTTACGTTTTTGGCAGGAAAACAAGATTTTACGTTTTGACAGAAAACAAGATTTTATTTGGCGGGAAAACAAGATTTTATGTTTTTAGCGGAAAAACTAGATTTTACATTTTTGGCGGGAAATGAGATTTTATGTTTTTGGCGGGAAAAATGAGATTTTACGTTTTTGGCGGAAAATGAGATTTTACGTTTTTGACGAGAAAATTAGATTTCACGTTTTTGGCGGGAAAATTAGATTTTATGTTTTGGCTTATTATTTATTATTATTTAGTTTATTTTAATCAATTAAATTGGTTAATTTTATTTGTTTTTAGATAATAATAATAATAAATTAAATAAATTTTATTGCTGGTCAAAATATAAATAATTAATCAAATATGAAATTAGGCTGTCTATGGACGGACCATATGGATATAGGTTTTATTTGTCAGCCGCCCATTACGGACCATTGTCCATAAGGGACCGTCCATTAACGCCCATATAAAGCCATGTGCTATATGGACACGCCCAAATGGGTGCTGGAAAGCCCAATTGACATCTATAATGTTATGGTTTGAACCATTCTATTTTTAGCTTATGATGTTGATAACATTACTTTTTCTTTCCAACCCTGGAAGAGAACACATGAAGGTTGTGAAGTGGGGTTTGAGATATCTTCAAGGGACTTCTGAATTTAGCTTACCTTTTCAGGTGATAATTCATTGCTTATCAGTTATACTGCTTCAGGTTTTCCGGAGATATTGATTCAAGGAAGTCTATTTGAGGTTACTTGGTAACATTTGCAGGGGAGTTGTGTCATGGAAATCAAGGTTAAACAAGTGTGTTGCATTTCCTACCACTAAAGCTGAGTTTATAGCCGCAACAGAAGCTTGTAAAGAGATGTTGTGGATGAAGAGTTATGTTGATGTTGGAGTGTAAACCAACGTCCCACATCGGATAATTAGACAAGAAGTGTCTAATATATAAGTGAAGTCAATCACTAATTAGTTTGAGGTCTTTTGGAAAGGAACCCAATAAGCAAAACCGTGCGAGTCTTAGTAGGTGGCCCAAAGCGGACAATATCAAACTAATAGTGAATTGACTTGATCTTTGAGATGAGCCTAATAAATGGTATCAGAGCCATAGTTCAAAAATGTGGACCTGGTAATCGATGTGGGAGAAGCCCCCATGCGACACGATTAAGAAAAGTCCTCGAGAGGAAGCTAAGTATCGTGGTCCGTGGTTTAGAGGGGAGATTGTTGGAGTGTAAACCAACGTCCCACATCGGATAATTAGACAAGAAGTGTCTAATATATAAGTGAAGTCAATCACTAATTAGTTTGAGGCCTTTTGGAAAAGAGTCCTATAAGCAAAACCGTACGGGTCTAAGTAGGTGGCCCAAAGCGAACAATATCAAACTAATAGTGAGTTGACTTGGGCTTTGAGAAGAGCCCAATAAATGGTATCAGAACCATGGTTCAAAGAAGTGGACCTGGTAACCGATGTGGAGAAGCTCTCCATGTGACACGATTAAGAAGAGTTCTCGAGAAAGAGACTAAGTATCCTGGTCTGTGGTTTAGAGGGGAGATTTTTGGAGTGTAAACCAACGTCACACATCGGATAATTAGACGAAGTGTCTAATATATAAGTGAAGTCAATCACTAATTAGTTTGAGACCTTTTGGAAAAGAGTCCTATAAGCAAAACCGTGCGGGTCTAACTAGGTGGCCCAAAGCGGACAATATCAAACTAATAGTGAGTTTACTTGGGTTTTGAGAAGAGTCCAATAGTTGAGGAGCTCGATTTCAAGAAATATAAGTACGAGTTGCTTTGTGACAATCAAAGCATAATCCATCTTGGGTAGAACTCTATATCTCATTCGGCTTCGAAGCATATTAACTAGAGGTATCACTGGATACATGATGTGGTGGCTTCTAAGGAAGTGGAGCTTTCGAAATTTCATGTGGATGGTAATGGAGCTGATATGATGATAAAGTCAATGCCGAGAGGGAAGCTTGAACTTTATCGAGAGATAGTCGGGATTGTCGTTTCCTCCACCTATTCGGAGGGGAAGTTTGTTGTCTTTCATCCTACTGGGGAAACAATTTTTGGTTTGTTCTGAAAACTAAACTTTGAGTCTAATTTAGTTCATGAGTGTATATTGGGTTGTAGTCTAAGTAAGAGAACATAAATAACTCTTAACCTAATTTTTGAAGAGAGGAAGCAAAGAAAAAAGGAGACAATTTTTGGAGGCAAGAGGAGAGAAAAACAAATATGTTAGGGTTTGCATATTAAATGTTTGGACATACAGATGAGTTTTGATCTGGCTAAATTTTGGAGGGTAGCATTGTGACTATATGGTCTTCAGATTTAACACTGTAAATTGTGTGTTTAACGGTTGGTTTGAAAGAAATATGAGTTTTATCATGATTGATCGTGTCTGGAATTTATAGATTTTTCTGTAGCACCTATCATGAGTTTTGGAATTTCAAAAGGTGAGTTTTTTTCATTTAAATTGATTTTTTCGCAGAGGTATTCTTGACTTGTTTATTTAGAATTTATACAGTAGATATCTGATTAATAACCATAATCATAGTGAACTTATGGCTGTTTCCAACAATGACCATAAGTTCACTAAGCTTTTGGTCTCCTAATTAGGGTTTCACCATAAAAATCACAAATAAATGAGTCAAGAACACATATGAAAAAAATATGCTCAAAAGAAAAAGAATTCACAATTCTGAACTTCCAGTCATATATTTTCCATTTTTATGTGGAATCTTATGTGATTTTATCAACTTTTTGGTATGTATTTGCTTATATAAAATTATAAATTAATGAAAAACAACAAAAGAGAGTATTTGCTTACCTTAATATATCTTATGTCCCCTAGAGGCCTAGATGTAAACCTCCCTCAAACCTTTGACAATCCCTTAGACGTTGTTAAAACAGAAAAAAAAAATCCTTAGACGTTGGAAATTTAAAATGGTAGTAAAACTGTACAACGTATTCTTTTTTTTCTTTTATCTTTTATCTTTTTCTATTTTAAAAAGAATCTGGCAAAAGTAACCGACGACTATCATTCAATTTCAAATAAAGAATGTATAGAGAAAAAGTGCGTGAAGGCATTTTCTGTTGTTTTATTTATCGGACTTTAAAAGGAAATCGCTGCCACCTTTGTATTCATTTCATGGCACTTTCTCCACTCTCACCCATCATTACACTCGTTTGTTTACAGTTCATCACTTCATCGTTTCCTACAATTTATTTTTGTTTTCTGACAATGAACATTCAGATTTAGTTGCTTTGGTCGGGAAAAACAAAAAAGATTGATTCACTAGCGATCAGTTTGTTACAAAATTTAATAACATGACATAAATAATTATAATATAATCTTATTTTACCATATAACACATTATATTAGTTTACAATTTCATTTTTCAGTTTATAATATTCTAAATTTTAATTATTTTCATAATCAATCGTAATATTACTATTTCTTTAACATATAAAGATTAAAAAAACTCTTTCAATCTCAAGTAATTTGCCAACGAACGAAGTTAAACATATGTAATTATTAATTCCATAAAGCATATACACTAAGAAAGTAATGATTCATGTCTTCTCTTTCGGCAAAAATTAAAAAATAAACAATAATATATGAAAAGGCAATTCCATTTATTTAGCATGCGACATAGCCCAAAACACATCATCATATTCTTTATTCTCCTTCCATTACAATGACGCCGAGAGAAATTATGAAGGCAGCTATTATCATCTTCACGGCGGTGGTATTGATCTCCGGCGAGAGAGTTCATGCAGTGGACTGCTCGTCTTTGATACTAAACATGGCAGATTGTTTGTCGTTCGTGACAAGTGGTAGTACAGTGGAGAAGCCAGAGGGAACCTGTTGCTCCGGGCTCAAGACTGTGGTTAGATCAGGACCACAATGTCTTTGTGAGGCTTTTAAGAACAGTGCTTCTCTTGGTGTTACTCTTGATCTCTCCAAAGCTTCTTCTCTTCCATCAGTCTGTAAAATTAACGCTCCTCCGTCTGCTCGCTGTGGCCGTGAGTTTTTTTGTTGTTTAAATAAATTCTATATTGGTTCTTGATTATTATTTATATTATTTATATATCTTGTTGAATTTAATTTTTGAAAATGTTGTGTTGCAGTCTCTGTCTCTGCCTCTCCTCCTGCTACTGCTCCTGGTAAGTACTTATATACTTATGTCCGTAGATTCGATCTCTTTTAGAGTTTGTTGAATTAAGTGAAACAGAGTTCTTTAAGTTTTGTCTGAGAATTGTGATTGGTTTTGGTTTCTTTATAAGAAAACACATGGATTACCGACTAAAATATATAGTCAGGGAATTTTCCGACTAAATTGGTATTAATTTCCGACTAACCATGATTTAATCAGAAATTAATCAGAATTTCTAGTCGGAAATTAGTTTGATTTTGTCGAAAATAAGTTACGGTTTAAATTAGTCAGAAAATATTCGAAAATTAGACGGATAATTCGGTGTTTTGAGAAATTGTCACAAATACAATCATTCTCATTCCATTTTTTAAAATACCATTATTTTGTCCATTTTAAAAATATCATTATGAGTCATACCATTTGACAAAAATACCTTTAATATATAATAATTAATAATTTTGATTAAAATTGCATAACTAATTTTAGTAGGAAACTATAGAATCATTTTGTTGGGGGAGAAATTCTGAATATAATTTTGGGGGAAATTTTACAAAACTAAAATTTTGGCAAAAAATCATAAATTCATTTTTGGCGGGAAACTATTTTTTTGACAAAAATTGCGGATTTGAAAAAATTAGGGAATCAAATTTTTGGCTGAAAATTCACAAATTCGTTTTTGGTGGAAAAAAACTGATTATTATTTTGACAGAAAATTACGAATTTGAAAAAAATACAGAATCAAATTTTGGCAGAAATGTTTACTTTATAAAACCCTTATAAATCTCTTATAATATATATATATACCCTTATAAAACATTTATAAAACCTTATAGATCTTTATAAAACCTTTATAAATCATTAATATGGGGTTTATAAATGTTTTATAAGGTGTTTAAAAGGTTCTATAAGAGTTATAAATCTATCATTAGTATATCTGTTTGTATTTTTAAAGGCATTTACGTGTAATTTGCTCCCATCAAACAATAACTATGAATGAGTTCTAATGTATCAATTTTTGTTCAGTTTAATTGGAAAATAATTTCAGCTAGACAATTTATTCAAAACTATGTTTGAATCTTTTTCTAATTATCAAAATACAAAAAAATTATATAGAAATTCAAATAGAAGTTTATTTTAATATGCATTTTCTCATTTTATTTTCATATATATAAGTTTTGATTTTTTTTTCTTTAAATAGATTACTTATTTTTTCCTTCTCAAATAAGTAGGTTTAGCTCCCAGGACCGGAGTAGGTGCACCGAAGTTATCCAATGGAGCAAATGTAGCAACTCCAGTTCCATCCCCTAGGAGTTCTGATGCGTCCTTACTTTCTATGTCTTTCGTATCTGCCATCTTCATGGCCATCCTCATCTCTTTTGTCTATTGATACTTAGTTCCATTTAAATTTTTCTGTTGAGTTTTTCTTTTCTTTTTGCTATGAAACTGAAGGCTTTGGTGTACCAATTTACTTTTCCCTTCCATGTATCAATTTTTCTTTTTCTGAGTTAGCCAGTTAACGACTTCACTAATTGGCCAATTTTTTTTTTCATTTAGGACTCTTGTTTAGGCCTGGGCATTCGGATTCGGTTCGGATGTTTTCGGATTCGGATAATCCGGATAGAAGATTTCATTATCCGTTCGGATTTTGTAACTATTCGGTTTGGATTCGGTTCGGATAGGTATCGGATTCAGATCGGATTAAGATATATTTTTAGGAGAAAAACTAAAAAAATTATTAGATTTTAATAAAAATATATTTAATTTTAATAAAATATATTTAATTTTTATAAAATTTGGTAAAATACAGTATAATTTCAAAAATATGCATAATATTTTCATATATATATTTTTATTTCGGGTTTTCGGATACATTTTCGGGTTTTCGGTTCGGTTCGGGTTCGGTTCGGATAACCGGAATAGAAAAATGTAAAAACCGTTCGGATTTTACGGATACATAATTCGGTTTCGGAATCAGGTTTTTCGGTTCGGATTTGGTTCGGTTTTTGGATTTCGGTTTTTTTGCCCACCCCTACTCTTGTTATCCTAAATGAAAATTAGTTAAGACTTCCATGATTCTAAAATCACCTTCTTGATTTCTCAACATGTCTCACTGAAGTTATCCATCTAAAAATGACCTTAGTTTGCTTTACAATCCTTTTCCACCGACGTTTTTTGGGAAGCCGTGGCTAAAAACCTGTGTGATGCTATCAGTTCTCTCTCTCTCTCTCGGGAAGAAGATGAATACATTGAGCTCCAAGATAGCCCATGGTTCAGAGTGTTGGATGAAAACACGCCCAGTTTTATGGGTGGGCTCCTTTATTTGGAATGCCAAATTATGGCCAAGATGGTTGAAGCCATGCTTCGGGTCTGGAGGACGACTGGTAGAGTTCTTAGCATAGAGCTTTTCATAGAAAAGTTTCAGTTCATCTTCCAGAGTGAAAAGACATCTAGACCAATGTTGATGACAGACAGTGGGTCGTATGATCACTGGACTATGATCATGGAACGTTTGGTCCCTTATCCTCTGGCAAATTACCTAGCTTCCTTGGATGTTTGGGTGTGTATCAGGAATAAACTGGTAAATCACTACATGCTGGAAACGATGAACATAATCGGCTTGGCGATTTGGTAAAGTGGAAGACATAACATCAGGGGCCGTCCTGAATACAAGCGGCCCAAGCTCATGCTTGTGACCGCTATTAAAATAAAAAATTTGCGGCTCTTAAATTATTAATTTCTACTATAGGCTAGTGGTAAATTTTGGGGCCGGCTTGGATAGCATATGACTCTAAAGTTTCACAAAAAACCGATTATTTTTGTTTTTGTGTGAATCTCAAGATTTGTGTGAAGCACCAAGAATCTTAACATCTCGTATTGAGAAAGAGTTGAAATTCGATATAGTATGAAAAGCATAAAAAATGTTTTATTGTATAAGGGTAAATCCAAAAGTTGTTCTTATTTGGGAATCTTGGTAGTTATTTCAATAAAACGGTTGAGTTGGATCATGGAAATGATCAGAGATTACAGTGTTTTATGAATCTTTTACTAGAGTATACATATGTGAGATTTGCACATATTAACTCAAATTGAGTCTTCTTGACTAGAATGACTCTCAATTTAGAAATTATCTCAACTCAAGAATAGTGTAAAAGAGTGTAAATTCTAAAATTATTTACAAAAATGTCATTATAAATTAAAATATATATAAATAATTAAAAAAAGAATTTAAAATATAAAAAATAAAAAAGAAAATCAAAATCAAATTTTTTAAAAAAAATTAAAAATATATATTATAAATTATCTTTCTAAACATACTCTCTCAATAAATTCTCACTTAAAATCTCTCTCTTTCTAAACATATTCTCTTTAAACTCTCTCTCTAAATATATTTTCTCTAAACTCTCTCTCTCTCTTAACTCTCTCTAAATAAATCTCTAAAATTTCTCTCTCTATAAACTCTCTCCCTAAACTTTCAATCTTTAAACCTTCTCTCTAAATTTTATCCAAACTCGGTGAAATGCAAATAACTCTGCTATCATGTTAACAACTATACGGTAACAAGTAATTCAAATAACTTGGCAGTAAGTGAAAATAACTCTACCAATTAAAATATCTTTGCGGCCACTGTAATAACTGTGCAGTAACGAATCAATTCAAATAACTTGACAGTGACTGAAAATAACTTTGTCAAATAAAACATCTCTACGGCCACTGTAATAACTCTGCAATAACGAGTCAATTCAAATAATTTGGCAGTAATTGAAAAAAAGTTTGACAAAGAAAATATCTCTGCGACTATTATAATAATTATGCTGTAGTGAGTAAAGTCAAATAATTTGGCAGTAATTTAAAATAACTCTACAGTTACTTAAAAAAACTATGCGATTACAAGTAAATTCAAATAACTCTGCAATAATTGAAAATAACTCTGTGTAAGTTTAGTAATGAAATTTTTTTCATGGGATTAATTTTTTAACATAGGATGGAGTGTCATTTTTTAAACATAGGACGGAGTGCTATTTTTTAAATATAAATTTTGCGGAATTAATTTAGTAATGAAAGTTTTGTAATTTTTCTGACAAAAACTTTTCAGAGTACTTTTGGGTTTTAAATATTTAAAAATCAAAATATTAATTTAAAAAAAGTTATTTTCATGCAGTAATAAATATATAAATTAGGGTTCATTTAGTAATCAACTCTATATATATAAATATCAATATTTTAGAAGTATGAGTGCTAGAAATTTTAAAATGGTCGGTATTAATTTTGTATGTGTATAAAGTTCTTCAAAGCTTTGAAGTATGAGTGACATATTTTGTTATTAACAAAAAATTATTGATTTTGTTGTAAAATATTATTTTAATATGAGATATATTATATGTAATATGTGTATATATATTATATGTATGAATGATGATAAAAGGTGAGATTTGAAAGAAACTTAAGGTAAGTGGAGAAATATAACTTCTATTTTATTAACTTTTTCTTGTTCTCACTTACATCTGACATTCTAAAATTACATAATGTACATATATATATATATATAATTAACGTAAGTCGGTGAAATCGAATCGGTAAAAGATATGATGTTTACATTATTATTCTTAAATGGATAATCATTTATTATCTTAACAATATTGATGTTATATTAATATTTTCAAATTCTCGTAGTGCACATTTTAAACAATTCTTAATTATTTTTGCAAGAAAAACGATCTTGTGGTTTCAAAACAAAATGTATTTATTTCAAATGAATACCAGATTCTTAGGTCACTATATTTTACAAGGTATATTGACACAAATAGAAGGATCTTTATAATTTGCAAATAATTTTTCAGATAAATGATTAGACAAAACTTTACTACAAAGATTTATATGTTCTAGATTTCCATCCCAATACAAATAAGATGGCCAAACCACTACATGCCGTCTGAAAAATAATTAGTTATCTTGCACAAACGAACATACAACTTAGACCAAAAATTTAAGAAAAATTCATTCAAATCTATTGTCTGCACATAGCAGATCTGGATTACCCAAAAATAGTAGATAGAAACGTTCGATGTAGGATATATGGGTATACATTAAAACAAATACAATAGACTTTGAAAAGTGTGGAGTTACTTCCTCACATTGGAATGATATATAGAGGAAATATTCAAGTATTTAAATTTTATTAAGTATATGATTATGTAAAAAAAATTCAAAGTTTTGCAAACGAAGAGAAGGATAATTCTTGTAAAAAGCCCTTTCTCAAATGATTTCAAATGTCTCGGTAGTCTCTTCAGAATATTTTTTTGTCAAAAAAACCAGACTTCAAAAATGGTTTCAAAATATTCAAATAATAAACAAATGATTTTGAAGGATTTTCAAAAACTTCTCCATCTGAGTGTGGCCTAGGAACACTAAACTCAATCGGCCTATAATGTAATTCTCATTTTTCACTATTTCTATCTATTTCATTATTTTGAGAAATATATATAATCAACTAACGCTGCATTATATTTCAAGTTATATCAGTTTATACCAGTTATACCGAAATATTCATTTATATTAGTTGTATCTAATCATACATTCATTGGCATGCGGGTACACGCGGATGCGCGGTGATGTTTGGTATTGTGTTTGTCTAGATATTTTATATATATATTATTAATTTTTATTTTATTAAAGATAAAATCCTTATTTTCAGAAAATGATAGTGATTTTTTTACCCCAATTAAGGTAATTGATAATTTTTCTTGACCGTTACAGATATAGGGGTTGGGTTATTTCTTGATCATCCGCTGGTACTTGTGGAACACCTTTTGCTGCCCAAACCGCAGCAGGAAATGCTATTCGAGCGCTGCATTGTCATCATATCGTATTATTGTCTCTTTGTTACGTTTGAGTTCTTTACAAAACTTTCAAAGGATCTATTTTCAAGAAGTTTTCTAAATAATTACAAATTTAAGAAAAAGTAAACAATATTAGAATATTATTTCACTATATATCTTATATATATAATAAATTTATATAATTATTAATTTATAATATTGATGAGACAATATATTTAAATAGAGATTTCAATTTTTTTAATCTTATTATCTTATCAGAAATTATCAATTATTACACTAGTTCAATTTGATACCGTAATAATTTATTAATTTAAAAAAATTGTTAATAATTTGAGTATTAATGTATAAATGTTCTACTATATATATAGTTAAACTTATATAAATTAATAATATTGGAGGGAATGTATTTTACAAAAAAATTAATATATCGAGTTTTTTTAAATTATAGAGGTAATATATATTTTGAGTTAAAATATCAATTTGAGATCGAAAAAAATTATTAATTTAATGGTATATTAATTTATCGCGTATAAATTTACATAGGTTTAACTATATATATTTGTCATCATAAAGTGAAAATTCCCTTAGTCATCAAATCTAAAAATTATATATTGATTATGGCACAAGACGAACATCATGTTAGTAACATGGTCTCCTACCTTTTATTATTTCAACAATTGATATACATTATTGTACAGTAAGTGGGAGGGATTTATCAAGACGATGAACATAAGATGATATATATATATATATATATATGTGTATATATATCCAACTTAGTTGTGATTAGAAGTGGAGGATAGATAAGTGAAGTATTTGGTTCGTGTGTTAAAGAAACTCTGTAACCTCTTTGATGCTTCAATGATATCGTCTCTACGTCCAAACCCACTAATCCTCAAATACTCTTCTCCACCGGGTCCAAAACCTGAGCCCGGAACTGTAATTATATGAGTGTTTTCCAAAATCTCAGAAAACACATCCCATGACTTTGATCCTCTAAAATGAACCCATAAGTATGGAGCATTTACACCACCATAAACCTTGAGACCAAGCGAGACTAGAGTCTCCATTAGTATCTTCCTGTTTTCTTTGTAGTAGTTGAGTACTGACCGTGTCTCCTATCATTTTTTAATCCAAGAAAGATTAAAAAAAGAAAAAGTTGAAGAAAAAATAAGAACAAAATAAATAAAAAATGCTATAAAAATTCAAGTTACCTTAAGGCCAACAGAAGAAAGGCATGCCAATCCACCAGCTTGCGCGATATTTGAAGCTCCATTGAAAGAAGTCGTAACTATACGATGAAAATCACTTATTATGGGGAAACCATTAGAGTACAAGAGCTCATCAGGGATTATAGTCCAACCAAGTCGAACACCAGTGAAGCCAGCAAATTTGGAGAATGATGATATCTCAATTGCAACCTAACCAAAAGCAATTTGATGAATGAATGTGAATATAAATGAATGAAAAAAACCCCACAAAATATAGAAACATTCTAAACGAATTTATATGAGTTTGGACCCAAATCAAACCCATAAAAGCTAATAAGATGGCTTTGGTCCCCTTAGTTCTTATAAGGCTTTGATTAATATCTTTGTAATATGATATATGATATTTTCATACAAACATTTTTATCATTAAACTCGTCTCACCTCTCTAGCACCAGGAATTTCATATATGGAACGTGGACTACCATCTTCAATAAAAGCAGCATATGCAGAGTCAAATATAATAATAGAGCCATTGGTTTTTGCAAAAGCAACTAGTTGATGTAGCTGTTTTCTAGAAGCTACATAACCAGTAGGGTTATTAGGAGAACAAAAGAAGATGACATCAGTCCTTGGAGTCATAGCCAAATCTGGGAAGAAACTATTGTTAGGTCCACATGGCATGTACACTACATTTTGGTACTTCTTGGTTCCTTCATGGAAACTACCTGTTTGACCAATTATCACACTTGAATCTATGTAAGCCTGAATCCACACAAAAAAAAAAGAAGCAGCATAAGAGGCAAAATAAAACTACTTAGAATATATAATTAATAGTAAACATGAAACATTACCGGAAAGGTAGGATCTTGCACAGCAATTGTGACATTGGGGCCTAAGAGTAGCTGAAGATTTGAAATTCAGAATCAGTATAATGTCAAAAGAATGTATCAGATATTAAAATACAGTCTCGCTTTGTGTAAACCTGAAGACGAGAAATATCGCTTTGTGCACCATCTGACACAAAAACTTCACTGCTTTTCACGTTCAAATGTTCATAAAATGTTTCAGCAATAGCTTTTCGCAGGGTCTGGTGAACAAAAAATGTTTATGTCAATACGGTGAACGAGATTTAGTGTATAAAAATCATCTTGCATGGAAGATAAGAATAAAAATTCAAATAGAGTTAGGTTATATATACATAGAAGATATAAAGTAACCCTTTAATTAGCATAGACTACAGAAATGCATTCCTCTATCCTTCTTTCTGGTTTACATTTTATTTTTAAAAACCATGATGTATAGACAACAAATTAAATTGACAGATATAATATGAAACAACTTTTTGTCAGAAAAACCATAATTACCTTGTTTCCTTGTTCAAGTCCATACCCTCTATATCCTTCTACAGTGGATAGGCCATATGCAAACTGAATAATCAAAAGCAACCACGCATGTTACTAATGGCCGAACAGGAGGAGCATATTTTTGCCCTGGAAGTAATAATTTTAGAAATAATAATGAACAAGTGATAGTTCCATTATTGAAAATTAAAAAATTTCACTACCTTAAAGATAATACTAAACAACCAAAGTCAATGCAAGTCAAACAAACTTTTATATTTTAAACTGTAAAAGAACAATAAGTAGTTACAAAATCATATATATTTGACAAAGAAAACGCATGGCTTCTCTTACTAAACTAGTGGGCCGAGAAGAGAGATATTACAAAAAAAAAAAAACAGAGACATTTTCAAAGTATAACATGTTTTTCTGTGTATCTCTAAAAGCCTCCAAAAGTAGTCACAGTTTCTAAAATACGAAACACGTGCATATTTACAAACTACTAAACGAGCTATATCCTAGAGACAACCAGAAAAGACCGACACATGCTTCGAGAATATCTACAAATTAAAACTATTTTTATTATTGATAAATAGCATATCTACAAAATTTGCACGAGGAAACGAAACGATGACAAGATGGAGTATTTCTGAGAACCAAGGGAAGAACGAAAACTGACTTTTGAGATAGTCAAGTCAAGAAGACGTTTTAGTGTTTTATATGAGTTAAAACATTTTAATTATTAACCCAAGCATACGAAGCATGAAAGAAATATGATCTTAATATTATAACCCAGACGGGTGAGTTTCCGGATTTTAACCGGTTTTAAATGGATTGAAGTGGCCACAAGGTCTTGTGGTTCTAGATAAAAGTCAGACTGGACTAGTTACCGGTCCGAACAGCCGATCTTGTTTGGTTTATATCACTGCAACTCTTTAGGATATTCAACACATTAGTTGCAACATAATACTTGTCAGATTTCTAGACTTTTGCGGATTCCAATAGGTTTTAGGGTTTAATAACCTAAAAATATAGAGAAGAAATGTAATAAAATACAATTCATACGTTAGACATTTCTGAGGCTATTGTCTCCGGTATAGGCTTTGTTGTATCACCAGTCCCAAGGCTTATCAGTTGTACGTTAGGATACTTTTCAACGTGCTCAAGCTCACGTCTGTTGATCTATTGACACAAATTACAAACTCTGATCAGTTTAATATGAAATCTCTGATTAGCATTTGTAAAACAAATTCAATAAAGATGCATGGGATCAGTTCATGGGGCTAATTACTTCAGGAAACAGATAATTGTTCTTTAGTTTCTCCAAATTCACGTTACGAACAAGCTTTGTGCAGCCACCTAAGCAAGCATAAGGACAAGAGGGTTATGATATCAAACTATATATAATTACATTCAGATCACGGTTATGAGGAGAAAGCCTTACCAAGTTTCTTCATCTCAAAATCTAAACTGCATAAGAAAGAATGATTTCAGTGTATTAGATTAGTCGATTAGAAGATATATAATAATATATAGAGAGTAAAATTGTTTTGTCTAGTTCTTGCATTCTAATTGTAAACGAGTACCTAGCCTTTACAGTTTTTGATGGAGATGAGTATAAACATGAAGCCGACGTAAAGAACATTAGACTGACCATTCTTTAAATAGTTATATGTTATCACAGCTACAAAAGGTGTAGAGAAAATAATACAACCAGATCTGCTTAGTGGGTATATATATACTCCAAGCAAGTACGAGTAACCACTATTAAAATGTGTATATGTCACCTTCAAGTGTATAGAGTGCAGAAATTTCGAAAGCAGCCAATCCTTGCACGGCTAGTGAGTCAGATGAATTCACACCATGTCTTCTTATTGTCGATTAGATGTTGGACCAATACAGAACATAGTCATTTTAATAGAGCTTATTGATTGGAGTTATACTTAAATATCATTTTGGAAAACATATATATCGTTTCAAATCTTAAGCAATCAAATACTGCCCATCCTTTTTTTGGTTTACTAAACCCAATGTCAATATTGAATATTATTTGGTTCAATTTTATAAGATTTTATAGAGATTTTTAACTAATTTTTTCATGTTTCCAAGCAAAATTTAATTTGTTTGATATTTTGAGACGATCTATACTATGTTATTATTATTGATTAATTTTTTTTTGTTTAGATACTAGTTGATATTTTATGAAAAAGACAAAAAAATATAAACTATGCTTTTATATAGCTAAAACTGTAAGAAATGGAGTTTTTAAAATCTGATCTTTTGATTAGAAAAAACAACTTCAAGTTTCACGATGAAGCAACCACTAATAGGGGTGAGAATCAAATTCATATTCCCAAGAGATTTAATACAAATTTAGTTCCTAAGATGTTTTAAAGATTTTATTTTGTTTCATTTTATTTGGTCTTTTCAAGTTTTCAAACAGAACTTAATTTTCTTTGATCTTTTGAGATTATATGTACTCCATTAGTTTAGTATTGATTGATGTTTTTAGTTAGATATTATTCAATATATTATGTAAGATAGATAAACAAACAAAATAAACTATGTTTTCAGTAAAAATTGTAAGAACGGAGATTAAAAAAAACTAACACCTGAATAACTTTCATTGAAATTAACTTAAAGTATCTTTTTACTTGTGTACTGCAATCTAAAATTTTGGTATCCTTATATATGTGATATATATATATATATACTCGGATATTTGGGAATCATAGATTAGAAAATAAGCTTCAAATTCGATTTGATATTGTCTTTTTAAAATTTTCCCACTCTTTGTATACAAATTCAGTAAAAGAGCTTCAGATTGTCAAATTTCACAATGACGCAACCTTTAGAAGTAGGTCTATAATTCAGATTCTCAAGAAGTTTAATATAACTTTGGTTCCATTTTGTAATATGTTAGAAAAATCTTCATTTTGTTTCGTTTTATTTGATTTTTCAAACTCCGAACCAAAATTTAATTTACTATGATGTTTTGAGACTATATGTACTCCATTATATTGTTATTGATTGATAGATATTAACTAAACTCTTATCCAAACTAGACAAAAAACAATATAATCTATGTCATTTAGTTTTAGCTAAAATGATAAGAAATGATATTTTATTATTGATTGATCTTTTAGTTAAATGTTAATTCATGCATTTTTTTCTCCAAAATAGGAAAAACAAACAACGTAATCAATGTCATTTAGTTTTAGCTATAACTTTAAGAGGGGAAGAATTTAAACGGATATTTGACGCAACGGAAACTTTCATTTGGATGAACTTAAACTATTCTTATATTTCTGAACTATAATCTTTTCTTTATTTTGGAAATTATTGATTCGAAAAAGTAGGATAAATTGGTGGCTGACTTCAATGCCATGGCACAGATCGTGTAACACAAATGTATTTAAAATCATCACTTGAAAAGTTCAACGAGTAAGGTTTGCCATGCTTTAATTTCTAGATCGGACCTAGTTGGAGATCATCAACTTGTTGACTTCCATGCATGTTTGGTACGTCCATGCACACACGAACGTATGAGAAGAAACAAATGTAAATACATCAGTATAATTAGCGATCAATAATTAAAAAGCTTGTTTAATTAGCTTGGTAAATATTTATGTGACAAATGGCTCTATATAAGATCATTTCGACTAGTCAAGAGAGAATGGACATATATGTAAGATATTTTTCTAACCAAGGTATAAATAACTTTATTTACCACACATGACTCGTACTCTATATAATTAGGCAAGGTGATCTTGTGGCGTAATACAAAGTATCTAAGTTTACCAAACAAAGTTTGGGCCAATTTTTGTTGTCTTGATCTTAGAGGAGTGTAAGAAAGTCACGTATAGAAGTGCTTAAGAAATATCTAAGAAACCTCATACAGAAGCCATCATGCTTAAGAAAATGACTAAGAAATATCATGGAAACCTTCATGCTTTTGCCAAAGTATAGAAAATAGTACTTGACTAATATATCTCAGCATCATTATATATATGAGAAAATAGTATTTGACTAATATATATCAATATCATTATATGAAAACAAAAACAAAAAATATCACACCTAGACAAACCAGACCAAGGTTTTGCTCCTCTAAGGAGAAAAGTCAATAATTAAGGGAAGAGCAATCCTATAATGGTCAATGTATAATATTAACATAAGGTTGGAAGAAAATTTCTCAAAGAGAATAATTCTTTAATATCGAAATAAATTATTCGGTCGTCAAAATTCAAGATATAACTAAGATTAATAGTTTTATTGGCTTACGACTACCAATAGAAAACTCAACACCTTATTCTCAGCCACCCATGTTTAGGAAAATCTAGAAAACGAGAAGAAAATAAACAATAATTCTGACTTATTATAGTATTTGACAATGTGGAAACGAAAACTCTTCAACGACCACGAATACTGTAAACTAGTCAGTATAATGTTATAAAAGTCATGGAAAATAATATTTTCTAGACAAATTTATACTGGAATCTTGGATAAGTCAAGAAACAATAAATTTAAATTCGTAAATTGAGTAATTTTGAAAGGCAAGCCATTTTATTTTATTTATGATAATTAAGAATAAGACATTTTCATGGAGTTTGGTAATTAAATAAAATACCACATTGAGGTGAATAGCTACAAAAATCTATACTAATAAAAATGGCTATTTGGGGTTTAATATGCTGTACATATCAGCAAACAAAATTTTTCTAAAAGCTTGACACATCAGTAATATCAAATGTTAATTGCTTAATTAAATGATTTTTCCTATTAAAAAATAGTTCATTTTCAAATCTTTTGGTCTGTTCTCCTTACCTCCCATCAAAATTTATTTTAAAATACATAAATGTATATTTTAACATTTTCACTTGTGATTAGTTTTGTTTTCTCTGCATTTATGGCTGTAGGAAGTCATGGCAAATAAAAATCGTATATAAAGCGGATTGTGGTTTTATGAGATGATGGTCCTACGGAACACATGAAAAGGTACATCGAATAATATCCTATAATTATTTATTTTAATGTGTTTCACCAGATTTCTACTGTCTCACATGTTTCTTTCAATCTATAATATGTACTTTTAATCTCTTATATATTGTTGTCATTGGTGTGGATATAGATAATACAAGGTTCTTTCTTTTCTAATCCTCTCAATAATTTTTTGTTTCTGTTTTCTCCCCTTAGGTTTTCAACTAACTACATCACACATTTTTATATCTTGCCGAAAACAAACTGAGAATTTATCTTACATATTTTCTATTTGTTCCATGGCATACACGAGTTTGGGCAGATAGAGAAAATTTTATACAAATCACAATAGCATCATTCTACACAAAATTTTACAGTTCAATCTATTCAAATAAACAATCATATTTAATGATAAAGTGAGCAAGAAGGTAATAAAATATAGAAAGTTACGTTGCGAATATGAGAAAATTCAATAAATTTTTAATCATGAAAAATATGTTGAAAATTTAGGTTTAATTTTTCTTTTTCTCAGTAAAATAAAAGTTTATAATACAAGCATAAAAATGATTTCATGCAATTTTTTAAATGTAAAATTTGTTTTTATTTATTGTCTTATACATATAAAATATCATAAAATATCAAACTCATTTTGATAAATTTCAACTAAAATTAAATATTTTATCACATAAAATAGAAAAACATATAGATAAATAATTAGCGCATACCGTGGTACTTTTTAAAGTAACCACCACTGAATTACTACAAATTCTAACGTTAGTAGACAATATGTAAATAAGAATAATTACAATAACTTTCCTTCATTATCATTCTAAGGAACCACATATTCTGAACAAAGAGCTGGCTGAATATGTCTCCCGATAAATGTAAGTTTTTAAAACATAAAAGGTTTTACTAACTTTCTTGAAACGTAAAGATCTAACCATACCAATTACAAGTTATATGGAAACGCATAGATTCGTTTAGAAGCGAAAACAATTATATATATATATCTTCCAAGATATTTTGAAGGAAAAAGAACGTTGTAAACGTAAGAAAAAGAGATTTTTCGGAAATTACCAATAGCTAAAATAAAATAGTATACCATGTTACCAAACGTTTAAATAGATTTTTTCACAAGATTTATTTATGTTTTCTCTATAATTCAATTCCCCTAGTTAATATTATAAACTCTCGACACTAGTGATCATAAAGTTGCTAGTAATTTTTTCGAACCGTACATGACTGAACTAATTGCTTTAAAATGAGTGACATGACTACTACAAAATGACAAATTTTGAACTCAATGCTAACATATTTTTCATTGCTCAAAATAAAGAGAAGTGATCTTGTTTTAGGCAGAAGTGAAGGGTCTAAAAAGCCAAAGCAACACGTCTATAACGTAGAGATGAATTGTATTGGAGTGGTATATACTTGATGAAGAATCCATATGATTGAGGGAACTGAAATCATGTGTTAACATCTCTTCCTTTTGCCATTCTTTCCATCTCTCAGCTAAACCATCTCCTTCAAGCATTCTCACTACGTCTGACATCTTGGGACGTTCCATTGCTGAGCTTTGAGTGCAGAGTAGAGCCATTTCGATCAACTTCTCTACTTCTTCGTCTACGTAGTCTCCTTCAAGTTCTTTGTCCACGAGGCTTTCCAATTCCCTCTCTTTCACCTAATCACCCACACCAAAAAGACATTGTTCACTGTAAACTATTGGACTCATAAAGATGATTGGGAAAACCATTAAAACATACCCAGTCGAGTAACATGATATCATCATTATTTGCTAGCCGAGCAAGATCGAAAGCCCTCTGTCCAGTGATGAGCTCGAGAAGCATGAAACCGTATCCAAAAACATCAGTATCTCCAACAACAGCTTCAAACTCTTCATCTAACAGTATATTTGCAGCTTTCACATCCCGGTGAATGATTTTCTGCTCGCAATGATCATGTAAATATGCGAGCCCTCTTGCTGATCCCAGAGCAATATGCTTTCTTTTTGTCCAGTTAAGTATTGGATTGCCATCACGACGACCTAAACAAGAAAAAACAAAGCTAAGATACTTACCAATTGATTCAACCAAAACTACAAATGATTAGAAAATCTTCTTAATTTCCCCTCACAGCATTGATTTTGGCTGCTAAGATATTTCTTTTATGCAGCAGCTAGAGAGCAGAGCAAGTTTTAAACGCGCCTTTGGTATCTAATAAGTAATCGAAAAAAAAACTGAATAAACTTGTACAAGTAATAACATTTAGGACAGAGAATAGGTACATCTTAAACAAGAAGAAACACTTCCATTAGCCATGTACGGATAAACAAGTAATCTTTCGGTTGGAGTCATGCAAAATCCACGAAGCCGAAGCAAGTTCCTATGAACGGCCATAGCGATCATCTCAACCTTGGTTTGGAACTGCAGCTCCCCACTTTTGGTACGTTCTTTCTTTAACCTTTTCACAGCGACTAGTGAGCCATCAGCTAAACGTCCTTTATACACTATAGCAAAACCACCTCTACCCACTACATTTTTTTTGCTAAATTACTCTGTAGAAACTAGCAGTTCACGAAAGGAAACCCTTCTAAGTTGTCCTAAATTAACCTCTAGCTCTTTTTCAGCTGCAAAATCTGGTTCACAAAAACAGATATTATCAGCTAAAGAAGCTTCGATGGGAAAATAGATGAAGAGAGTTTGACTAACCAGGCACATCAAAAAAGTGGCCCACAGTTTTCTTTTCAGCCACCAAGCAATCACAAACAGAAGCGCGGAACCTGCAGCAACTCCCCCTGCTATTGCTGCAGCTGTAACAACTCTCCCTGATATTGCTGCAGCCTTTTGACTCCCTTAGAGTATGAGATGAACAAAAAGTTTTCTTAATGCAGACCTCATTTACATTTGTGTAATACACTGAAGAGTTCAAAATGGTTGATTCATTAAGCAAGTGGAACGTTTGAGAAAATGTAATACATTTTTTCAGATCAAAGAGGATCAAATGATGTCCATAACTCTGTTTTTCTCATAGTATAATTAAGTCATTAATTTTTATTTTACACAACCAAATTAGAAATAGGAATTTAAAAGGAAATAAGACGCTGGAAATGTAAAAGAACCAACAAGAAACACAGAAGAAAATGAAAACCTGAAGGTGATGGTAGAGATGCAGGACGTGGCCTTAAATTATTATTGGCAAAACTGCAGATAACTTTCAAGCAATTAGTAATTCAATCAGACCACTCTATCGAAATAAAACTAGGAACAAGAAGGAAAACCTAGTAGAAGCGAACTGTGAAAAGGAACCGTTAACAGGAATATCTCCACTGAGCTGATTGTTTGAGATATCCCTGCATTTCAGGATGATACCCTTTTTGTCACAACTCAATAGTGCACCAACAATTTTTAAAAAATGTACATAAAAATTCTGAAGAGACAAAGTTAAACTCACAGAACTTGCAGCGGCACAGCAGTCAAAGACCTTGGGATTTCTCCAGATAAGCTATTGTTATAAAGACGCCTAACCACACATATAAGAATACCATGGCATTGATATTAACCACTTGAGATCAAAATGACATGCATCAAAAATATGATTTTAGAAAAACTAGAACAGAAATTAGTGCGGTTTTGAAATGCTATCCAACTGCATAAAACTTTTTGGGGAATTGATTTTATTGAATTTGTACAGTCTATTACTACTTCTGAAGCATTCATGCTAAGTTTCTGATGATAGGAAATTTACTGGTCTCCCTTTCGATATCTAGTGATATGAACCTGCCGTTTTCTATACAAACCTAAGGCAGGATATTATCTATGTCTCTCAACAGGCGCGGACCAATGAGATACGACTTAATTCATCAATTCAATAGCTTACATTGAGGATCACAATGTGACAGAGGAGTAAGAATATTCACACAGTCAATCAGGGTGAATTCTTTATGTGGGGTGGTATACTATATTCCATGGGTAATATTTTACTAAAGAGTTCGAAATTTTTCTACTTGACAAAGTAATTTACCAAAAATGTGGGGTAGTAAAACAAAGCTGCATGTAATAACACACTCCCTGAAATAAGTACCCTAGACCATGATCTTCATTAAGGTCTGGATTGTTAGACACAACATTGTTTTAGGAAAGAAATACAACAAAACTTTGAAGCTGTAAACAGTGAAGCTGCATATGAAAGCTGTAAAGAGAAGAAGGAGAGTATGAGTACATACAAGTACCGGAGTTTATCTAGGTTGCCAAGAGATGATGGGACTGGACCGCTTATGTTGTTTTCATAAATATCCAAGCTCACTAGTTCCCTCAAGTCTCCAAGTTCCTCAGGTATCTCCCCAGTAATGTTATTGCAATGAAGCTTCCTGTCATTATGCTTTACTTAATTGCATTTTGGATGAGAGAATTTCTAGATTAGTACTCTCTAAAGCATAATGTGTAGCAAACAAGATACCAAGTAATTTTGAACACAATATTAGCAAAAAAGCAGAAATCCTGTAAAATTGATCCATACTCAATTCAATAATTATTTCAGAAGTGACAAATGCAAATCATCGTAAGTAGTCATAAAGCTTTATCAACATTATAAACCATCAAACCTTAAAACGGATTCATAAATACTAAAGCATCACTCAATCACATAGCATATCCACAAAAAATCCATCAGTCTCATAGCATTATGCAAGTAGAAGCAACAAACACAGAACATTCTACAGAGTAAGATACATATGAATCTCAGTATGTGAATGATATCATCAACTTTACACGATTCCATGACCGAGATGAGATTGGCTTACAAGTACTGCAATTTAGAAAGCTGACCAAGTTGTGGCACCAATGTTCCAGATAGATTAGCACTCTGCAGATCACTGAGCAAAAACATCAAAGCAGTTAAAAAATTATTCAGTTAGAAACCAAACCAACAGAGAAAAAAAAGAGAAAGAAACTTACACATGAGTAACATTTGATTCACTATTGCAAGTAACACGAGACCATAAAAATGGATTATCAAAACTTTTATCCCAGCTTTGGAATACAATGTTAGGTTCTGATAAACTCAGTCTCAGCGCAATTAAAGCAGCAACTGTATTTGTTATGCCAAAAAAAAGTGTAAATTTGTTGCCTTTACAAATATAACAACACAAGAATAAAAATCGAAGCTTCAGCATTCCCAGTGACTCTGAGAACTAAGAAACTAGGATTAGCCAAATAAAGCAAAGGGATGATCTTTGTTCCATTTTTCAACTTCTCAGACTAAAAAAAGACAAACCCATTGACTAAGAAGTAATTTAAGAAAACAAAACTACGAGTAGTCGGCGTTTGAATAATTTTGGAAAAAAACCAAAATCGAATATTGAGGAGACTAAAGACCCCATTTATCGAAAGTAAACGAAAAGAACTGAACTTGAAGGCTTTTCTACAGATTGAAAAGACTGATCACGAGAGCCCAGCAGAAAAAAAAAAAAAAAAAAAAAAAAAAAGCTCTTCATGCTTTCAATTTAGCTATCAGGCTATAGAAAATATATAAACATTACAAAAGGGACCAATTTCTCCATCTGAATTTTTTTTTCTCATATATATATATATATTTATTTATCTATAAAAGGACAATTTTACCTATCATAAAATTAGACTATCACCAATGTTGTAAAACTTGATATACGTTAGTCGGGTGGCGATGGTGAATATATCGCCTAGAAAATTAATCGAGAAGTAAACATGGATTAATCAGGGTTTAGTTTTAGGTTATTTTAATATTTTAAAAATATATTTATCTATTATATTAAACTTTTAAATAAATTTTTTTTAAAATTATAGTAAATACATGAAAATATAGTATTAATAATTTATTTTATGATTTTTATTTATATTTTTAACATAATTTATTATAAACATAAAAAAACTCTCAATATAAATATTTTTATAACAAAAACAAAAAAAATTTATACCTGAAAATTTAAAAATAATTAGATTATAGTTGATTAGGTGGAAAATAATCGGATTATGCAGGGATTAATCGGATTAGGCAGAGAGTAATCGGTTGACTGACTTTTTTGAGGGATTAATCATTAATTGAGGCGGTAAGGATGGGTATAGTGATTAAGCGGAGTGTAATTGGAGCTATACCGGAAATTTTAGAACGCTATCAACCAAATAAGATTATATATATAAAAATAATGTAAAGATTAACATCTCTCAGACTGCTATTAGGAATATTGGGTCAACGCTTGTTAGCTAATGTTTCTTTACAAAAACTTTCACTTGGTTTAAAGGGCCAATCTTAAAGTAGCATTAGAGGAGACAGAATGATGATTCGATTTTGCAGGAGGAAATAACAATAATAGAGAAAAAAGTTTCATGGTATATTACTGATGAAGAGATTTATTTACTGACAACAAAAGAGCAGAAATTTATGTTAGGAGAAAAAAAACACACTAAAAGTTTCATGGTATACAAAGCAGCGACGGATTCGTAATAAAATTTCTTGTCTATATGGGACGAATAATAAAAGGGTCGAATTACTAACAAACAATATTTTAATTTTCGCTATGAGGCTGAACAAACTTGAGGACAAAGAAACAAAAGGATATAATAGGATTGGACGTTTGAGTATTTGATCGGGTATTTCGGGTGTTCGGATGTAATATAGGACTCAATCGATTATTTTAAAATTTTGGATCAGGTTCGGATAAATATCCATCGGGTTCGGGTATACCCGAACTCAAATAATTTTTGAACCAAACTTTAAAAACTGATATATATTTATATATATTTACTATTTTTTTGAAATCAACCCAAATTCATTAAAATTAAATAAAATCTCAAAATAAATCTAGAAAATTCAAACCACTAAACCAAAACACAAAAATTTATTTTTTCATTTGTTCTTGAATTTATGAAATATTTAACATTAAATAACAAAAAAAATCAAGTAAAAATTATATAATATAACTAAACTAACATATGAAAATTAATATATATAAAAGTGAAAATAAGAAAAATTAAAACATTTAAGTTTTATACAAGTTTGAATTACTTTGGGTGGAGTTCGGGTTGTTCGGATATATCCGATCGGATACATGTATCCGATGAGTAAAAAATATACACCTAATCGGGTATTTTAGTACACCCATACCTGATTCGAACTCTTTATTTTGGGTCGAGTTCGGATTTGAATTCGGGTATCGGTTATTATGCCCAGTCCTAGGATATAACACTCGATAAGTATCCTAGGATATAACACTCGATAAAGATACTTAACTAGATTTTTTTAATAAATATTTATTTACGTTTCTCTATACTTGTATCACTCTGTTTATAACTCAACTAAACTCATTGGTAGCATATTATTCTTGGTTAGTATTTTTTATTTGTTTGTAAATATATTGTTCTAGGTTGAAGTATCCGGTCTAGAAAAGCCAAAACGACTTCTTACGTCCTAAAGATTATATGTATTGGATTTAAATGTGAATGTTGGGTTTTAAATCTTCATCAATCTATATGCTTTGTTGAACAACCCATATGAGCCTTTCTAATCTGTTATCTTGGACCCGAGAGGTAATCGTCTTCGATTTGGGAAATGGAATTTGGTATGAGCCAGTCAGTGCCAGCTTGAGGATAGGCTGGATAATTGAAATCATGTGTTAGCATCTCTTCCTTTTGCCACTCTTCCCATCTCTCAGCTAAACCATCTCCTTCAAGCATTCTCACTACTTCTGACATCTTCGGACGTTCCATTGCTGAACTTTGAGTGCATAGCAAAGCCATTTGGATCAAGTGCTCCACTTCATTATCTACATAGTCTCCTTCAAGTTCTTCGTCCACAAGGCTTTCCAATTTCTTTTCTTTCAAAACCTCTTTCACCTAATCACCCACAAAACAAACACTCTTAACTTTAAAAATGAAAATTATGGACTCAAAGAGATAATATGGGAAAACATACCCAGTCAAGTAACATGATATCATCATCATTTGCTAGCCGAGCAAGATCGAAAGCCTTCTGTCCAGTGATGAGCTCCAGAAGCATGACACCATACCCAAAAACATCAGTTTTCTCAGAAGATTTTCCTGTCGAAAGGTACTCAGGTGCTATATGGCCAATGGTTCCCCGTACAGCAGTTGTCACATGGGACTCGTTATAATTCATTAACTTTGCCAGCCCAAAATCTCCAACAACAGCTTCAAAATATTCATCTAACAATATATTCGCAGCTTTTACATCCCGGTGAATGATTTTTTGGTCACAGTGATCATGTAAATACGCGAGCCCCCTTGCTGATCCCAGAGCAATATGCTTTCTTTTTGGCCAATCAAGTGGTGGATTGCCTTCAGGACGATCTAAACAGGATAAAATCAAAGCTAAAATACTTACCAACTGACTCAATGTAAAACAGTTTAAAGAAAACTATATTACGATCGCAAAGTCTTCTTAATTTCTCCTAACATCATTGATTTTGCCCGGTAAGCTATTTTAATGCAAGCTTTAAAGCCTGCCTGTGATATGCAATCAAAGGAAAAAAAATTGAAGAAACTGGAAGGAATAATAACTTTAGAATTGTGAATGAGGTACCTCTTAAACAAGAAGCCACACTTCCATTAGCCATGTAGGGATAAACAAGCAATCTTTCAGTTGGTGTCATGCAAAAGCCACGAAGCCGAAGCAGGTTCCTATGAACAGCCATACTGATCATCTCAACTTCGGTTTGGAACTGCAGTTCCCCACCCTTGGTACGTTCTTCTTTAAGCCTTTTCACAGCCACTAGTGAGCCATTAGCTAAACGTCCTTTATACACTTTACCAAAACCACCTCTACCCAATACATTTTTATTGCTAAAGTTATCTGTAGCAACAAGCAGTTCACGCAAGGAAAACCTTTTGAGTTGTCCTAAGTGAACCTCTGGGTCTTCTTCAGCTGCAATATATGGTTCACAAAAAAGATGAATATCGAGCCAAGGAAGCTTCAATGGGAAAATAGTTTAAGAAAGTTTGACTAACCAGGTACATCGAAAAAGTGGTCCTGTGGTTTTCTTCTCAGCCACCAAGCAAACGCAATAGCTGGAACAGCAAATAGAAGTGCTGCACCTGCAGCAACTCCTCCTGCTATTGCTGCAGTCATTTGACCCCCTGAGAGCATGAGATAAACACAAAGTTTTCTTAATATAGAACTCATTAGCAGTGATACAATGATCAGTTTTCAGGGAAAATGGTTCATCAATGGAACGTTTGAGCAAATATGAAAGAGCTAATACATTTTTCAGATCTAATAGCTTCAAAAAGTCAAATACATCTTCATAGACCACATTAGCCACTAATTCTCCAAACACTTTTATATTATACTTCAGCAAACTAACAAGTTCACACTTGCTGGATAATTTCCTTTTCCAGTTATATCCATGAATTTCTGTTTCTAGTAAGTCAAGCTGCCAAGTTCAACTCTACGTCACACTTGTCATTTTCAACACCGACCAATAGAAAATGATAGTAACGCAGTAAGAAGTTTCATTAGCTTTCAACCTAGTAAAGACATGTCAAGTACCTAGCGAATATTTATATCCAAAAACTAGAACCACTAAATGCCTTTCCACATACGTGCAACCATAAGTAAAAAAGAAAATAGTGATATAGTGGTTTTAATGTCAAACCACTAAGATAACTTTCCAAAACTTATTTTTACCTCAACCAGAACAATACACATTAATGTGTCAGTACATGCGAAGGGAAATATTATGTCAGGCTAAATGTGAAAATGCAATACTTTACCAGCATCTAATCGTTAAATATAAGAATGTAATATGTAAAAGAACCGACAAGAAACACGCATAGGAAAATGGAAGGCAAAAAACGGAAACCTGAAGGTGGTGGTGGTGGTGGAGTGGAAGCAGTAGGCGGAGGATCAGGCAGCGCCTTTAACCTGTTATTGTTAAAACTGCAGATAACTTTCACAAAGTTAGTAATTTATTAAGCCCACTTCATCAAGAATAAGATTAGAAACAAGAAGAAAAACCTAATAGGAGTGAATAGCGAAAAGGAACCATTGACAGGAATATCTCCAGTGAGCTGATTGTTTGAAATATCCCTGCATTTAAGGATGATATCATTTTTGTTATAACTCAAGATTACACCAACAATATTATGAATGAACATAATAATTCAGGAGAGACAAATTTACACTCACAGAACTTGCAGCGGTACAGCAGTCAAAGACCTTGGAATTTCTCCAGATAAGCTATTGTTATTAAGACGCCTAACCACATATAGCAGAATGTCAAACATCAATATTAACCACTAGTGTTTTCAAAATGACAAGCATCCCGCAAAATACGATTAATGTTTAAAAACATGAATTCACACTAAACATGTACACTGAAGTTTCTGATGATAGGAAATTCACTGGTCTCTCTTTTTATAGGACCCAGTCTTGGGTTCTATCCAAACCTAAGGTGGGATATTATCAATTGTATCCTTGCAGGCGCGAACCAATGACCAAATTCATCAATTCAATAGCTTTTGTTGCGAATCACAATGTGACAGAGGAGCCAGAGGTGAATTATTTATGTGGTGACATAATATATTCCATGGGTAATATTTTATTAAAGAATTTGGAAAATTTCTACTCGACTAAGTAATTTAACACAAATATGGGGTCGTAAAACAAGGTTGCCTGTAACAGCCCTCTCCCTGAGATAAGTACACTATACTAAGAGGTCCAAGACCATCATCAAGGTCTTGATTGATAGATGCGATAGTGTTTTTGAAAAGAAATACAACCAAGCTCTGATATAATAAACAATGAAGCTGCATACTGAATCTGTAAAGAGAAGGAGAGTGTGGGTACATACAAGAACCGGAGTTTTGCTAGTTTGCCAAGAGACGATGGGATTGGACCGCTTATGCTGTTTGCATAAAGATCCAAGCTCACTAGTTCACCCAAGTCTCCAAGCTCCTCAGGTATCCTCCCAGTTATGTTATTGCTATAGAGCTCCCTGTCATTCAGTTGCTTAATTATATTTAGATTAGAGAATTCTTCGATTAAAAACCTCTAAAATTACTTAACCAGAAATCCATGTTACAAAAAAGTAATGCAGTATGTAGCATGACAACCGAAACTATATATTTGTACCCAATTCAGTTGATTAATTTTCAAGTTCGCAGCAGGAACAGATATATATATATATATATATAAATATATAGAGTTAAGATCACCAGTAGAGAAATACCAGATCCAAACTCCGCAGCTACTCGTTTAATTGACTTTATGAGAACATTTAACACAGAGAACTAAAAAGAAGAAAATGTCTTTCATAATGCCATGGCTCTACGTCCCCAACTATTAAAGCTCAAAGTTATTCATGGTCCAGTAACAGAGCTTGAGAAGCCTAGCTAAAGATATCTAAATATCTGATAGACCCTTCTTTTTTATTTCAGATACATCAACCATAGGATACGCACGCATGTGTTCTATTCCAGATATTTCTTCTTTAAAGTTCTCCAAACAGAAGTAACATTTAGGAAATCAATGAAGATAGCTTATATCACAGACGCTTTGAACAAGCAAAATGAAGCATACGCATAACAATCTTCAATTTTCCCCTAAATTTGATATTGATGAGCTCAAGGAAGAGATGGCTTACAAGTACTGCAAGTTTGGAAGCTGACCAAGTTCTGGCACCAACTGTCCAGATAGATTTGCATTCCCCAGATCACTAAACAAACATCAATCAGTACATATACCAAGGAATTGAATCATCCATTCATTCAGAAAAATAAACAGAGCGAGACATAGAAACTAACACTCGAGTAACTCTATTCTCATTATTACAAGTGACATGAAACCATGTACACGGAGTAACAAGTGTAGAATCCCAACTTTGGAGTACATTGTTTGCAGGGTCCGCATTTAAACTGTTTTTCAGCAAAGTTAAAGCATCACCTGTATTACCAAACAACAATAAAGCTAAATGTTATAATTCACTCATAGCATCAAACAATAACAAAGGCAGCTGAATATTCCGAAATCTAACAACACCCACTAATCAAAATGACTCTTTTACAACACAAGTGTCACAAAACTAAACAATCCAGTTGAGGATCATACTAAACTAATAGTTTCAAAAAGGCAGCTGAAAATATCAAAATCTAACTTTAACTCAAGAGAGTTAAAGCATCACCTATATTACCTAAACCTAAAATTATGATTCAGTAACATAGTTATCATACAAAAGGCAGCTGAAAACTTCAAAACCTAAAACCCATCAAATCAATATCTCTCTTTTAAAACTACCCAGAAGTCACCTTCAGTGTTTCCAGCGACTTCGAGAGTCAAATCGAGAAACAGAATCAACCAAACAAAGAAAAGTTTCGATCTTTGTTCCATTTTGTCCAATTTGTCAGAGTAAAAGCAAAGCCATTAGAGGATAATAACCTAGCAAAAGGGTTTTTAAGACATTGATTCATTTCATCGTTGACGAAGAAAATGGAATAAGAGAGAGCTCTTCTTGTAACGCGTATTCTTCATTTGACCAATTTTTTGAACGGAAGAAACCAAAATAAATTTGGGTAATTTTCTTTGTTGACCTTGTTATATACTTTAGGGGAAGTATATAAATATGATGTATACTTTTTCTTTTTATTTATTATGTGCGTATATAATATAGTTTTATTTTTTACATTTATAAAAAAAATAGTATTTTTCAATTTAGTATCCTAATTTTTTTTTTATCTATAATCTAACTATTTTATAAACGATAATTCACTATATGGGAATTTTGTTCAGATTCAACCTACTATATTTTAGTGTTGCTACAAGTAATAATCTGTGTGACATTTATCGTGTTGAGTATTTAAATAAAAAACAATGGTCTTGTAGTTTTTTGTTGCCACTAATTTTATTGGCATTATTTGAAAATTTATAGTAATTTATTTAATTATTATTTAAAAGTTATTAGTTATTACCAGTGGAAGATATAGAGGCTAAATTTATAAGAGACATAATTCTAATAAAACAAAATTTGTGTGGAGCACAATTATAATAAAATTGAAATTTTTGATAATTTTACTAAATATAGAATAAATTTTAACTAAAAAATTATATTAATTTTAAAAAGGACTCTGAGTCACGTCCCCCTCGTTGTTTCCAATATTAAAATAATATTTCTCAATGACAATTGAAATTTCTCAAAATCAAACTTGATGGTTATTCGAGATTAAATAAAAACCATTTCAAAACAACAATGAATTTAGGTTGTTGAGTAGACAAATACTAACAATCTAGATAAACAATTAAACTGTTACACACTAACAAAACACAGTTATGTAGAGAACAAGACAATGTAAAGTCTTTGCCTTAAACAGAAACTAGGATAAGACCCGCACGTACATGCGGGATTAAGATTTTATGTTAATTTTTTTAATCGTGTCTTGTATAACAATAAGAATAATTCAATTTTATTTAGTTTGAACAAATTTTTGAATATTCAAAATCTTATTACTAATTAATTTTTTTGATATTTACTTAAAGCATAGATTAATATTATCATATACATATGAAATATATAATAATTTATTAATTTTTAAATATTTGTATATGTGTAATTAAGACCTACATAGTATTAAAAGTTATAAGTTTGTTTTTAATTTTTAACAAAATTATTCTAATTGTGTCTTGTATACCAATAAGAATAATTCAATTTAAGTTAGTTTTAACAAATTCCTAATTATTCAAAATATTATTACTAATTAATTTTGATATTTACTTAAAGCACATAGTAATATTATCATATATATATATGATATACATATGAAATATATAATAATATTATTAAATTTTAAATATTTTTACATGTGTAATTAGGACCTACATAGTATTAAAAGTTATAAGTTTGTTTTTAATTTTTAACAAAGTTATTTTATTTGAAAAAAATAAAACAATCATATTATTCTTAGTGTCAGACCTACTACGGAAATAACATACGCAAGACACATATTAGTGGTCTAACATTTATCCATTAGTGATTCATTATGTTTATTTTAATTATAAATTAAATTAAATAAGGAAAGAAGAATATATTTTTCTAAATCTTATTCTCGGTTGAAAAAAAACTCTTTCTCAACATTTTATTTTTGTCGGTTTGAGGAAATTATGCTCGAATTCTTATCTTCTTCATATAATATTATCTGAATTCCTCAAAATTCATATCAATATTTTCATGATCATATATATAAATATATATAGTTATCGAGATTTCTGAAAATTGTTATTACATGTTAATTTAAATATTTTAAATATATTTACTATTATTTCGGTATTTATGTATTCAATAAGGTTACATATGAATAGTTTGCAAAGAATCTAGAACTTGAGATTTAATCTAGATATTATTTTTGATAATAACTTCTCGTTTAAATTTCTAAGTAAATAATTCTTAAAAATATTTAAAACAATGGCTTTTATGTAATTTTCTAAGAACTTTAAGGTCATTCTCTTTAATGTGCTTCCCAATTAATAGTATAGATATTGAACAAATTATTTTTTTTGTTTGAAACTTTTGAAATAATAAATCCGAATATAATGAATCTGGGATGAGAAAATATATATAATTTCTCTATATGAATAAATTTTTAAAAATAATTAAATTTAATATGCATATATGTCATCTATTTTAAATATGTGATTTCATATATATATATATATATATATATATATATATATATATATATATATATATATATATATGTAATTCTATTAAATATATACTTTAATAAACCGCATAAAAGTGTGTTCATATTTCAAATATTGAATAAGAAAAATATATGACTTAATACATATAATACCACTATTTATATATAAATATATAAATTTCTAAAAATTTCAATATAATGAATGGTGCGAAATTAGTAATAATTTTTTTCAAAATAAATTATAAATGACTATAATTTTGCTTTATTTATTTTATTAATTTCGTAAATAAATATTTATTTGATATCAATTTGATTGATTAAATCATTTCAGTTTCCTAAAAACACTCAGTAGATTTTTTTAGATTTTTATCTTTTAAATTCAAATTAAATCTAATATATTATTTCCATTAAGATTTTCTTTTTCTTTTTTCTTTTTAATTTTAAAATAAGTTTTATATAATGACATTTCAATGTAATTTATTTAGAACTTTGATGTTATTCTCTAAAATGTGTTTCCCATTTAATAGTATAGATTTCTTTAGTCCTTACGCATAAACAAGCTGTTATTGTAGAGGTTTATTGACAGGAGTTGAACGATGTGACTCAGATGATTGAATCAGTAGCTGCATTGTTTTAGTTGCAATCACCAAGAAGAAAACAAACAAACAAAACAAATGATCGTCCACGAGGCCACCACAAATGATTTGGTGAACGTCCAAGTCCCTGAACACGTCTTTCGTGAAGTATTTCTCAAGTTGAGCATCCTGATTAAAGAAGCAACTAAGCATTAAGTAAGCAATATAGAGACTTGAATTTTAGCTTTTTTTTTTATGAGTAGAATATAGTTCGTGAACCTTTGGTGATAAATAGATCTTGGCACTATTGTGCAATGACATCATCGGTTTCTGGCAACTCGCTCATTTTGTGACGTCGCATCTGCAAATTCACCTTAAAAAAAAAAAGAAACAGAGAGATATTGATAAATGTGAATAGACTTTTATGTTAAAGAAAAAAAGACACATTGGAATCTTTTATACCACAGATGATTGTCCACTGAACATCGTAAGTATAGTTGGTGTATGCTGGTTGTTCTGAACGATTAAGGTACAATCATAAATCGCAGGAACACATGATTGTATGTGAGACAGCGAGGAAACAAACACCTGATGCTGCAAAGATATGTAAATATATTGAAGTAAAGCTTATAGTAACCAAAAAAACCAAGTTTCTTTTTAGCTGAAACTCACCTATGTACGAGGAATCAAGACATTTCGAGGAGACGGTAAGTATCTTAAAGAGGTGTAATCTTGAGCAGCTAAAAGTTTCTCTTGAGTCAAACGAGTTCCTTTAACGAATGTCATAGGAAAGTCCTCAAGGCGTTTAAAACCTGCCTACAAAATAAGCCAAAAAAAAGAAAAATGAAAAAGATGCTTCAAGCACATAAAACATGTTCAAGTTTACAAGAAGAAAGAGCAAAATTAACCTTGAGGGTCTTCTTATCCTTAGCCCAGTTTCTTTCCAAGATCAGAAAACCACATTGACCAACATATGATCTCTTAAAGACTGGTAGTGTTATTTTCAAAAAAAAAAAAACTTGTAGTGTTTTAGTAAAATAGAAAATAAAACTAAATATGAAAAGCGTTTACTCGAGGAGGAATGTGGTTCAGCTTATATAATATATTATAGTTTCAAAATGTTTGGTGTATAAACAATTCAAACTCAACCATCATCTAATATACAGTATGGAGTGCTTTTACAAATTCATCAATCTATATGCTTTGTTGAACAACCCATATGAGCCTTTTTAAACTGTTATCTTGGACCCGAGGGGTAATCGTTTTCGACTTGGGAACTGGAGTTTGGTATGAGCCAGTCAGTCTCAGCTTGAGGATAGGCTGGATAATTGAGACCATGTGTTAGCATCTCTTCCTTTTGCCACTCTTCCCATCTCTCAGCTAAACCATCTCCTTCAAGCATTCTCACTACTTCTGACATCTTGGGACGTTCCATTGCTGAACTTTGAGTGCAGAGCAGAGCCATTTGGATCAACTGCTCCACTTCTGGGTCTACGTAATTTCCTTCAAGTTCTTCGTCTACAAGGCTTTCCAATCTCTTCTCTTTCAAAACCTCTTTCACCTAATCACCCACAAAGCACACACTCTTAAGTGTAAAAAGATAAAATTTTGGACTTACAGAGATGATATGGGAGGAAAACATACCCAGTCAAGTAACATGATATTATCATCATTTGCTAGCCGAGCAAGATCGAAAGCCTTTTGTCCAGTGATGAGCTCGAGAAGCATGACACCGTACCCAAAAACATCAGTTTTCTCAGAAAATTTACCTGTTGACAGGTACTCAGGAGCTATATGGCCAATGGTTCCCCGTACAGCAGTTGTCACATGGGACTCGTTATAATTCATTAACTTTGCCAGCCCAAAATCTCCAACAACAGCTTCAAAATATTCATCTAACAATATATTTGCAGCTTTCACATCTCGATGAATGATTCTTTGGTCGCAGTGATCATGTAAATACGCGAGCCCCCTTGCAGATCCCAGAGCAATATGCTTTCTCTTTGGCCAATCAAGCGGTGGATTGCCTTCAGGACGATCTAAACAGGAATAATCAAAGCTTAAATACTTACCAGTTGACTCAATTTAAAACAAAACTATACTACCATCACAAAGCCTTCTTAATTTCCCCTTGGCAGCTAAGAATACTTATGCAGTAGCTAGAGGGCAGACCAAGTTCTAAACATTTTACTTTTAATATGCACTTTTAATATGCAACCAAAGGAAACATTTTACAAAACTGGAAGAAGTAATTACTTTTAGAAATATTGAAGAAGCTGGAACGAATAATAACATTTAGAACAGAGAATAGGTACCTCTTAAACAAGAAGCAACACTTCCATTAGCCATGTAGGGATAAACAAGCAATCTTTCAGTTGGTGTCATGCAAAAGCCACGAAGCCGAAGCAAATTCTTATGAACGGCCACACTGATCATCTCAACCTCGGTTTGGAACTGCAGTTCCCCGCCCTTGGTACGTTCTTCTTTTAGCCTTTTTACAGCGACTAGTGAGCCATCAGTTAAACGTCCTTTATACACTTTACCAAAACCACCTCTACCCAATACATTTTTATTGCTAAAGTTATCTGTAGCAACAAGCAGTTCACGCAAGGAAAACCTTTTGAGCTGTCCTAAATGAACCTCTGGCTCTTCTTCAGCTGCAAAATATGGTTCACAAAACAAGTTAAGTATCAGCCAAACAAGCCTCGATGGGAAAATAGATGAAGAGAGTTTGACTAACCAGGTACATCGAAAAATTGGTCCTGTGGTTTTCTTCTCAGCCACCAAGCAAACACAATAGCTGGAATAGCAAATAGAAGTGCTACACCTGCAGCAACTCCCCCTGCTATTGCTGCAGTTGTTTGACCCCCTGAGAGGACGAGATCAGCACAAAGATTTATTAATACAGAACTCACTAGTACGTAGTGATTCAGTGATAAGTTTCTGGGGGGAAATGTTTCATTCATGGAACGTTGGAGCAAATATGAAAGAGCCAACCAAATACATAACCACTGAAGATAACACATCAACCAGAACAGTATACTGTACACACAAATGTTTTGTCAGGGTAAATGTGAAAATGCAATAATTTACCAAAGCACCCAACTGTTTAGATACTGAAAAAGCTAAAATAACTGACAAGAAACGCATAGGAGAAAATGGAAGGCACAAAATGAAAACCTGAAGGTGGTAGTGGGATAGGAGGGATAGCAGTAGGCGGCGGTTTAGGAAGCGCCTTTAATCTGTTATTTTTAAAACTGCAGATAACAGTCAGAAAGTTAGTAATTTATTCTGACACTCCATCAAGAATAAGATTAGTAACAAGAAGGAAAACCTAATAGGAGTGAACTGTGAAAAGGAACCATTGACGGGAATATCTCCAGTGAGCTGATTGTTTGAAATATCCCTGCATTTTAGGATGATATCATTTTTGTTATAACTCATGATTACACCAACATATATTATAAATGAACATAATAATTCCGGACAGACAAAGTTAAACTCACAGAACTCGCAACTGTACAGCAGTCAAAGACCTTGGAATTTCTCCAGATAAGCTATTGTTATTAAGACGCCTAACCACATATAGCAGAATGTCAAACATCGATATCAACCACTAAAGTGTTAAAATGACAAGCATCCCGCAAATTACGATTAATGTTTAAAACACGTATTCACTATTTTACGCTACACATGTACACTGATGTTTCTGATAATAGGAGATTTACCGGTCTTTCTTTTTATAGGACCCAGTCTTGGGTTCTATCCAAACCAAAGACCAACATCATCAATTCAATAGCTTCTGTTGAGGATCACAATGTGACAGAGGAGCCAGGGGTGAGTTCCTTATGTGGTGATATAATATATTCCAGGGGTAATCTTATACTAAAGAATTAGGAAATTTTCTACTCGACTAAGTAATTTACCACAACTGTGGTATAGTAAAACAAGGTTGCCTGTAACAACCCTCTCCCTGAGATAAGTACACAACACCAAGACCTTCATCAAGGTCTTGAATGATAATGTCGTAAAAAGAATCTGTAAATATTGAATGATAGGTTTAAAAAAAAAAATACAACCAAGCTCTGAAACTGAAAATATTGAAGCTGTAAGGAGAAGGAGACTGTGGGTACATACAAGTTCCGGAGTTTGGCTAGGTTGCCTAGAGATGATGGGATTGGACCGCTTATGTTGTTCGTGTAAAGATCCAAGCTTAATAGATCACCCAAGTTTCCAAGCTCCTCAGGTATCACCCCAGTTATGTTGTTGCTATAAAGCTCCCTGTCATTAAAGATTTGCTAAATTATATTTAGATTAGAGAATTCTTCGATTAGAAACCTCTAAACTACATAACCAAAAACCCATGTTACAGAAAACATGGGTATATAGCAAACAAGATACCCAGTATTTTTGAAATATTAAAGTTAGAGCGATAAGATACATGAAAATTGAAACTATATTTCTTAACCAATTCAGTTCGATTAATTTTTAAGCTCACAGAAGGATCAGAAATATGTGAGTTAAGATCACCAGTAGAGAATTAACAGATCCAAACTTCCCAGATACTCGTCTAATTGACTTTAGGAGGGCATTTGTCAGAGAACTAAAAAAGAAAATGTCTTTCATAATGCCATGGCTCTATGTCCCCAACTATTCAAGCTCAGAGATAATCATGTTCCAGTAACAAGGCTTGAGAAGCCTAGCTAAAGATATCCAAACAGTACTAATTAGCGATTAACTTACGAGATATCTGATTGACCCTTATTCTTTATTTCAGATGCATCAACCATAGGACACGCACATGTGTTCTATTCCAGATATTTCTTTTGAAAGAAAAGGTTCAACAAAGTTCTCCAAACAGAAGTAACGTCAAGATTTAGGAAATCAATGAAGATAGCTTATATCACAGTCGCTTTGAACAAGCAAAATGAAGCAAACGCATAACAATCTTCAAGTCCTCCCTAATTTGAAATTTATGAACTCAAGGAAGAGATGGCTTACAAGTACTGCAAGTTTTGAAGCTGGCCAAGTTCTGGCACCAATTGTCCAGATAGATTTAGATTCCCCAGATTACTAGACAAAAAAAAATCAATACATATATCAAAGACTTGAATCATTCATTCATTCAGAAAACCAACAGAGCGAGACATAGAAACTTACACACGAGTAACTCTATTCTCATTATTACAATTAATATGAGACCATGTACACGGAGTAACAAGTGTAGCATCCCAACTTTGGAATACATTCTTTGCAGGGTCCGCAGTTAAACTGTCTCTCAACAAAGTTAAAGCATCACCTGTATTACCACAGAACAATAAAGCTAAAGTTATAATTCATTCATAGCACCGTACAATAACAAAGGCAGCTGAATATTCCGAAATCTAATAAGACCCACAAATCAAATTCACACTTTTAAAACACGTGTCACAAACTAAACAACCCAGTTGAGAATCATACTAAACCAATAAAGCAATGATTCATTCATAGCATCATACAATACAAAGGCAACTCTATTTTCTTTTAGAGTTGAAGCATCAACTATTATATTACCTAAAGCTAAAGTTATGATTCAGTTACATAGTTATCATACACCGGCAGCTCAAAATCTCTTTTTTAAAACTACCCAAGTGTCACAAACCAAACAAAAACTAAACTAATGGCAAAATAGTTCGAATTCCGTTTTTGTGCAAACAGTAAAGAAAAAAAAAAGTTGTGAAGATATGACCTTCAGCGTTTCCAGCGATTTTAAGAGTCAAATCGAGAAGAAAAAACAACCAAACAAAGCAAAGTATTGATCTTTGTTCCATTTTTCAGAGTTAAAGCAAAGCCATTAGAGGGTAATGAGCTAGCAAAAGGGTTTATTACACATTGATTAATTCACCGTTGACGAAGAAAATGAAATAAAAGAAAGCTCTTGCGTTACGCGTATTCCTCAATTGACTAAATTTTTGACGAAAGAAACCAAAATCGACTCACAAATATTTTTTAAAGAAATGGAAATTTCCGATTCTAATGATCGTGGACCCCATTTTTTTATCCAGTGAGAAGACTGAAACAGTAAAGAGTAACGGCGAGATGCAAAAAAAAAAATATATATGTTTTAGCTAATTAAATAGCTAAAAATCTGTCATTCAAATAATATAGAAAATAATCTAAAATTAATACAACTGAATAAGAATGATATGTTGAAGCAGACAAATTTTCATAAAATATTGAATAATTAAATATCTATGATGAATGTCATGTTTTAAAACTTGTTAGGCGCGGGCGGCGGGGTGGGCCTAATGCCTACGAAATTAATCGGAGAGTACATAGGAATTAATCGAGGATTAGTTTTAGAGTTTTTTATAGTATTTTTAACTTATTTTAATTTATAAATCTTCACTAAATTTATAACTTTGATATAATATAACATTTAAAGTTCATAAACTTGTCACTACAAAAACCTTTCAAGTATTTAGATTATTTAAATTTAATAGTAATTAATTATTAAAACACTCTCAATAAAATTAAAGATTATGATAGTCTTACACCATTAAAATTCAGACAGAGAATAACATATTTGGTAGAATAGCAACAAGAAAAATATCTAAAAAAGGTATGATATTTAGATTAAATGCAGTGGAAGATATAAAACCGTTTCATTTTTCTTTTCTACCTTGTCAGTTTTCGATTCCAGTTCTTTTATCCGATAAGCCAAAAAATTATTTATATCAATCTAACAAAACGTTATCATGGCTAGCGGGTACAGAACTATGACAACAATGGTCCATATAATCCTTGTTGAATGGCAAGAAGATAAAGACGGTTGTTATGAACTCTTAGCATAAACACACTCGGTATGCCGCTAAAAGAGATAATAACTTTTAAAGAGGTCAAATATCCATAAAATCACAGTTCTGCCTACACAAGGAAGACAAGATCTAGCTGTCGTACCAATGGCCTCCATGGATGCTCAACCCTACATGGAAGCAGGCTACACCAATCAACGTTGGGAATAACGAGGATCTGTCTCTGTTCCTTGCCATCTGAGCCGATCTAGTTAAAGTGTATTTATGCTGAAAAGTGATAGCGTGTAAGATCGAGCGTACATTACACATTTATAGTAATAATATAGATATTGGAGATAACGACACTCTCACTCATCGAAACTGCAAGATTGGAAAGTTTTACTTTGGTAGGACATATAACTTTAGGACGCATGAATGTCGAAAGGTGTGGCATATCGAGGCATTTATTTTGTGACAATCCTGATGGAATTATTAGGGTAATTATATGGGAACAACCTCCAATGATTGATAACCAACAAATCACTCACGTCCTTCCCCAAACCGTTACTAGTAACCTAGCTCAGCACCCCCTAACAGCCAAAAAGAGAAGATAATGAGGTCGTTACAAACAAAGCTCCAGCACAACGCAAGCGACCGTAATATTGGGATGACCCTGCAACCTTCCCACTAAATGACCCACCTTGAGTTCTGGAAGGATTTTGTTGCATTTAGAATGTGTCACAACCTATTGGGGACAGTTCAACACTCACTTCTGCAGGTTTACAACCGTTTTCAGTCTTTTTTGATGTTTGGATGAACATGATGGGTATCCCACCAATCCAATTAGAAGCTTTAACAGTATATACCAACATGCATCTCAAACTAAGCCTTAGCGGTAACTGGATAATGTCAAACAATAAAAGTTGCAAGGACACAGAGTATCCACCGTTCCTGAAAGTTTATTCTCTGACACATTGTTGCATACACCGAGTTCAACAGAACCCACGACAAATTTCTCTGATGATGAACTCCTCTGTGAGACAGTAACGACAATTACACCATTTGTTTGATAGGCAAGTTAATAACATATTTCGGCTCAGACGAGCCATTTGGGTATTCCACTTGCATACCTACAAGATACAGTAGGCCTAATGAGATAATGTAAAACAACATGGCAACCAAATTAAAAACAGCCAACACTACCAAAACACTTAGAAGCTGCCATACTCACGGGATGCTGTTAAATGATGTGCTGATGCCAATAATACATCATCTAATGGCCTTTTTTACTTTGATGACCTAAACGCGCTAACAATAAATTTATTAGTATGGTAAGTGTTTGTAATGTAGTAAGAATACGATACTATTTGCCAATTATGGAGTTATATATTATATTACTTAATTATAAATACTTACCATATTTACTCTATGGTTGCAGATAACTTAGACCAGACTATAAAGGACATCGAATATGGTAATAATAAAAAATTTGTCACCAGAGTGATTTAGAAACAAAGAGGAATGAAGTCTCAAACTTTTGATCCATGCAATCCATTGGAAATTTCATTTTATTTTTGCGAAATCTTGCCCGAGGACTCTTGTCGCAGTGTGCATTAGCGAAACATGCCAATGGCGAGAATATGCTTCAAAAATGATGGTCTCTGAGCAGTACGAGATTTAAACTGCAACTACATAATACATATGCAGTGTGGATGCCAAAGTTAACTTCCACAAATAAGCTTCGACAACCATAATTAGCCACTTGATGCGCTCATGCTATGAAGGTGGTGACCTGGTGGGAAGGGTCCAAGACCAAATAAACTTTGACAGCTCTTCAGACATGAATTCAACCTTCATATTTCGTATTGGAAGATGAACGGCCCAAGAAATTGCAATGGAAAATACCTTAGGATCAACTTTAGGTAGCTATGTTTTAATCAATTCATACTTCAAACCATTATTGGAAACAAATCCAAACTTCTTGGTCTAAATTGAAATAGAAAAATATTCAACCAGGACACAACGCTTCAAGAGCCTTTTACTCAATCTATATACATCAATTATGAATTACTTATACCTTCGGGCCCGCTATGGAGGATGTTTACTCGCAGCAAGTGCTCAAAACATTACTTTTCAAGTGTTTCTGCTTACTTTTAGGATTGTCAACATTGAAAACGATGATGTATATACATGATTTATGCAAAAGTTAACCCAAGTGGTCCCAGACGAAAAGCAGAGGTGATCTTCATTTCAGACAACAATTCGTCAATAAGGGAGCTTTGATGGGTTTCCCCTATTCTCTAATTTCCATTTTATTTTCTCTAACTAGACTGAATGTGCTGGTGCCAAAGGTAGAAGACGAATGTTCGCATGGATTTATGGAGAATTTGAAGAAAAAAAAACAAAAAATTTAACATTTATGAAGCTAAAAATTACTGCTCAATTGACTCAATTCTGAAAAATTAATCAAGATGTGAACCTCTAGGTTTTAGCACAACAAATTAATGAAGATATTGAAAGATAGGATTGGAAGAAGAAGTGAGGAGAGTGAAAGTTTGGAAGTCCCCCTTATCTGGCTGTTTAAAATGTAATATTATAGGTTCTTGAGAAAAAGTAATAGATATGGAAGTTGTAATTAAAAAGAGTGGTGTTGATATATAGCCGCAGATCTTTCGGGAATGTGGGTTGTGCAAATCCTTCTCACCACTGAGTTTTACTTATAGTTGAAAAATCTATTTAAGATGAGAAGGTTTAGTCTTCTCCATAGATAACTTTATTACAATACCGTAAACATTGACTTTGATATTGTTACATGTTGGTTGGGTTAGTATAATTACAGTTATTAGTTTCTGTTACATAATTTTAGTGTAGCTCTAAGTTCTACAGTTTTAATATTGGTATTATAATGAAATTTGAGATGATAAAAAAAGGTAATCTCTCCAATGTGCAATCTAAAGATGATATGTTATTGCAGAACCTACTATGGTCCATTGAAAGCATGGCTTGTCATTTTCTCCAACATTATTTTGCATCAGAGGTGTTGTTTTGGTCAAATCAGTTAACAAGTCGTCTGAATGGTCAACCTCCTTGTAGTAGTGTTACAAGTTGTTGAAGGCTCTTCAAGGTGTGATGAAGTGTAAGTTTATGGTTGAAAATTCAGCATCTAACAGAGTAGTTAGTCTCATTGCTTAGAGTACGTTGAGCGAATCCTTCTCACAATCTTATATGCCACTAAGTTTTACTTATGGTTGAAATGACACTTACATAATTAGAAATGTAGTAAAAATAGATTTGGCCAAAAAAGTCTATAGTAAAAATAGATAAGTATTTTAGAGTTGGTTTAAAACTCTAAGTAAAAATAATTAATCAAAGTAAAAATAGTAAACACAGGGCTGAACTCGAAATACCAAATCGAGTTGTGAAGTCAAGTTAGGTGAATATCAATGGCTGAACTCAAGATGCAAAATCAAATATGCTCATCGAGTTGCTCCAAAAATGCTTCTTTTGCTTCAAACTAGGGATGATATCGAGTGGTGTTGATCGAGTAGCTTCAAGACTTGAGTCTTAGCTTCAAGGCTTAAGTCTTGGTGGTCTAACTAGATCTCAAATCGAGTTTCTAGCTCAAGTTACTCCTCTTAATTCCATTCAGATCTATAAATTTTCTGAAATCACATGTATCCAAGATGCAATGCAAATGCAATACCTAATATAAATCCTAAGTAAAATGAGATAAGTATGCAAATGGTAAAAAATTATATAAATGGTGAAAAAATAAGGGAAAAGGGAATGAAATAAGTATGTTAAAACATATAAATTTCATACTCATCAATTCTCCCAAACTTAATATTTGCTTGTCCTCAAACAAACATAGAAAGCTGAGGTAAAGAAAAGGTTTGAAGTGGAGAATCATAACCAAAGCAAGCTAGAATCATAAGTGAGTTCTATTTCAAAAATCTTAGATATACTCTTCTTAACAATAACCAGCAACATAAGAGACTTAGAAAAGTATTCAAATTATTCAAATCCCTTTAACATTCATTAAGTTGTAACCATGAATCAAGTTTATGTAAATATCATTAAATTTCATTTGGCTAAGGGTATAGGTTAAGAAACAAAGATGATCCCTTCAAAAGTTTTATCAAATTAGAACAAGGATTTCTCCTGATTGAGTTTTAGAAGAATGTTAAATGTCAGGACCAACCTATGCATACAAAGATAGATTCTCATCTACCCAAACACATAAACCTAAACTTATTATCTAATCCCAGAAAGTATCCTAAATGTACTATTTAGGCTTTTCATTTGTCTTTGATTTTTTTTTTCTACAAGACTTTTCTTTTTGAATTCAGGTTCTAAGAAGTGGTTTCTTTCTTAGTGATATAGCGGATTGAGTTTTTTTTGTTTTTCTTTAAGGCTCTTTCTTTTCTAAACATTTTTTTCTGAGCCTAGATTTTTTTAACTCTTCCAAATCCTTGACTAGACACTTCTCTTGTTTTTTATAACTCTCAACTCCCATAACTTCTTAAATATATCTTTTATACCCTTATCATTTCTTTTCTTTTAAGAACCCGAAATGGATGTTAGACTCGGATTGCAAACTCGAGGGATGAAACCGAGTTACACAACCTGAAGACATAAAACACTTAACTAAATCCCAAAATGAATAACCTCACTAGTCCTAACTGATCCAAAAGATGTGAACCATACTATATGAAATTTTATCCTTGTCAGCTCTGACCTAATATGTCCTAGCAATGCTCAATTAGACAGAAAATGGTTCACACCCCACAGAGAATAATAATGGCTTAAAAGAAGGTTATGTTTAGGGAAATGGATTTTAATTGTTACAAATATGAGCATCAAGCTACTTGGGTTAACAAAGAATGGTAAAAAAAGAATAAGAAAACCTAAGTATGTATTTGGTATCCATGAGTTCAAATCACAATGCATAACAAGATAATTGAGAGTCTAGATTAGGTTTAAGTATATAGATAAATAAATTCAAATCACATCAAGTTTTCAATCTAATCTAGATGCGAATCTAAATAATTAGAGCAGTGTTCTATCTTAACTTCAAACTTAACTTTTGGTTCCTATTTGGGTCTCTCTCGAAAAAACCAATTTATGGGGTTTAGAATAAAAAAAAAAGGAGAGATCTAATGTCTTAAACGACTGCTTATACCAATTTTTTTGAATACGGGTTATTAATATCTAGAATGTCATTTTAGTTAGGACTGCACATATTTGGATTCGGATCTCTGAGTTGTACAGTTTAATATTGGTGTTAAAATAAATTTGAGATAAAAATAAAGTATTCCCTCCACTTGACTGACGTCTTCACCAGATCATTTCTCTCACACACTCTCATGATGACAATGGACGACTCTGAGCTCCTTAAACCTACCAGTTTGGTCACGGGACCTTTATCTCGTCGAAGATCTTGGTGTTGTTCTTTCGCCGTTCCTCCATCAAGTCCTGATGTTCTCTCTCTTAAAAACCACATTCCACCCAAAACATCTCACCATGGACCCAAATCTGTTCCTTGCTCACCACAAACCTCTAAATCTACTTTAAACATTGTTAATCGAATCGACCCGCGTCGGATCTTATCACCGGGTCGGGTTTTACCTATTGATTCGGGTCTGACTATCACTACAAATCAAGATACTCAAGACACCACTCACGAAGTGGTTACTGTCAAAGCGCCAAAGATTGAGGTTACTGTCTCAGGTTCGGGTTACGATATTGCTAGGTTAAGTGTAAAGGGGAGAAATGGTGGAGTTTTGGTGTTGGAGCTGAGCTCTAAGGTTTTAAAAACCAATTCTCATGTTTTTGAAGCTTTGATTTTGGAGAACAATACATGCAGTATTGAAGTTACTGATGTGGAGAATCTTGGTGTTTTTAGAGAAACTATACAACTTATGTTTGAGGAAACTAATGGTATTATCAACAAGTTTATGAAAATGGGTGTTTATAGAGCCATTGATGTACTTGAGGTTTGAACTAAATTCTCTTCCCTTTTTTTGGCTAAATTTAGATGGAGATTCATGGGTTTGTTTTTTATTACCATATTTGATTTGTTACTATAGTTGATTTTTGTTAAGACTCTACCTTTGAGCTTATTTGGGTTAATTCTTGATTGAGTACTAGATTGTTCTTTGAAGCTTTGACTTGAAGGTAGAATGAATCTACCCATTTGATAGGATGTATTAGAGTAGATTATTGACATTTAGTATTTGGAGTTCCTGAACTTGATGTATTTGGTAGTGGGAACTTTTATACTCTAGCTTTCAGCTACAGACTGGTTTGTGCAAATCAGTTTACTGCTATAAGTGTTTCTATGAAGATATTTTTCGCATGTGTTTGTTTTCTACGAAAATGAACACTGTTGTTTGGAACTTTGATATTTGTTTTGCTGTGTGTTGTTAGATTGATTCTCATTTTTTTTTCCTTAAACTAAATTTTCTGATTCGTGGAGCTAACAAAGTTTCTTAACCACAAACAGGTAGCGGCTGGAATAAAATTCTCAAGAGCTATCTTGTCCTGTCTGAAATATCTTGAAGCTGTTCCATGGACAGAGGATGAAGAGGAAAAACTGAGGAGACTACTTGCAATTTATAACTTTGATGATGCTGCAACCAGCGAAATTTTGGCAAGATTTAATTCAAGTGAGACAGAAAACTCGCAAGACAGCTTATCGAAGAAACTGGTTTGGTCAATAATATCCGGCAGTGATGTAAATCCTAGAAATGAGCTCAAATCTTTGGTGAAGAGTCTTCTTTGCAGAAGTTCAGTGTACGAGAAAGAACAGCCTGAGATCAACAAGGAAGACATATATAAAGCAGGAAATCACTGTGTGGATTCATTAACTAATCTGTTTGAAGAGTGCATTAATAGTAGTAACAAGAAAGAAAAGCCATTGATCGAAAGTATTTCTAGGGAGGTGGAGAACATAATCTGGCTGTTGGAAATCATGATAGATCGGGAAATAGCAGAAGAATTTATAGAGATATGGGGGAAGCAAAGGAAGCTAGTGGAGATGCATGAGAAGGTATCACCAATGGTAAGGTATGAAGTAAGCAGAGTAACAGGGGTGATTTTCATAGCAATGGGGAAAAGAAGAGTTCAATGCGGAGGAGGATCAAGAGCGGGGCTAGTAGAAGCGTGGTTGAAGCCAATGTTAGTAGATTTCGGGTGGCTACAAAGATGCAAGAAAGGACTAGACATGAGAGAAGTAGAGGAAGGGATGGGGCAAACACTGTTAACATTGCCAGTAAAGCAACAATATCAAGTGTTCATGGAATGGTTTAGGTGGTTCTCAAAGCATGGTAGTGAATGTCCTAATCTTAGTAATGCGTTTCAGATATGGTGGCGTAGGTCATTCCTTAGAAGTGTAGAATCTTCTACTTGTAGGTAAAACAAATATTCCAAGTTCAAGAGACAAAATGTTAGGTATTTAGTTTTTATGGAATTTAGACTGTAATATTAACTCTTCCCTTTGTTTAGACAAAACCAACATGCTATGTTTTGTATCTGATGCTTTTTGTTTAAGATTAGTTTAGTCATAAGTCCTTGTGTTTCTCAAATAATCTATCTTTTGGTCATTATTATATATGCGAGCACTATTGCAGAGTTGTTGCAGAGCTGAGCAGCGTTGTTATTAATTTAATACTATAACAAGACACTGAGAATACCAAAACAACTATATTCGTCGACTTAGTTACATATTATATAGGTTTACTTAAAAAAGAGGGAAACTTTGTTTTTTTGTTAAGAGGATACAAACATAAGAAGCAAAGAATTGAGGAAAAGAGTGCAATGGAGTGAAGAAAGAGGGAAACGAGAGAATCAGAGAAATGAGTGAGAGTCTCATTTTTGTTTCTTACCGCCAGCGAGGATACGTTGGATTTGGAGACCACGGCTAAAGGCTTGGTTAAAGAGAAGCCTGGTTTGGAACTCAGAGACAAATGGGAACCATGCGAGTACTGTGATTGGCATGAAGATGACAACTCCCATTATATACTCATAACCTCTAGCTAAGGCCTTGACTGATCCCCACATCCCTACTGCTTTCATTAACTGTCTCCCGACTTGCGATATCTGAAGCAGAGCCCATCCGGTTGGTAGAAATGCTAATAGAGACTGTAATATATCTCCAACTGTCAGTTTCAGGAAGTGGAATAGCATTCCTATGATCACAACAAATCCAATGAATAGAAATAACTTCAGGAGTCTGAACATCAGCTGAAAATCCGCGCTGAACTTCTTTCTCCCCATCGATACGATCTTGAGGATTATCATCACTGCAACTATCACTAGCCATGATAGTCCATACACTATAATGCTCTGTTGTTTTCCCATTCTGCTCTCTTTTGTCAGGTTCAGATGGTAGACGATACCATACTGGTAAATGAAGTAGCGGAGTGAGAGAAATATTTCCCAGAACTTTCCAAAAAAGCCAGAGTAAAGGAGATGCTCTTGTTCTTCTTCCCACCAGGATTCCCAGCTTTTATGTGCTGGCACTCCGACACCTCCTCTGCTGCTTATCCACTTGTTCCAATCATCCCAGTCATCAACTATCTTCTGCCACTCGAATCCCGAGGGATTGAAAAAGAAGGGTGCAAATAACCAGGAACCCACTAGGAACCAAGTTGACCCCATCACAAGCGCATACGCAATTGTGTCCTCTGCTGCTTTCCCGTACAGCCTGTAACATATCAGCAACACCATCAGCTCCATTCCTTTCACAAAGTGGCTTCTTGAATACATTCTGTAGTTCTCTGCAAACTTCTCGTGCTTCACCACAAACCCACGCCCTGTTGCTCTATACTTTGCTCCCCCGTGTAGTATGGTCCGTCCATAGTAATGAACCTTTGTTCCAAGTGAGAAGGTGAAGAAGACAGGTGCTAACTGAAGCTGCATTATGATTAGATCGCACAATGCTGTTCTAAATCCTCTCTCTAGCCCAATCTCCATCACCATTGGTAGTGTCATCAGCAGACCCAATTGAACTACAGACTGTGATGCCATCGCTGCCTTTAGCGAACTATCTCCTTTAGCTGCTGCATACTTAACTATTGCCTCCTCTACTCCACTCAGTGACAAATAAAGTCTCCCATATAAGAATGCATAAACTGTGAGGACAACAATCTGTAATACAACTCTGTTAAACAATAATTCTGAGTCAATGCTCAAGTCAGTTTTGATATGTGAAGATCAGAAGTTACCATCGAGCTAATGTAGAAGCCGACTGTTGTGAAGTAACAAGACATCATTCGGAAGAAATCGAATCGATGACCAAGTCTGTAGAGATCCCTACTCAATGTTTGCTCCCCGTTTCCACAAGCAACCTTGGCTTCAAAGAGGGATATTTGGTTCAAACCAACATCTCTTCCTTTCCCTACTTGTATGTACTCATGATGAGTGACATTACCACGTCTCAGAGTTGAGTTGAAACCTAGATACATAAGTAGATACATGAATCAATCATAAGTAAATTATGAAAGAAAATATATAACTATTTTCCTTGAAGAAGCAAGGAAGCAAGATCGAGAATCCAACCTGCAAAGATATCCTCACTGAGATTTATGCCGCGTGATGCTTTACTGATGCCGCCCCGAGTGATGTGGAAGATTCTATCGAAGACATCAGGATGACCATAGTGAAACCTGACCCTGAAATCATAAATTCAAGGTCCCTGTGTCAATAAAATGATATCTGAAGGAATCAAATCTTTAAAAACTACTTAATTTTCTGTTATAATGCTCATGAGAAGTTTAAGCTTCATATTTCGTATCAAGCTACAAAGCTAGAATGAAAGAAGGAGGACCATGACATACTTCAGAGGACTTGCAAGGACTCTCTGGCCAATGGTCACGAAACTCGTTTCTTGATTGGACATAAACCAGGCTAAAGAAGAAACACTGCAAGTACCATGCCAAAGAAAAACACATATATATCAGTGGCAAAAAAAGAAGAAAGTTCTACATTCAACAAAAATAAAAAAATAAGAACCAAATTTCCCAATTACCTGCCAGTAAAAATATGTTCTCTGAAACCAAGAATAGTGGGTGGACGTACTCCATGGTCTTCATTGAACTCTTCCAGCAGGTTCCTCATTTTCAATGCTTCTTCCAAGTAATGGTCCTATTAAATGACTATGGTAATTAAAAATTCTTCCAACAAGGGGTAGGCCACTATGTTTTTGTTGTGAATACTGCCGTACCTGATTCATGTCAATAGCCTGAAGAGCTTCTCCTCTTGTAAAAATGAGAGCATGATTCTGATTTTCAGGTTTTCCTTCTCCTATTTTTGCTGGACCAGGCAATTTTATCCGATATATTTCCTTTGAAAGAAAAGATTCAAAGTTAAATATCTCGAATAAGAAATCATTTTTAGCTTCTGTTAAGATTTCAAATAGTGAAAATACCTGATCAAGATTCTCAACAGCTTTGATAAGCACCGAGTAAAACACTTTCTGCACTTTTCCTCCTTCTCGTTCCTCAACCTCATCAATGTATGCTACACGGAGAGAGGGATTGCTGCAGCATTTGATATGAAAATGAGACTCACCAGGGAATCAACCAGTGCATGAAAGAAAATTTTCTAATTTCTGTAATCTGTTCAGAAGAAAGGAAGGAGGGACTTACTTAACCATCAGGTTCAGGATGTCAGTAGCTCTCCTGTCTCCACTCCGCTTCTGATTTCCATAGTTCTGACAAGTAGCAACGTAAGTAAATTTAAGATCTGCTATTGCCTCTAATGTAGCGTACAAGGATCTCTGACTTTTCTTGTCCTCCTCAGATGGCTCTGAAAGGGCTTTATACCCTGCTAATATCTCTGTAAACACAAGAAATGTTATAAGCATTAATTATTCTAGAATGATGTTTTCAATATGGAACTATTAATACTTCACATATTGATCAACACTGCTTCAGTATTTTTGATGTAAAGTGTAAGAATGACATGGTACTGTGAGTGGACACCAATTTCATGTTTCACTTGTCTAACTGATTTTCGTTCAATACAAGTCAAGTAATCACGCCTCACCTTTTTCATTAGCCATGTCAAGGAAAGCCTGAAGCTTCAGTGCCCGCCTGTAATACATCATTCCTCTAACTGCATGATATGAAATGCTGTAAGTAACAATAACCCGTAATAGCAGAATATAAGTAGGCGTGGATGGTATAAATTACCTGTTCTAAACAAAGTCTGTCCCCTTAAAGATACCCAATGTCGAAGCTGCAATATATTTTCTTCACTCTCCAAAACAGAAGTTTCATCTTTACAACCAAGCCTCTCCAAGAAGTTAGTCCACTCATCTGAAATGGTGGGCCATATCAATTACCAAAGCATTGAGAAGTAAATAAATCCAACAAAAAGAGCTAATCAATATGCCATACCTGGGAAGATCTTCTGCAAATAGTATACAACTGATACACCATCTTCATTTTCCATTTCCAGATCGTTCTTAGAGTAGACGGTCTCCTCACTATAGTACGGAGTTAGAACACTGTGAATGCAAAAAGAAAACTCTTAGGTTACTGATTAGAAAGATCTCCTCACTGCAGTAGGAATTTATAAAAGTTCCACAGAATCAACTACATGGATTGTATATTTTTACAATCATTTCAGCTCAAAAGAAAAACCAAACGTTTATAAAACTGGAAAAGATGTATTGCTAAACTGTACAGAAATCGAAACTGGAGAGTATATATAGCAAATTGTATCATCTAAGAAGCATTTATATTAAGAGATGGTGATAACCAGAGTACAGACCTGAAGGAGAGCATACTTCTGACACGAGGAGCTCGTGGCATATCCATAAATAGTGAATTTGCGAAAAAGGCAATCCTTCTTCTCGCTTCAAGGTTTGTTGGAACATCCATTGCAGATTCTTTTACCGTCAAGAGTAAATGAAGGCGTCTTATCTACAACAGTGAATTAAAACATAATGGTGAAAATGGTATCCAGAATGCAGAGTATGCCTAAGGTCAGCCTTATATCATGTTTTCGATCTTGTACCTGCTCATCCCATTGCGCTGTTGCCACTGGAGGAAACAATATAGCAGGTTTTGCGTCAGTACCAGCAAAAAGTTGCCTTCCGGATTCCTTATTAGTATGCCCAAGTTCTACCAATTCACTGCAGATGTGCCATCCATGTTTATTCTTGTTTGTGTGGATGCTGTATACATCTTCACATAGGCATTAACCAAACTTTCTATTATAGGTGTATAGTCTACTTACCGGTTTTCATTTTGCATCATATCTCGGGTCACTACTTCCAACATATCTTGCAACAACAGCACTACTGTGTCCCTTTTGGACGGGTCTGCATCTTTCTGCAATATAATAAGTTATACATAAATATTTAGTTTCACAGATTATATTAAAGAGTTCACACATATTATCACTTCCATCAAAACTTATCCTCAACCTTCAGTTTGTTAAAAAACATCTGTCTCAGTACAACATTAGTAATAAAGTGCTATTTTTCCCAACTAAACAAGCCCTATAAAAGGATTTCGGAACATGAGTTCCTACTTTAAGTGGCATCCAACTTGGCTTAGAATAATAAACAGACCTTTATTTGGAGTTTGCACTGTCTCTGGCATAAAAGGTGTACACTACCAAGAACAATGTTAAACCAATAAAAATGATAACACAGGTATGTGATTTACTTACCAAGATTCCAACAAGCTCAACAAATTTACTGCAAAGTGCAGGTAAAGGAGCCATTCTGAAATTTGAAAGGAATGAGTTCTTTGATATGTTGCTCTCCACCTCTTTGATGATGATACCAATAATCCTGTAGTATTATAACTTCTCTTAGATATTTGAAATGAATTTTAAAATTCAAAGAGGAGACAGAAATTCCAGGTTGAAGCACATACACATATCCGAAAGGTTAAAGAAACTATTTTATGATAAATAGAGGAATGTTGAAGAATATATATATACCAATGTATGAGGAGTAATGTTTCTATACTACGTTAGCAAATAAAATTGGGACATTGTACAGAACATTTATGAATCAGAGGTAGCCAGTAGCATTAACAGAAGAGAAATGTTGGAAATTTTTAAAAAATTAACAAGTGCTTCATGAATCATAATCAAGTTCTTTGCTGAATGAGGAAGTACCTTTTCTCATTCTCTCCAATTACCAAGGTGTGCAAGACATGTTTGAAAGATTCATAGCATTCAATGACAGCACATTTCATGTATTCATCTGCGCATATGCGCTTCCAGAGGTCAGAATCCTTTGTTCGAAATTGAGCTGCCATATCCAATGCTATTGGTATCTGTAACAAGAATAGAACTTAAGCAATAAGGAAAATAAATGGGTATATGTGATGGAAAATGAAGACCATAAACCTTGCTTGCAAGCAAAAACGGTGGCCACTGAATTAGTTTCAAACTAGGGTCTGAACTATAAGGAACAAGCAACAGATCCATTTCCCTGAACAAACAGTTGGTTTTAAGACACCGAAAATATGGAATTTATAGAAAGGGCAGTATATCACATAAGTTCTTACCTGTCACTGGTGAGATCTTCCTCGCGAAAGCTGCAAATGATTTCATTCCAGAGTTGGGAAAATTTTGCCGCTTCAGTTCTTCTTGCTGCTGTGACCTGCATGCAGATATAATTTAGTATATGTATGGAAACATTCATCCAAAATTCACTTTGTAAATAAAAATGAACATCGGTCTTTGTAACCTCTGCAAATCTTTTTGACAATGAGAACCCTCTTCTCCTTGTTTTATCAGAAGGGACCAGGTATGTATTAAATGCTCCAGGTAATGATTGAAACCTTGACCTTAGCATTCCAAGAGTTCGTATCTGGAATAAGAATAGAAATGAGCTTGTGTTATAATATTGTCACAAATGATGATGCATAAACATATACGTCTGTGATATCTAATGAATTTTCACAAAGTGATATGCTTTTGAACCACAGCCAAAAGCTCTTAAAGAGAATTATAGCTACTGTTGGACAATAAGATATAAGATATATGGAAGAAAAAGTAGTTTATGAACCATTTGGACTACAGTAAGACAATCACATTAATGAGTTTGAAGATTGTATACTAAAACGATGAGAAGATATAAAGCAAGAATACTAATAGACTGAGTAGAAACACAGGATGCGATGAGCATTTTAAAAGAAGCATCTCAAACACTCTTTGACATCCTTATGCGAAAACCTTAATTTCGTTTTAGTAACACATCAAGGGTAAAAGAAGTAATTGTATGGATCCAGAAAAAGTTACCTCTCCCAAACGATCAAAGGCCCCAATGACACCACCACAAATAGTGGAGAAAATAGCATACCAAATTTGAGTGTCCATAAAGTAAACCTGAAGCCAAATTAAGAACATGAGACATCCATAGACTTGCTATAGTTTAATGCGTGGTTAACAAATATATACCAGAATTACTGGTAACCAGAGCGACACCACTGCTCCATAGTTGTGCTCAGCTGCATGGAGAGTCGAAACATTTCGTTTACCCAAACTACTAAAAGCAACATCGAAAAGTATAGTTCCAAGCAAAGAGCATAAATAGCAAGATTACCATTGGGGAAAAACTCATGCCATTTATATTTTACATGGCGAATGCTCATAATTGCATTAGTTGGCTTCACTAAAAGTCTCACCTGAGAGAGAGCATAAGAAGAGGTATTGAAGATGAGTACTAATATTATAGTTCGAACACCAAGTCATATATAACTGTTATGAAGTGTCAAACCTGTAGAAAGTAGCTAAATGCGAATTTGCAACAGAAAAGCAACAGCCAGAAAATCGTATACCTGGAAATTTCAAGAAACAGAATTGCACATAAGAATGTTTTGACAAATATTGATATCAGTTTTATTAAGTGCCATCAGTTCTACAGTAGAACTTGTTTGGCTCCCTAAACTCACTTTATGAGTGCAATTTGACTTTCATGCATCCCCCTTCCAACATAAATTCTTGGCTGAAAAGGAAAAATATGGTACATATCAGTAAAGGGTTACTCAAACCAGATATAAGATACTGCCCTGAGCTTAACCCATATCCAGAAAATTTCTCCCTCGACTTGCATATACATTTAACTAACCAGCAATAAAGGAAAATGGACCCAGAGTTGCAGATAATCTAAACTATTAGAATTAAGAGCTCTCCTAACATGCCTAAGAGTTTTTTGCTGACTTAATGGAATACAAATTTCATCCAGGACCAGTAGAAAGGGAAAAATAAAACCCAGTCTTCATACCTGTGACCACCACAAAAGCAATCTGAATATATGCCAGTCTGAATTCTCGATCCAGCGTCGAAGCATTGGAAAAATGAACATGACAGCTGCCAGCATATTTGGAAGCAAGTACAGTGCTACAGCCATGATATACAGAGGAGGAACGCCTTTAACTTGTGGAAGAAATGATAGCCATTGTTTCAGCTTCCCGGGGGCAAAAGAGACAGACTGGGCATAGCAAAGGGGTAAAACAACACACCAAGCGAGACTGACAATGATCTTGAGAATATTTCTCAAAACATCAGTAAATTTCCATCTGTGGAAACCTGGGAAGTTTAGGACAACGTCCAGGACACCTAGCACAGAAGCAAGAAACAAGATCACCTTTATATCCAGGAAATGTAACCAAATGATCAGTGAGGAACTCCAGATAAATAAATTCTTGTCACGGCATTGTAGTACATACTTTGAAGGAAGCGTAGAAAAGCTGCTGTAATGAAGATACTAGAAAGAGAATATAAAACATCCTTGCGTAAGATTTCCCTGAGCTCTACTCGCTCAAATGCAAGAATGATCATTGCCTGTATTGAAAAGTCGAAATATCATGTTCACTGACTCATGTTATTATGAACAATGCTGCTTGTTCCAGATTGCTAACCTGGAGTGCTAATAGATAGAATGTCCAGAGTCGGTCAAAACTGTGATAAATGTGCCAAAATGTTCGAGTTTCGGTGAAATTTGATTTGCCTGTGCTTCCCACTTTTCTAAATGATCCCTTTTTTCCCTGTCAGTTAATATATAATCGAAAAAATAGTGATTAGATACAGTGGGGGAAGAGAAACACCTAAGGGAAACTACAAGAACTACCTGTGTCGTATCACGGGTTGATTTGAAAAGATCTCCATCATCACGCATTGGCCAGCCAAGAGAGAAGCAATCCGGAGACCTGAATAACAGTAATGCGCAAATTATATAACAAAAATAAGGTTTCAGCAAGTAAACGTCCAGATACAAACTTGAGTTCAATAGTACCAGAAATATTCGTTCAGATCATCATAGTTGGACCAATCTGAGTGAGCAGCCTTTCCATTTGCATTCTTATTTGCTTCCTAATTCAATGAAAAAGTTAGCTTTGGTGTATAAAAGGTCATGATTCTTAAGACGCCATCGACCTGTCATTCAAACACGTACCTTTTGAACTACACGGTAGATTGGTGTAATGACCTTCCGTAAAAATGCCTCATCATCTCCACCGTAAGAAGGCTTAATATTTTCTCCAGTAACGATGCTGACATTTCCAGCCAAGAGACCATGGAGTTCATAAGCCATCTGAGCATAATCCGGAGGTAAGTTCTTATATACTCTTATGTTGACCCATGATATCAGCTAGGACACACCAAAAATAAGGTAAATGAAGAAAATCTGATTGTATAACTGACATTGTGGAAAATATAGCACAGGCACTCTGGCATGAAGCGAATATTTGCAGCCTCTCCCCAGATGAGAAGATACAAGCCCATATATAGGATCTTCCGCTGTTGTATATCTTGAGCAGCTTGAGGAAGTCTTTGCATAAAAATAGTTGAATGAATTTTGATTAGAGTAAGAATATAATTCAAAACGTTCCTACCCTGGCCACTTGTAAAATAAAATGTTGGCTACTACCTTAAACTATGTTTACGTCCTAAAAACTTGCACCAGTTCTTGTAGTTTTTAAAGAGCTTCGACATGACGGCATCAACGGCTCTGTCATCAAGCTGCAGTTATAGATTGAATAAATAAAGTCATTTGCTAAAAGAAAAAGAAAAAGGTTTAACAAATGAAGATATATACTGAATTGAGGGAATACTGAAATAATGATTTTCTATTTTTGGACAACTCTGTTTAAGGTCCTTGAAATAAACCCCTTGATAAAAATGAATTAAACAATCTACAGTGTTGTTCACAAGGTTACTGAATTGTAATCAGACCATACCCCAAAGCTCTTAATTACCAACCTACTCATCCCTACATTCTCAGGGGGTCTCGATGCACATGCCCAAATGCTCTATAGGTGAACGGCAGGAACTATCAAATGTACCTTGTTGAGAGGTTCTGGCTTGGGAGTCAACCTAATATGATTATCCGCAAGTAAACAAACCAAATGCTCCCTCTGATTCCTCACATTGTCTCTCTATGAAAATCAAAGAAATATAAAGTTAGGAATATATATCACTGGTTCAACATCAATATATTAGATCGTCCTGTTACTCTTTTCAAGCCGCCAACTTGCCTGGAATCCGAACATAGCTCTTAACCAATCAAGAAGATCCAAATTTCCGGTTTTCTTACGGTGCTGTTCAAATCCAGCTGGCCAGTTCAATCCACGAGTGTTCCCCAAGGCAGCTACAGCGGCTTTGACCTATCAAACACCGTAAGAGGTATAAGAAGGCAGATATCAAATGCGAGCAGCGACTAAATTAAAGCACTGGAAGACTCGTTCAAATAATATATACCTCCTCAAGCTGCATAACAGACTGTGAGGCTCCAGCAGAGTCCAGTGGTAGAATGTTGTACGGTGCATAAATTTCGTTCTTTTCTTGGACATCTTTTGCAGCTGCAATAATCTACTCACAAGCACATATGGGAAGTTTTCAAATCACCATCTCAGTTAACTGAATAAGGAATATTTTTTAGCCGTCCTGGTTTCTTTAAAGAAATAGTTTTTGGACACAAACCTCAGGAGCTACTGCTTCAACTTTCTCGCTCTTGTTGACTGCCATGAGAACTTCAAAGAGCACTCCTGCCGTCTGGTATGCTTTGCCAAGCTGAGCTCTGCGAGATATTGGTTCAAAAAATTCATCAGAATAAGAACACCGTATTAATTATAGTCTTTGTGAATAGGCCAGTATAGGAGTGTTAAAATACACACAAAACAACCATGGATCTCACCTGTCTGCTTGATCACCTTGGTCAAGGGCCCTGACATAGTGCTCATAATATTGTTGATAGTAGCTCTCAACTTCCCGTCCATCGGTTTTCTTCACCCTAGAAGCAAGACTGGAAGCATTGTCCTGTGTCGTAAAAAAGTGTTATTAGCTCTACTCATGCTAGATGAAAATGTCATAACCGTAGCATTTTACATGAATAAGAAAATGGAAAAGTAAGAGAGTGATCACCCTTTCTAATCTTTGGAAGAGAAGTGTCTTGAACTGTCTCACACCCCGGCCACTAGAACTTTGATCCAACCTATGAGCTTTCTCGAATGCATAAAATCGACCTTTATACAAACACAAATTTTTAAGTGAGCGACACAAATTGAAGTATTTCGACTTAATATCATAACCAAAACAAAAAGGAAACGCAAAATCATACAGAGGTAAGCAACACGAGGGCGTTCATACTCAATCTCGGCAGCAACACGCAGAATAGGGGCAATGGTACCAAGAGAGGCTGGAACAACCTCATGATCGAAAACTTCAATCGACACTGTTGTAGCGGCACTACGAGATGGCCGCCTCATTAGCCCCTGAGGCCCAGAGTCATGAGATGTACTACTTTGTGCCATCTCTCCCTGTAAAAAAAAGCATCAATCACACTTAAAACACAAGGATGAAAGGATTCAATTGACCAAAAAATACCGTAAATGTCAAGGGATTAAGATACGTCTAGATTTGATCTATACAAAAATTTGATCAGAAGTACAGAACATTAGTTTAATTTCTCGATTAATTTCAGAAGCCAAACAATTGCGCATAAACAGGCACAATCAAAATGAAGCTTGAGGAGGAGAATCAAAATTTAGAAGAAGAAGAAGAAGAAGAAAAACATGAACACAGAAGAGAAATGATAATCCCTAAAATTTTCTCGGAAACTCAATTGCCGGGAAAATCTCTGCATCGATATCGTATAATAAAACGAGAACGTCATGATGAATAACGATAGACATACATAAAATTAAAAATCGAGCTCAGGCGATGGAAAAGAATCGCATGACGAAAATTGGAAATCGATTCAACATTCGTAAAAAAAAAAATCACAACGAAGCTGAATCGGCAGAGCTATTTCTAAAACTGTACGTAAAACAAAAGAATCTGACGATGAATAACGACAAATATGCAAAAACTCACGTTGAATAAGAAAGAAGAATCGAAAACGAAAACAGAAACTGGAAGACAAGGATAAAATTTTCTATGAAAATCTCAAAGAAACTAAACCGGAGAACTCACGTTGAAAACGCAGAGCTTCTAGATCACCTTCCCTAGAAGATTGAAGAAACAAAAAACAGAACGAATCATGAGTATACACCGAAGGAGATTTGACACAAGAGATCGAATAAGAAGAAGAAGCTTTAACCTGAAGCAGAGACGAGGCAATACAATTTCTCGTCGCGCATGAACATTGAGAAAAAAAAATGAGAAGAGAAGAGAGAAAAAATAAAAAAAAAATGGTGGAAAAGTTTTGTTTTACGGTTTTAAGGAGGAGGGAAATGAGAGAATATTTTCAGTTAGAAAAGAAAAGACACGTGGCGGTCAATGAGAGGGTAATAAAATAGTGATGGGTTACGTACACTGTTACTGCCGTTGAAAAATTACGGAGCGATTCTGATGTGTTTTATAATTGGTCCTCCGTTACTCTCTCTGTTTTCTTTCTGTTTTTTTTTTCCCCAAAGTTTTGAGAAGTGTATATATAGTGAGGTATTTAATATTACTCTTTAACTGATTAACGGATTTTAGTTTTAGAAGTTAATTAAATTCATGATAGTCCCTCTATTTTAATTTATTTGTAGTTTTAGATTTTTAGATTTATTTCATTTAAGTGTTTTTTTTGGGTTTCCAATTCAAATGTTTAGTCAAATTTATATTTTTACGCATATTATTTGAATGTGATGACCAACAATAATTTTTTTGTATATTAATGAGAGATAAAAGAGAAAATTTTATTGTTTTTAATTTGTGTAATAACTAAACCAACTGTATATAAACTAAGAGAGAGAGAGAGAGAGAGAGAGAGAGAGTAATTATTTGGGTTAATTTGATATCTATCAAGTATCAACCAGTTAAATTGATTTATTGCTTAGATCATCTCCAACATGGGATTTATACATGTTCTTAATTAAAGTTATTACCATTTAAAAAAAAACAAACGCCTATATTCTTAAGAACCAATCCTTAAAAAATAAATTTAAGAACCGGATCTTAAAGACAATTTTGATTTGTTGTTAATTATAAAAAAAAAACCTTTGGAGATTTCCCCCTATTTCTCACAAATCCCTATTTCTCTCTTTTCTCTCTAGACAAGCCATCAAAATATTATTTTTATTTTTAAGAACTCCTAATGAGATTTTTACTATTGGAGGAGGAAAAAAATTAGAATCTCATTAGAATTTCTTAATTTGAAATTTATTAATAAATTTTATTAGAGTTCTTACAGTTGGGAATGGTCTTAGGAGTCAAAAGTTTTGTGTGGTTTAAGGGTATATTCTATTAATTGGGTTAATTTGGTATCTATCTACCAATTAAATTGATTTATAGCCTATATGACCCCAATAAAAGCTTTGTGTGATTTAAAAGCGGAACTGTTCTAGTATTTGGGTTATTTTGGTATATATTTGTTCTGTTTGATGTATATGTTGACATTTTCGAAAGATGATAAACTTTATAATTAAATTGATTTTGGAATTTGATATTTATCTAAAAGTATATAAAGATAATTAAAAAAAACTACTTCCAAAAATAGTTACATTGCCAACGTCCACTGAAGAAACCATTTTCCTATGTATAAAGATTATTTTGCTCTTTGATTGGACGAAAGTTTTTTTTTTTCCATATGTTTTAATTTAATTCAAGTCTTTTTAGACAAGTTTATTTTCTCGAGACTATTCTTATTGGATAGTTAAAAAATTATGTTTGAAATTTCTATTTATAATATAGAGTTTAGTTTTATTAGAGTATAGATTTTGTTAATTGATCTAAACCTAATGACATCAATTTTTTTTTGCTGATACTCAAGAAATCGATTTTAAAGTTCCTAAGACATCTTCTATTTGGTTTATTTTGTTTCTTTGTTTTTTTACCCTGGTCAAAAGATTGGGATGGACTAGAAAACCCAAAACTAGGAAATAGACATGAACAAAATATAACAGTATAGTAGTCATAGATAGTTTCAATCGTAACAAAATGTAACCATATATAATGGTTAAAAACGGTAACTGTAATCCGTAAAATTATCTAGTTATGATTAACCGTAAATTATTAACTGTCACTGTTAATTAATCATAACTGTTAGTTAACTATTTAGTTGATCATAACCTTTTAAAAAAATATAATAATCATTTTTATTGTAATTATATATATATATATATATTTATGTCTTGTAATTAGTTAATTTTCTAGAAAATAGTTTTATCAATTCATTCTATAAATATTTGAATCATGCAACCATATTTCATCCTCCACAAACAACACATTTACTTCATTCACAACTCACAAGCGTGGAACTGATACTGTCGTTTTGAGTATCTAGACAACAGATATCCAAAACCTCAACATCACTAGTTCGTTTCACCAGAAGAACCATCACATTTTTTACTTTCTCCACTTGTGCTTCCTCATACTCACTTTCAAACTCCTTGAAACTCTTTTTTGTCTCCCTAGTCCTTATTTGAATAGTACTATTGGCCGTAAAACAAATATCGAATCGAGCTCATTATTAGACCGGCCGGCTCAAAATCTTCCTAATCTTACACGACCCTCTCTTTGTAACTTGAAACACCTAAGATCGGACCTTGATCATTCAACAGAGTCCAGTTTTAATACAAAAATCTGTTATTCATTCATTTGCTTCATTGTTGCACTTCGTAGTCAACAATTATGAAGTTCCCACTGAGGATGATATATTTTTGTTTCGATAATGGCCTAATGGGGTTTCCTCTAACTTTCGGTTTCACATATATAAATAAATAAATAAATAAAAAGAGACAAAGAACGAAAATACATAATGTAATTGGTATGGACCAACTCTGGACTTGGTGAGTTATTCTAAAATTCTCAAGCCCAACAATTTTGCTATAAAATAGATAATCATTTTATGATTTAAAATAAGATTATTTGTAGCATTAAAATAAGTTTAACTAAAATTTTCACAAAATTTACAAAATAACTGTAAAATTTAGTTGGCTTAAAGCTAATCATTTTTTATTCAATTTTATATAGATAGCCGTTATTAAATTTTATTTTTCTGTTTGGGGATAATTTTAAATTTACAATACATATTTATATTTGATTTAGGCTTTGATATTAATAGACACGTTTGACATGCGTAGTTGAGGAGTTTGTCAATTTTGAAGTTCCCACTGAGAATGAATGATATTGTTTCTAAAGCGGCCTAATGCGATTTCCTCTAACTTTCTTAAGAAACTTTTAATTTCATATATAAATAAATAATCAGAGACAAAGAAACGAAAAATATTGTAAATTGGTCTGATTCAGTTTTTTTTTCTTTCTTCTGGTCAAATCCCATCTCTCCCTCGTCTTTTCAATTTTCTTTAATTTTTCATTTTGTTTCATCAAAATTTCCGATTTTGTTGTTCTTACGCGTGAGCAAGTTTCAAGCTTTTTCTGATTATTATTTATTCTGGTGACTTGGGTTTTCGATTAGATCTCGTTCTTGATTACTTCTGATCCCAAAAGTTGAAATCTTTAGTTCGCAAGCTTTTCATTAGCTTAGAGGTAGATTTTTATGATTTGCTACTAAAGATTCTGTCTTTAAAGAGTTTTAAGGGTTTGTATCTGAGAATTACGAAATATATAGTTTGCTGATTTGTGTTCTCTGAGCTCAACGGTGATAAAAGTACTCTGATTTTTATGTGGTTTATTCTAAAGTTTTAAGCTTTCACTTGCTCTGATTCTTATGTCTCTATCTTTAGTTGTAGCATTTGACTCTGAACTTGGTAGTTTATTCTAAAGTTCTAAGATTTGACTTGTTCTGAATTATGTCTGTATCTTTGATTGTAGCATTTGACTCTGAGCTTGGTAGTTTATTATAATGTTCTAAGCTTTGATCTGTACTCTTAAGTTTTAAATTATGTTTTGTCTATACTTTTACATCAAATTATAACTCGTTTTTAATAGACTAGTCTATGTTTGTAGGAGTTTGTTGATTCTCTCTTCCTTGCTTTTACCTATTTTGATCTGGAAGTTTGGAAATTGGAATTGATATTGTCTTTTTCACTCAAGGGTTGTTCTTATTTCACTCAATAGGTCGCCTTTAATAGAGTAGTCTGTGTTTGTAGGAGCTTGTTGATTCTCTCTGCCTTGGTTTTACCTCCGCAAGTTTGGAATTTGGAACTGATACTGTCGTTTTTCACTCAAGGATTGTTCTTATTTCCTTGACCTACCCGTTCATCTAGAGTTCTAGTTTCAACCCACTGGAGATTTGAGCAGTAAGTTTAATGAATTTGGTTTCTTAATTAGGCTTCCAATTCCATTTAAGAAACTCAAGCCCCAACTCTGTTTTATCCTTCATGAGTTACATGTTTAGCAATGGCATACATCATTGGAAGATATAACTTTAGTCATTTGAGTATCATTCTTTTACGTTCTTGAATAGTTTTGATCAAGGCGCCATATTTTAGCTGCTTGCCCTTAGAATTGGAACTGAACTAAACATTTTTTATCTGTAAATTTGGAACTGAATTTGGTTTCGTAATTAGGCGTCCGTCCATTAAGAATCTCAACTCTCAACACTGCATTTTTCTCCATAAATTACTAGTTTAGCAATGGCACACCTTCGTAGGATCATTGTTTTACATTCTTGAATACTTAAGATCAAGGTGCCACATTTTAGCTGCTTGCCCTTCAAATTCGAACTGAACTAAATATTTTTGATCTGCAAGTTTGGAACTGATACTTATTGTCTTCTTCCCTCAAGGGTTATGGGCGTTTGTGACCTCTCCTGATTTCTAACCTTCCCGTTGATTTGGAGTATTTTACATCTAGTTTCAACTCACTGGAGATTAAAGCAGTAAGTTTCATGACAACAGTTTCATGTCCCAGCACTGCATTTTTTCTCCATGAGTTACATGTTTAGGATGACATACATTTGTAGTACATAAATCGTTTTCATTATTTCTGTAGTCTATTACTGTCTTCTCATCTATTATATCATTTATGTAGATGCAATTGGCTATCATTTATTTATGTTTTCAAATATCTTAGATCAAGGTGCCACATTTGAGCTGCTTGCCCTTTGAAATTGGAACTGAATTGATTAATGAGGCTAAAGTAGACAAATTACTCTTTCACACTAAAGTTTTCTAGAGGCTTTTGATATTCGTAAATGAAAAAGGTCATAATCTGTACTGTATATTTTTTATTGTTACCAATGATGGCTCTATCTTATCATTATTTAACTAAAATGTCACGCTTTGTGGTAACAAATTTACACGGGACAACTTTCATTAAAAAGTGTGATGTGCTGACTATCACTGAAGTCCGACTAACTCGATATTGCAAGCTTTTAAAGATGACCTATTCAGTTGGCTTTATTTCATAAAGTGAGTAGTTATATGCTTGATAGAATTTTCTTTCTGGAAGGTCCTAGCTTGCAATGAAATCGTATGAACACGATGGTGTTGATTTAGAAGATGGGAAGACAGGAAAATCCTTAGATAAGCCAATTCAGAGAAACATACATAATCGGGCTTTGTTATCAGGTTTAGCTTATTGCATTTCATCGTGCTCTATGATACTGGTGAACAAGTTTGTCCTCTCCAGTTACAACTTCAATGCTGGAATATTTTTAATGTTATACCAGGTATGTTTGTTTGATTTACCTAACTGACGAAAATGTGATATGCTTTTTGAATTTCTGTCAGCAATTTGTTTTATGATGATGATTTTTCATATTCTGACCTCTTTTTGATGGTGCAGAACTTCGTCTCAGTGATCATTGTGGGGACTTTGAGCTTCATGGGTCTAATATCAACTGAACCGCTGACCTTGAGGTTAATGAAAGTCTGGTTTCCAGTGAACGTGATATTTGTTGGCATGCTTATCACAAGCATGTTTAGGTACAAATGTGTTCTAAACCTTAATTTTTGGTTGGTTTATAGAACTTCATATTCATGTGATATAAGGGGAAAATTCCTAGGTATTTATTTGACTGTCTTCTGTATATATATTTTCTGCGACAAAGTAGACACTCTTTCTGATTTCTTAATCCTCGAGCCCATGAAAGATTACTAAATTAGTAAAGTTGGTTGGAGAGCCACAACTGTTTCGAGTACTTTGGTTGAGATATATCTGTATCTTATATGTGTATCTAGACGACATTTGAAGCACAGATTGTACTTGATTGTCTATTCAGTGACATTTTTCTATGACAGTTTGAAATACATCAATGTTGCAATGGTCACTGTCCTGAAGAATGTCACCAATGTGATAACTGCAGTTGGTGAGATGTATCTATTCAACAAGCAACATGACAATAGAGTGTGGGCTGCTCTCTTCCTAATGGTATGTTTGTCTGATTTAAAAGTGATTCAAACTGATTCCTTAATTTGAATTGACAGAACTATTCCCAAGGACCTTATCGCTGCATATCCAAGCATTTTAATTAGAGATTTTTAAGATATCCTTGTCCAACGACTATACTGCACTGATTTGAATTTTTCTAAACAAAACATTCCTTTGCTCTTTTTTCTCAAAGCACTTATTGATCATCGACCTTAACCAAGAAAGTTCAAAGCATATCTTCCTATTGATAAAAGACTTTTTTTTCCTAGCGGCTTTTAGTGATGTGACATAGCCTAACCTCTCAAAACTGTTGGAGAATATGTCTTTACTGCTTCCAAAATTAGTTTGCCATGGGAATTCAATCATGTTTTAGTCATGGCCACTCATTGTTATTATGTAAAAGTTAGTTTCATTTAGTAGAGATCTTTAATAAGTTAAAGATAAAGTTTTTCTTAGCCTTTGCTTCTTTCGCCCCTCATTTGCAGATCGTTTCCGCGGTTTCTGGAGGGATAACAGACCTACAATTCCATGCTGTTGGCTATGCTTGGCAGATTGCTAATTGTTTCTTAACTGCATCATACTCTGTGAGTAAACATTAGATCATTTGTGCTTTCTTTGATCTCAAATACCATTTGAACCCATAAACAGAAATATGAAAAGGAGAGCACTTAAAACCATGCCTTCATGTTGAGCATTACATGATGCTTCTTTACTATTACGAATATGTTACAAAATGCTGAGGTTCGATTACCTTGATCAATACCCTCACAGAAGATTGTATAGCTTAATCAATTTTCACTGGTGACCTGAGTACTTCCACTCGTTGATAAAAGTAGGAATAGCATGTTAGATGCAAATTCACATCATCAACTTCGCAGTGTTTTCTTTCAAGCCATTGCCAGATCTTAAAATGATAGTGTTACCTATTGGTGTGTTAGCTAGATTACTACACTTGATAACTATACCACCACTTTTGAATTTGCTTATATTTTTTCTGTTTTTAGCTGACTTTGAGAAGGACCATGGATACAGCCAAGCAAGTTACTCAATCAGGCAACTTGAACGAGTTCTCCATGGTCTTGCTTAACAACACACTTTCATTACCGCTTGGCCTTCTTCTTTCCTTTTTCTTCAACGAGATGGATTATCTGTATCAAACGTGAGTTCCTATCTTCTATTTCTGTCACTTGAAAATGGTTTGTGTCATCTGAAAAGAAAATGGTTGGCATAATTATATTTGTGCAGGCCACTTCTAAGATTACCAAGTTTCTGGATGGTCATGACACTTAGTGGACTTCTAGGACTTGCCATTAGCTTTACTTCAATGTGGTTTCTTCATCAAACTGGAGCTACGACATACAGGTAGCAAAAAGAGAAACTTTCAATTCCAAAACTCTGCTTTTCTGTATTCCTTATTACTAGATTTCATCTTTTGTTTTATAGCTTGGTGGGATCGCTAAACAAAATACCTCTATCCATCGCGGGAATCGTTCTTTTCAATGTACCTACCAGTTTGCAAAACTCAGCAAGCATACTCTTTGGTAAGCATTCTCTCAATCGGTTATCTTATCCAATATCTTGGAGTAACAAATATCGCTTGTGCATTAACCTGAGGCTTGATCTGCAGGTCTTGTCGCTGGTGTTGTATTTGCCAGAGCCAAAATGAGGGAGAAGTCCTAAAGCCCTTACCATTGCCAACACTTACATATAGATGATTCAAGCAGAGCAATGAGTTTACAACCTCGCAACTATTATTCAAAATATGTGTTTAAAGCACTTGCCACTCTATTGTCTAATATTATTTTAGTACAATTATCAACAAATGTATTAATTCTTGAGTGGTCAAAGAGGTGCTAGTTTATGTGTTTCTTCGTTTGCACCTTTTGCTACCTTCCGTTTAAAAAAAAAATCACTAACCAAATGGTTATACTTAGTTTCAAGTAAACAAAATTAATATCGAGATACTATCATGTTGATGGTGGTACTAATCCGTAAATTGAATTTAGACCGATAGCTCTAATGTTAGTTTCAGGAAATTTGAGTAAAGAGTCTCTTAAACCCAAGGTTCAAGTAATCGCTAAACGAACTGTGACCCTTCGCCTAGAACGCCTAATAGGAGCATATGCGGTTTAAATAATTTTATATTAAAAATATAAATTTATACATATATATATAATATAACATAATAAAATTATAAAATTGAATAATTTAAAAACTTTAAATTATAAAAACCTAAAGAATAATAATGTTTTGTAATTTTAAGTTTGTAAGTGACATCATTTTTTTTCTTATAAAACATATATATTAAATAATTTATTAAATCCGTCTATTCCGGATAAATCATAACTCGTCTAATTAATATTTAATCCGTTTAATAATCGCATATTTCGCTAAATTTAACTATTCATATAATATAACCAATTTTAAAAAAATTTAAACGGTCTAAATGTTAACCATGCGGCCTAAGCAACGCATAGACGACCGTCTAGAACGCTTTTTGAACACGGCTTAAATCACGTTTTAAGAGCTTAAAAAAAATGTTTGGTTTTGTTTGTCCATCTATCGGTTTAAGTCCATATTAAATTGGCCGAAGGCATTGTAGTTATATGCCCTTGTTGTCTTTCTTGCACGGTGAGGGCTCGACTTTAGCTCTCCCATAGATTAGAAAAATATGGGCTTTAGGACCATGCCAAGAAAGAAAATAATCAGTAACTGATGAAGTACTTGGCCATTGCAATATGCAAACATCCCTTGGATTGACTGATACTTGGATCCTCCCATTGACCTTTCCCTCATTTAGAATTTAGATGGTCGATTTTTCGTTTTCAATATAATTTTTTGTAATTATTTTTTTATTATTTGTATTTTTTTATTTTAATATATATATATTTTTATTGTTTATAATATATTTTATAAATCATATTTTTACTCTCATTAAAACAGTTTGAATTTCTGTTATTTTAAAAGTTTAAATTTGGAGGAAAAACTAAAAATTTTATTAATTATATGTATATATAATAATTTAAAATAATAAATTAGATGAAATAAAGATGAAAAAGGATTCATAATTATTTTTAATATATTTTATTGATTTAACTTAATAGAGGAATTTAAGGAAATTTTAAATTAAATAGAGAAAATTAAAGAAATTTTAAAAGTATTGTTAGTTTCTATATTATTAACTATATCAATTATTAATATATATATATATATTAATGTTTGGATATATATATATATATATATTAGTTTGGATGTAGAGATTAGATCAATGGTGTTTAAACACAAAGTTTTAAATTTGTATTTCAATTATAATAGTGTAGAAGAAATGGTTAACAATCTTGTATATCTTCCCAGGCCCAAAGATCGAGTAAACCCTAAGACCAATTACATCCCTGATACTAATGAAAATATCTTTACAATTGATTACTATTAAAATTAATAAAGCAGTGTCTTAAACAGAGTATAAGTGTCTTTGTAGAGACACTGCATATACTATAAATCAGTGATGTCTTTAATTTTAATGTTAGTTAATATTAAATACCCCATACAAGATATGAGATGAGGGTGGTCTAAGGGATCTCTCCGACATGGTTTTAGTCGCTGCCGCCGACGATCCTCCCTTACCGGAACCCTCTGACCTGCCCAACCCTCACGGCTTTCTCTCCAGCTTCGAAAATTTCTCCATCTCCATCTCAAACCCACTTCTCCTTTATCCTCCATCTCCATCTTCCAACCTTCCACTTCATCTGCTTGGGCTCTAGGTCTAGGATTTCCAGCCTCTGTTTATGTATCCTCTATTGATACTCTTGTTGTGTCTTTGTGAATTTCTACTGATGTGTGCAGTCTTTTCTGCTACCGGCTCTATCTTATACATGTCAGTTTTCTCTGAAATATTGCATTTATATCGCCACAACTTCATAGACGTGCTTACAATTCTAAGGGCCCTAGGCAAAAAAATGTTTTATATATTGTTTTAACAAAATATATAAAATAAAATTTTACTTGTATTTTATATTTTTTTTATATTTCTAATACATTATTTTAGCAAAACATTATTTTTATATTAGTTTAATTAAATGACTAATAAAAATATAGTATATTAATAATGGATAAAGATTTTTTTTTTGTTATTTTATTTAATTAATATGCAAAATTATTAAAGTAAAAATAACTTAAAACACAAGTAATATTAAATTAGAGATAAATAACATTATTTTACAATCTATGAAAATAATTTTAAACAATTTTCTTATCTATACAAACATTATTTGATGCTATTTTATGATCTATTTTAATTAACAATTTTTCATCTACAAAAATTAGATAGTTTAAAATGATTCTGTAAAAAATTATAAAAAATATTCAATACTATATTTTAATATGGGAAATAAAATTATAAACAAAAAATATTAAATTACATATTTTATTTATACTAAAAAAAATTTGGGGCCCTAAAGTAAGTTTAAAATTTTGGGGCCCTAAGCAAATGTTTAATTTTTTATACCTAAATCATGGCTCTACACAATCTCCAGCGAAACCTCACTCCTTGAACTCAAGACAGTTATGAGAAAAATCCTCCAAAACTCCCTAATCTTAAAATCCAATCTCAAATCTCTCCCATATAAAATCAATTTTTTTATTTTTTTTAAATGAGAAAATGAGTGTTTTACACTCGTACCCTACAAAAATTTGAAATATTACATCCAAAAATCTGGGTTTTACCCACCCACCAAAATCTGACCCGAAAATCAACATTAAATTTATTTCTCTCTTCAATTTTAATTAAAATAATTTTTCTTCAATTTCTAACTAAAATCAAATTTTTTTCTTCGATTTTTTTGTTTCTCATTCTCTAGTTTCTCCCCTTCTCTCTCGTTTCTATAATCTCTCAAAGTTGTTAACATTTCCTCTACGTGAAAGTAGGAAATTAGGAAGGTTTGGAATGGTGAAGAAGAAGAAGGGGAAGAAGAAGAAACAAGAGAGAGGAAAAATTATAGGAATAATGATGAGAGAAGTAGCAATCAAACAGGGAGCAGCGTCATCGACTCATGGGTAAGTAGTGGAATTAGGAATTGAATTGTATTGAATTTGAAATTGGTTTAATTGAATTAAATTTCTGGGTAAATATAACTGGTATAACTAGTATAACTAGGTATAATCGGTGTAACTAGGTAGAACAGAAAAATTTATAACTTATTAATATGGTTTGGTTAGTTAGAAATATTTGTGTGATTTTTTGGTCTTATTTAAGTTATTTGGGATTGAGAAATCGTATTTTTGAGTTTTATGTAATACTAGTATAACTAGATAGAACTATAAGTTTTGAAAAATTTCTGAAAATTATAACTTGGTAATATTTAGTAATAATTGCAGGGTTCTAAGGAGGAAAAGACAACAATATAACCTCTTATAATGTAGTTTATGGCAACATAGTATAAAAAGAAAGTCAAATTTTTAATGAAAAACACGAAGAAGAAGTAGGAGTCAACAAATACAAAAAAGTAGAAGACGAATAAGACGAAGAATTTGGAGATGAAGAAGATAAAAAGGGATCCAATCGTTTTGAATTTGGAATTTATGAAAATGATTTAAATTTTTGGATTTTAAGTAGAATTAGTGCAACTTAGTAAAACTGGTATAATTAGGTAGATCTGAATAATTTCTGAAAATATTAAAACTTAGTAATTTGTTTTGGTCAGGAATATTTTCGTGAATTATTTCGTCCTCTTGATGTCATCTGGAATTGAGAAATTATATGTATGATTCATATGTAATAATGATGTAACTACGTAGAACTATTTGATAGCGAGATCCCAATATTTTCGAATGTGCAAGCTATCATTTTGCACATGAAAATGTATATTGATATCAACATATATTAGAAATTGTAAAACTTGTATAACTCAGTATAACTATATTGATATCAAGAAACATTTCTCAGCTTAAACTAATTGCATACTATCATTGATATCAAAAAACATTTTCATCTGATAGTATAACTATACGAAAACAATAAAGTTTTACTTAGTATTACCAGTTTTATAAAAAACATAGTTTTACTTAATATTGTCAGTTTTACAAAAATAACATGGTTTTACTTAATCTTACCAGTAATATCAAATATTCAAACAATTGAATACTTACTGAATATTGAATTAAAATCGAAATTCATGATTGCCCAAAATCAAAATGAGGATGAAGATTATGAAGAATTAATGGAGAATCAATTGAGGAAAAGGAAGAGAGAAGAGGAGTGAGAATGTAAGAGAGAGAATAATAATTTGTTTTTAATAAAAAAATAGAGAGAATTCTCCATGTGGGGCCAAGTACGGCCAAATACTATTCTCCATGTGAGGCCGCACTGAATTTTAACATATGTGGGGAGACAAAATTTACACATAGTTTTACCAAGTTTTTAGTTGTACTAAATATCTAAATAGTTGTACTTTGGGTGATTTTCAATTATAATTAGTATTATTTATCTAAATATTTTTTTTTAGTTTTACAGTTGATATAACTCATTTAACATATATTTTGAGTATTTTATGCATTAATATTTTAAAACATAGATTTCTATAACTTTTTATCCTAATTATGTTTTTATTTAGAAAATAATATTAAAATTATAAGTAATATAGTGTGAATTGTTTCATAACTAGTTAATATGATACAATTTTGTAATTTTATTTCTTAAATAAAAATACAAATTATAATATTTATTCTTAAGTTTATAAGGCATAGAATTAATTTTATTCTTAACACACAATTTAATAAGTATATTTTATTTTTTATTATATCTTTTATCATTATTATTAGTTTTACTTGTTTTACTTTGACATATTATTCTTTTGAGAATTTTGTAAGTAGTTATACAAGTTATACTCAGTAGTTACATAAACAATATATAATATTACATAACAAAAATTCAGTAGTACTACATAGTTTCTAAACCAGATAATAGTATTACCATACGCTATTACACACAAATTCTTCCAATAATATTTTGAACACAAATCATGTATTTGGAGATCACGACATATATTTTCATATCTTAGAAATTCAATAAAATCATATATTTTCCACTTTCATATCAAACATGTTGCAACTGCAACTTTTCAAGAGCAAATTTACTAAATATGATTTTTATCACTATCAATGACATTCTATTCAAGCTCGAATGTGTTTAGCTCCATCACTATCAATTTCTCAGCAACCTCCCATAAATTGTGCATGATATTCTCCACTTTCATCTTACTTTTATCTAACGCAAGCTTCTCATATATAATAGCTTCTCGTTTATCATAGTTTCTATCATCGACAAAATCGTCTCTTCCGTTGATGTCTTCAACATTAAACTATACATGCGATCTTGATATTTAAAATGTAAGCTTACGTTGTTACTCATTGTATTCTACCAAAAATACAAAAAAAATCAGTATTATTAGTGTTACTAGTTATACTACAATTCTTAGTAGTAATAGTTTTACCCAGTTCTACAATCTAGTTAGATAATTTCGGGTTCTGATCTACAATAAATTCTGATTCAAATACTAAAATATATTTTTTACCAATTTAAACTTCCAACAGACCCAAAATATATGGAAAACACCCAATGTGCTACAATTTTCACAATTTTCAGTAGTACCAGTTTTACTAGTTGTACTATATTCCCAATAATATTAGTTTTACTTAGTTTTACTATTCGTAAGAACCCTAATTGGATAATTTTGATTTCTAATGTACAATATATTGTTATTCAACCACTATACTGCATTTTTTTTTTATCAATTTAAAGCCTTAAATGATCCACAACTCATGGTAAAACACTCAATGTTTATAGTTTATAATAAAATCTTGATTTTGCAAAAGTTTTTTTGTTTTTGTTTTTAGCTACAGACCTTGCTGGAAATGTGGAGGAGGTGGTCGTCGTCATCGGCGACCCAGCAAAATTGTTATGGTGGTCGATGGAGGAGGTGTTCTGCCTCTTTTTTGTTTTTTGCTTTTTTAAATATTAATTGAAAATATTAAAAATTAAAAGTAAACTGAAAATTGAATTAGGATATTTTTTTGTATTGGTGAAGAAGATAATAGATTAGTTTAAGAAATGTATATTATGTGGGGATATAAGAGATTAATTTAAAAACAAATAGGGATATAGGAGAGTCAGGACCCAAATTGGTCACCGCTCAGTCACCACAGACAAACCTACATCGCTACAGTCAAAAGAAATCTAAGGTTTCTCTTATTGGGTCTAATCTAATTTGGCTCACTAAGGTTTTCTTGTTGGCCCAAATTATTAGGTGGCGACCCAACCCCTAGATCAAGGTCCAGTTCTCTTCTTAATTTGATTAATGCTATTCGTTTCTGGAGTTGACATATCTCAAAGTTTGGCCGAGGATTCCATTTGCTTCATGTGTCGACAATTGTACAAGTGTTCTTTAATTATCTCTTCACTGACAGCAAACAAGCCCAAGCTCCAACCAAGTTTTGGGCTAGGAAGTTTATTGATCTGGATTTGTGGACTGAGAGCTTAGCTAGGTTGTCTCAGTTGATTCTTTTGGCATGTTTGCCCTTTGGTGGCTCCCTTACTGCCTTGGTGCGGATCATCGCTGCTGAATGAAGAATATTTACCAATGGCTATAGAAGAGGATGTGAAACTCTTTTTTCATCTACAATTGCTTGCAAGTTACTTTCTTCTTGGAGACCCCTACCTCATGATTAGGAAATCTCTAATGGTGAGATTGATGTGTCTACCTCTTGGGAACTTCGTCGAAGTTCACTTCAAGGTTTTGATATGCTGAAAGTGTGGCCTACAAATATCATACTCGTTTCAGCTCAAGTTCATCTTTTCTCAACTCCTTCTATCTCTCTTCCTTTCTGTGTTTCATGGGTTCATGATGATGCTATGTCACCTTGGATCTTGAAGCCGATTCCATTGTCGTGAATACAGCACTAGCTAGTGCCCCCTTCACTGACAGCAGATCACCAATGGTGATCGTTGACTCCAGAGACGTGCTTTCGTTTCTTAATGCTAAGGATGTCTATATCATTAGGTTCGTAAGTGTTATATATGTTTCTTTCGGTTTCAACTAAGTTTCCCGTTTGGCTAATGTATCAGCGGTTAATTTGGCCTTATTTGCCGTGTTTTTTTTTTTTTGCGGTTAAACATTTACTCCCTTAATGGAGCTTGTAATTAATATAAAATAAGTTTGACCAAAAAATAAAAGTAAATATTTTTAAACTTAACACATGTCTTTTTAACATGACCATACATTTGTGAATGTCACAATACGCACTGTCGTCTAAAATCAATATAACTACACACTATATATTTGCGATTGCTAAGTCCTTAACCATGCCCATGATGAACATATTAAATGCAATTTTTTTTTTTTGAAAAAGAGCTGGAAATAAGTCATTTAGTTCTATAAGATTGGCCAAATAGTTGGCTAATTGAACTATTAATAAAAAACAGTGAAAATAATAGTTTCCCTAATAGATTCTGTGAACCGAATCTGATTAATCAGTACTATTAGAAACAGTATGTACTTTGCTGTTTTTCTTTTCTTGGTTTCCAATTGGTCCATCAATGGTGGCAGGTTAAACAGGTCAAGACCAGATCTGACCAAGATCTAATTAATTTTTGCTTTCGCTGAATCAGACCTTAATTAGTAGAGTATATATATATATATATATATATATATATATATCTCGATGTTATCGATGTAGACGAATAACAGATAGTTCCAAAACCTCAAGAGAGAGGTCTCTTCAGCCGGAGTAAATAAACATATGTTTCAATTTCAGAAGTCTATCAAATTCTAAGCGAGAACGTTAAGACCAGATTTTTTTGTGTGGTTTGTAATTTTCATTAACATCAAGACAATTTCTGATTACGAAAAATAATCAGGGAATAGAATTAAGATTCAACTGGTAAAAAACTAGATTTAGCAGTTATGATTATATTTTCTAGTATCTTATGTAACCGTCTCCATTTTTAGGGATGTCGGCCATGTTTGTTTACCTATCGCTGGCTAAGCGATCAGCGACTGTTCGTTTCGTTATCGTTGTGTCCAGCGACTGATCGTAGTGACTGGTCGCAGCGACTAGCGATTAGAATTTTTAACCGCTGAAAAATCGAGCGATTAGTTTTGAATCGCAGCGATCAGTCGCTGGTCGCTGTCGCCAGCGACAGGTAAACGAACAACAATACATGTCGCACGAACAACAATACATGTCGCTGATCGCTGTTGTTGTCGCTAGTCGCCAGTGACATGTAAACGAACATGACCGTTGTCACCGAACATTTTAATATTTTTCCGGCTTAGGTCTTAGGGATATTTTTTCTTTCAGACTGTAGTTTTAATAATTTTTAATAAAAATTTAAGATGAGAAAATGAAGTATTTTTTTAAACCTATTTGTATTTGTCTATTGTATATGCAAATTATTTAAATGTTTACTTAGATTAATGGATAACTTAAAATAGTTTGTTTAGCTGAATGAGTAAGTTGAAGACGGACATGATATGTTTTGTTATATTTACTTTTAGAGTAGTTCTTATGCATAAAAATTGATAGACATGTAACATTAAAATGTCTGATATTCTTTTTATTCTGAAATGGGCTGTGATTTTCTTTTCTTTGTTTATTTTTTATCATTGTAGGCTCATAGTATCTTAAAATTTGGGTTTGAAATGTGTTTGAAGTAATTTGTTTTATTAAGCCATCTTGGGAACATAATTGTATTTAGATTAGAGATTACTTAGAAAATGGCTAACCCTAACCTAGAGTCTAAGCACTTCTATATTTATAGATGGCGATCTCATTGCCAAATTTCCAAGATTGGAGAACTTGCTGATAGCACAGTACTTAATATATCAAATTGGAAAAGATAAGTATCTTGGTGGAACGAGCACTACTGGTGGAGAGAGCCATAATATGATCATAAATCAATTTTCCAAGATTGAAAATCTCACAGCTAGCAACCATGTAGATAAGTCTGGCATGATCAGGCTTGAGAGTGGCATATTAGTGGATGAATCCGCTTATAGGATGAATTCCAAAGAAAGCAAGAAGATGGAGTGCCAAGTACAAGATTTGATGAGCAAATGATACATTCAAGAGAGCTTAAGCCCTTGTTCTATGCTCGTACTGCTAGTTCCTAAGAAGCATGGCACATGGAGGATATTTTTGGACTTCTGAGCCATCAATAATATCACCATCAAGTACCGACATCCAATTCCTCGGCTAGACAAACTAAATGGCTCAACCGTCTTCTCCAAAGTGCTTACACAAGCCCTGGTTCTAGCTTTGCTTGATTTCAAAGAAATGTTTAAAGTGGAGCGTGATGCATCAGGTTTAGGCATAGGAGCTGTGTTACATCAGAGGAAGAGGCAAATATCATTTTTTCAGTGAGAGGCTTAGCGGAACAACTTTAAATTACCCGACTCATGATAAGGAATAATATGCCATAGTACGAGCATTGGAGACTTGGCAGCACTATCTTTTGTCTAAGGAGTTTATTATTTACATGGATTCCGAGACCCTAAAGCATCTCCGAGGTCAGACTTCACTCAAGAGAAGACATGCTAAATGTCTGGAGTATATTGAGACTTTCCCATATAATAAAGTACAAGAAAGGAGACAAGCTTTGATCTCGACTATGGAGGCAAGAGTCATGGGTTTTGAACACGTTAAGGAGCTGTATAAAGATGACCCAGAATTTGGAGAATTATTTCAATTGTGTGGCAAAGGAGCTTTTGGGTCTTACTACCTTCATGATGTGTTTTTATTTCAAGATAAGAAGCTATACATACCCCAGGGAACATTGAGAGAGTTGTTACTACGGGAAGCACACAGATGGGGCCTCATGGGACACTTTGGTACTGACAAGACTTTGGCTGTAGTTGCTGATACTTCTTTTGGCCCCATATTAAGAAAAACGTCGAGAAGCACTGCTCTGGATGTGTCATTTTACACAAATCCAAGTCCAGATTACACCATATGATCTTTATTTACCTTTACATATCCCTAACGCACCTTGGGTGGATATTTTGATAGATTTCGTGCTAGGTATACCTAAGATCAGGAAAAAGGATTCAGTCTTTGTGATGGTGGATTGGTTCTCGAAGATGACATATTTCATACCACGTTACAGAACTAATGATGTCATACAGACCACTGATCTATTCTTTAAAGAGGTGGTACGTTTACATGGTATCCCTAGAACTATTGGTTATGACCGAAATACTAAGTTTCTAGGGCATTTCTTGAGAATCTTGTGGAGAAAACTTGGTACGAAGCTATTATTCTCTACCACTTGTCAGCCACAAACGGATGGAAAGACGACAGAAATTTGAGGACTTAGAGTCACTCTTGTTCTCTCTCTACTTAAATTTGGGAAGACGGAAGTGGTAGAAAACGGATACAAAGCTATTGTTTTAGAAATTTGAAAAACTGGTTAGACTGTCTGCCTTTTGTTGAATTTGCTTATGACTGTGCTAGTCACTTGGCTACTAAGATGTCTTCTTTTGAAGTTGTGTACATATTTAATCCTTTGATGCCTTTAGATCTCTCACCAATACTCCAAGCCGAGCAAGTCAATCTAGATGGTCTCACAAAAGCAGAATTTGTAAAAAAGATACATGAGAAGGCTCAAAACAATATCATTATGAAGACCAAAGAATACAAGAGGAGAGCTGAAAAGGCCCGCAAGAAACTGGTCTTTGAACCTGGAGAACGTGTGTGGCTGCAGATGAGACCAGAAAGGTTCCTGAACCAGAGGAATTCTAAGCTTGCACTAAGGGGAGATGACTCATTCAAAGTGCTCGAAAAGATCAATGACAATACCTACCGCATGGGGCTGTCATATGAGTTTAACATATCACATAGTTTTGGTGTTTCTGATCTATATCCTTTTGATACAGAGGATCCAGTTTGAGGATAAAACATTTCTGAAGAGGGTGGGTATGATGAGTACATTGAATCACACATAGACAAATCAAGCATACCCAAGCTACGAGATGCAATAATGACTCTTTCTAAGATGAGAAGGCTAAAAGAAGGGTTTAAAAAAGCAGTGGGGGTGTTTATGAATATCAAAAATACTTGGAGTCATGCCAGGAAATATCCAAGAAACGCCGAGTGTGTCAGATTTTGACATTATGGAGACTTCTGCACGTCTCAACATCAAGAAAATATCTCCATTTTTTTAAAAAACAAGGAAATTTCTTTTCTTTACATGTTTAGGAGCTCTAAGAATCAAGAATCCCACAGATAGCACATCAGAGTCACAAGATACACTTAAAACAAGAGATGGATAAAGAGCAACTAGGACAAGAAGACGAGCTGAGAGCTAACCAAGAAGAGATACAATAATATCTTCACCAAAATGAATTAAAATAGTTACAAGAGGCAGGATTCATCCAAGACTTGAAGTTACATGCACCAAAACCCGACCAGAACATCTCCTCCGCGAATGGAGCCATAGCACGCCAAAATGAGGTATTTTGAATATTTTTTTTTAACTAAGTTCCTTTTGTATTTTAAGAGCTTTTTTCCTTTTATTGTGTTTTATTTTTCTTATAGAGTCTGTTGCACTGTCGTGTAAATTATTGAGTTGGCCTTAGGGCTGGCTTAAGAACCATTGATAAGTTTCCCCTGCAGCTGTGTAAGATACAAATTTTTAACTATCAATAAAATAGCACAGTTTTCTTATTTCTTCTAGCCGTTGTTGCTTGAAGCTTTCTCTTCTCTTCTCTTCTCTTCTCTTCTCTTCTCTTCTCTTCTCTTCTCTTCTCGTGTGTGATTCACGTTGAATTGTCGGCTATCTTGTTGTATCAGAGATCCTTCCATCATCTCTGAGGTGATTTTGATCCAATTCAATTATCATATTTTGATCCAACAAGAGAGAGCTCATCGCCAGCTTGTTAGGTCTCCGCTTTGATTCAAGCCTTGCTCTTTCAAGTCTTGTCTTATCATTCTCATTCCTTGTCTCCCTGGAGATAGTGCGATAGCCTGCCAGATATTCCAATCAAACAACTCAGTAACATCCCATTAAAGCTCACCATCTCATCTTCAACTTCGCAAGTTATGAGCCTCTGAATCCGGTCTTATATCATTTTTGACTCCCTAAGTTATGTATTCATGAAAAAACAGAGCCGTGAAGAAAACTCGAGAGAGATGATGTGTTGCGGAAAGGCAAGAGAGATATTTTCAAGCCATTTTCAGCAAAAAGGACACCTGGAACCATATATGGGAAACTTCAATCAAGGTACCTTGGCATAAAAGAGTTTGGTTCTCTTTCTGCTCTTGGCTTGCAGTATAAAATCGACTATCAACAGGGGATCATATGCTCACCTGGAATGTGGTTTCTGCTGAAACTCCTTGGAAACTCGAGACCATCTTTTCTTCTCATGTGGATACACTTCAGAAAGTTGGACAACGCTCGCCAAAAATATTTTCAAATCAATGTACACGAGCAACTGGCCATCATTTGTCACTTATGTTTCCACTTCTCATTCTGAGTGAACAGGGAGCTTCCTTGCCTGCTACGTCTTCCAAGCCTCGATTCATACTGTCTGGTAGAGGTGTCAATTGGGCCATCCGTGTCCATTTCGACCCGGCAAATATTGTCCATATTTATTATGGACAAATCGTTGTCCATATCCAATAACACTCAAGCCCATAAACGCCATGTCCAAATAGGCTGTCCATGGGTTACATTAGCTCCGGGCATTTGGGTACCCATTTGGTTTTGGATCGGGATTTTCGGATTTTAGGTCTTTTGGGTTATACTTTTTATAATCTCCGGGTATTAATAGTTTTTGCTTCAGATTCGGTTCCGTTCTATATGGGTTCGGTTTGGATTCGGTTCTGTTCTATGCGGGTTCGGTTCAGATTCGGGTACCCAAAATATTGAAAGACAAAAATAAAATAAATTAAAATTTTACAAATATAATTAAAAACTTTGAGATTACGAGTTATTTTGGTTATTATGGTAAAAAATAATTGATATTTTTGAATTTATAATTATAATTTTAAATAATTGGATGATATATAATATACATATAATTAATATATAAATATATAAATATATTTATTTTTATATATAATTTGATTTTGGATATTTTGGGATTCATTCGGTTCTCGGTTAGGTTCGGATTTAGATTCAATTTTTTGGATATTAAAATTTAGGACCCATTCGGTTCGGGTTCGAGTTTTATTTTCTTTTGAAATTAATTTGACACTACATTGAAAATAAGTAATTAATAAGATTATAGTTCAAACGAAATCACGAAAAATACAGTGAAACATAATTAATTAACAATAATATACTCATTAACCCATAATCTCAAAAAGAGAGAGAAAATGTGATGTCCTACCATCAGTATATGGTAAAAATGTAATTAGGTGAGGTGTTTCTGAAACTACACTCAGAGCCGATGATGCATAATCGTTTCTGGAAAGTTTCAAAAAATAAAGTTTAATCAGAAAGACTAATTCCAGCAAAAACTAAGAAAACTAATGCACAAATATAATTACACTAAGAAACACTTAAAATCAAACATATTAGAAACAATATGCATTACAAAACATGAACTAAAACAAATAAATTAGTTAAAATGCAAAATATAATATATAAATATATAAATATATATATTGGAAAATGGATGTTTCATTTAGTGAAATGCCTTGATCTTATACAGTGACACACACCGCGGGTCAAATTTTTTAATATAAGTTTATATTTTTATTGTTTATAAATATATATATTATTTTGATCATTTTAATTTTTTATCTTTGTTTATAATTGTTTAAAAATATATATTTCCATTTTTATTATGATATATATATATATAATGTTGTTTTGATGTTAGATCATATTATTTTACATATAAGAATATCAGATTTTAAGTTATTTTGATATCGGATCATATTATTTTACAAATAACAATATCAAATTTTAAGTTTTTTTGCTTAAAATTTATGCTGGATCAGTCATACTTTTATTATAATTTAAAATTCTTGAGCAAATCATACTGAATTATATATTAAATTATTATGAATGATAAAATTCTAACTAAATAAAACCAAAATATTATAAATAATATAAATATGCTAAATACCCAAAATATGTCTTTATTTATATTTGTCAAAATTATAAAAGAACTTCTGCAAAATTTTATCCAAAGTGAACCAATTTTTATTAAAATAAACTAATGTTTATTTAAACTGAATAATTTTTTGTTCTGTTTTAATCCAAAAACAGAATTGAAACTGATATGAACTCGCATCTACCATAACCGAATAGCCTTAAAATTAGAACGTGTACTAAACTCTTTTACCCAAATTACCCAAATACGAACAAACTTAAACCGAATCCGACTTGAAATCCGAATGATATGTTCTCTGACCATTTTTAAAAAAATTTGAATCACAACATATGCAAAAAACTAAATTTTTATTAATTAAATGTATATATTATAATTCAGGATAATAAAAAGATCAAATAAAGTTGAATGGAGATTCATAATTATTTTTCCAATATATTTTATTGATTTAAATTCAATAGTGAGATTTAAGGAAGTTTGAAATTATTGTTAGATTACATAGTTAGTGTTACGATGTAGGGATTAGATAAAAGTTGTTTGGACACAAAATTTTAAATTTGCATTTCAATTATAATAGTGTAGGGGATATTGACATGTTTTGATACACGAAATTGTTATATTAATTGATAAAAAACTTACATTTATTTTGAAATAACTTCTGAATATGTTTAAATATATAATATTAAAAGAATTGTTTTACTACCTTACCACTTTAATAATAAATATAATATATTTTATTAGTGCCTGTTTAAGTAAAAATATAACTTTATATATTTATTTTTATGACTTTTCAATATTTTTTATAAAATGAATACATACTTTTACCCTTCTCATCTTCTCTGAGTAAAAAAAAAACAAAATAATTTGTGTCTCTATCTTATTTTTTATTTTTATTTTGTCTTAATTTTTAATCATTATGATCTCTTTATACTTTACAATAGTAGAATATTATCTAGTTTTGTTGTTTTTGTCTTCTGATCAACATAAGAAAATATTGTTGATTGTTTGGGTGCATAGATATTAGGGTGAGATAATTTAGTCATTTGTATTCTTAATAAATTTTGGTTGTTTGTTCATTATGCCAATGAAATTTCAAATATATATATATATATATGTACATCCATATTTATTGTATTAAGATGTTGAGTTGCAGTTATCGTGGCAGAAAAAATAAATTAAAATGACATTAGCTAAAAGTCTCGATTTAATTATTTTTAGTTATTTCACTTTACCAACTGGCTGCATAATAAACTTCACAAATTAAATCTTGGAGGGTCAGATGGTTACGGAAATAACAAAAACCATTCTGTAAAAAGATAACTCGATTCTTAGAATATCCATTAACAAAAAAGGGATAAATCGATTCTTTGTTTGCATGGAAATATCATAAATAAACTTTAAAGAAAACAATTCATGTGGTTTTCATGTAAATAACTTTTGGATGCCAATAAAAGAATAAATTCCTTGTGGGTTTCAGGTAAAGAAAAGGATCCAATAATTAAAGTAGAAAGTTACTTGTTGACTCAAAATTTTATATTTAAATTGGATGGTTAAGAAAAATCTAACTGTACAACAAATAATTTCAAAATAAACTATAGATATAAAAAAGGCCACTGAGCAATCATGGATATTGTTGGTGGATTTCATCTTGAGAAAAATGATGGTAAATTATTTCCGCTGGTATATCATCATCCGACGTACCAATTCATAACACAAACTCAAACCCAATCCTACTCCGATAATGCAGACAACGGTAACCAACTTCTTCAACCTATTTTCTTATGTCCTCATGCACAATTTCTCAGTATCAAAAGCTCATTGAAAACCCCTAGATTTGTACCATTGATTTTGTCTCCTGAATATGTCTTCTCTACAATGAGAGATCAAAGAGACAACAATCATCATGTACTCCCATTATTTTGGTGCAACAATAAAGTAGTTGATTTTAGTGGTACGTGTTATGCATGCTACGGCCCGAATTTTGGCACAGGCTATTATCTTTGTGACTATTGTAATAAAACATTCCACAGAGAATGTGTCGAGTCCCCACTACAAATTAAAACTCCTTACCATCCTGACCATTCTCTTCAACTTTCTTATATTTTCTATAAACAAGAAAAAATTAAGTGTTTATGTTGTGGAAGAATACCATATGGTCTAGTATATCATTGTGACATATGTCATGTTATCATGCATCCAATATGTGCAATGAAGTCAATACTCTTTGTTATAAACAAACCCAAAAGACATGACCATCCCCTCACCCTATTTCCACGACAAAATATCTTAATTTGCAACATATGTGGGTTGTTGAGAAAATTTATCCTCACCTACATATGTGTTGAATGCAACTTTATAGCTCATGAAGATTGTATGTATTTCCCACACATTATCAAAATATCACGTCATCCACATCGTATCTCCTATATATATTATCCTCGGTACAGAGAATGGTATTGTGGAGTTTGTCGTAAGAGTATTGAAGGTGATTGTGGTGCATATACTTGTGAAAAATGTAGTGATTATTATGTTCATTCAAGATGTGCTCTCAGGAAAGATGTGTGGGATGGAGAAGAACTCGAAAATATACCAGAAAAATATGAGATAACACAAGATGGTAGGCCCTTCAATATGATATCTGAGGGAGTGATAAATTATTTTCTTCATGACCATAATCTTCTGCTCAGCTTTACTATATTGTATGACGAAAGCAAGCTTTGTCAACTGTGTGTTTCTCCTATCTTTGAAGGTAATTTCTATTCTTGTAAGGAGTGTGACTTCATCATCCATGAAACATGTGCTAAAGCTCCTCGTAGACTACAACATGCATTACATCCTCATCCACTTTTATTGAAAGCAAATGGATATAGTAGTAATGCCTTTTTCTGCAATGCTTGTAATCGTGATGGTGGTGGTTTTGTCTATCAGTGTCCAAAAAGGGAATGCGGGTTCGATCTAGATGTATTGTGTGCTTTAATTTCTGAGCCATTTAATTACAAAGATCATGAGCATCCCTTATTTTTAGCATTAGACCCAGAAGAAAAATCAATATGTCGTATATGCAAAACATTAGGTCTTAAGAAATTAAATTGCATCAAGTGCGATTTTATTGTATGTTTTAAATGCTGCACCTTACCGTACAAAGCAATGTATAAGCATGACAAACACTTTCTGAAATTTATGTTTGGGGAAGAAGCATGCGAGAAAGATTGGTGTGAAGTGTGTGAAGTTAGTTTAAAAGATACATGCACAAAAGTGTTTTATTGGTGCAGTGAATGCTCTACCACTTTTCATAGTCAATGCCTATTTGGTGAAGAACCATATTTGAAGCCTGGTCTATGTTTAAAGTTTTTTGGGCGGAAGATTGAAATTCTCCGTATCAATGATCTTTCTCGGCCATTATGTATTGCTTGCAGTAATCTATGTCAAGGAAAAATATTCAAGATAATGCACAAGATAGCATGTTCACTGAAATGTTGTTATGAGTTGTTTTACACTTTCTCCTAAAAATGTATGTACATATCTGTCTACTGATTTACATATCCTCTTAAGCATTATATTGTCTGAAATACCTTTTATATAAGATTTGTTTTTATTAATTATCTGGTCTTGAAATTTTTTAATTATATTACTTAAATAATATCTAACTTCAAAGATAAAACTATTCAACCGTCGCTATTTAATGCATGATCTAATAAACTAAGGGTTTTAACCTACATTTTAGTGAACGTTAACAAGACAAATAGACAATGGTGTTAAATTCGATAATGGAATATCTATTTTACAGTGTTTAATATGTACACAATTTTACAGAAATCCTACCATCTTAAATCCATAAATCTTGACTTCTTGACTACTCCCTTTATTTTATTTTAAATGTAGTTTAAGTTTTTCGTACATAAATTAAGAAAACATTTGATTTCTGTTCTACCCTTAACTAGAATCGGAAGAATTGGACCCACACGTATGTGCAGGCTTATGTTTCTAAATAAATTGCATTGTGTTAAGTTTATCATTTGTAATCCGGTATTATTCTATTTTTGATTTGAAAAATATATTGGATTTATTATAATCTTTTATAATGTTAAGAAGTTAAAATTACATAATTTAATTTAATTATATATATAAGTGGAATGGAATGTTAATGAAATATATTATGTTATAATATGGAATTTATAACCTTAAGTATAGATTTATTTTTACTTAGTTACATGTAATTTTTATTTTGCATTTCTATAATGTAAAATAGTTGGTTAATGTTGAAATAATTGATTTGTTTCTTTTAACTATATAGTTGGGGGGGTTTATTAGAAAATTGAAATTTATTTAACTAGCCCTGGTCCATTAGTAAAATTAGAAAATCGCCAATGGGCCTGAATTTATATAAATAGTTGGGTCTTATATAATGCCCCATTGTTTTTATTTTTGTATCTACCATATTTACATGTTTTCGGTTTTCTTCTCCCGACAGATCCACATAACTTTTTGTCGTTCTTGATAATAAAAAATGTTGTCCAAAAATTTGTCATATCCAGCGAAATGCATGTATCTATTTCTTTGATTTGGTATTTTCAACAAATTTTATGTTCAATTGACAAGCAAACAAATAATTGTTTCTGATTAAACACTAAATCTTTATCATTTCATCAAAATCACGTTAACAAAAGTTATAGTAGATTTTCACTATAGAGGTAAACAACTTTACTCAGAATTCTACTTAATATGTGTAGCATCAATTCTTATTTCATTCTCAAAAGTATAAAATTAGGTAGATTCCTCCAGATTTGTTTGCTTAATTGAATTTAAAGTAATCCAATTATATAATCTCAGAAATGTCGAAGGTTTGTAGATTTAATTCATATGTCTAACATATACTCTTATTTGGAATAAATTTGTTAGAGGAAGAGAAAAATTAAGTATGAATAAATTATTTTATACAATTTATCAATTCTGATAAGATTAAGTCTGATAATAATATTTTCGTCTAAGTTAAAATCCTTGTTTTAATGCTTATATTGTCTTCTTTTTCTCCACAGATCGTATGTTTCATGTCTGAATGGTTAAAGACTATGCCTCCTTCGACAAAAATTAGTGATCAACAAATTGATTGTAAAAGAATTCATTATACGAAGATGAGCATGACTTAATCAAGAAGTAATTCAGAGATAAATTGTTTACCTATCAGTCTAAGAATAAACGTTAAAGGTGATTTTATTTATCTTTGTTTCAAGTAACATACTCAAGTTCTTAACCAAGTAGAGATGACCACAGTTATAAGGAAGTGTACATCACTGGTGAATAAGGTTAGTTTCATCTTTTTCAATAAAGTTATTTATGAGGATCTCTTTAAACTTTTCTACTCACTGGTTCAATAGGAACATTTGCCTCAATAATTAGTAACTCCTCAAGAATATCTATCATCACTATAGCATATATGATTAATAGGCATTGGTAATTGATGTTTCACCTATTGATAATTGTCTACATATTCATGTCCTATTATACACATCACTGTCGAAATTTCGTGTTTGATTTTGTTAGTATATAATTCATGAAATTGAGGTAAACTTAATTTCTTTCTTTTAGTAAATTTCAATACATGCATTTTGTTTACCACATTCTAATTGCCTAGCAATATTTCATTGGCAGTTTTCCAATTATCTGGGATGCATGATTGTCAAAGAATAAACAATTAGTATCACATGTGTTATCCATCCACCAACAATTAATCAGAGTCTATAATGGATATATGCCATATTTGATGATTCTTAATTATAACTTTTAGAATATTTTATTGCTTTTATAGTCTTTTCATGTGAATACACGTTTGAATTGAAGTTTATGCATTAGGAGTCGAGATATAAGTAAAAGAGTAATTAGAGATAAATGATCATGCCGAACTCTCAGAAGTTTGCCATCTGTTGAAAGTCTTCCCATAACAGAATTTGATGAAATTTGGAAAAAGATAGCCACAAGAGTTAGCTTTCATTTGTCACCGGTTTGAGGTCATTCCCAAGCATGGTTAGAAAGTTCATGTTTTATTGAAAACTTTTCCATCTGACGAGCATTTGAAGCAGTTGGAGATTTTGTTCATGGGAGTGTCAGATCAATCGTTCTAACATTGAGATCGAGCAATCCCATTTGAAGATGCAGATTTATAGCCTAATTTCGATCTGAATCACTTTGAACTTGATCCAACTCGTCTCCTAATGTTTTTAAAACTCTAGACTCGACTTTTTAGAGATATTCTGGATATTTTTATTTCTAAACATTGTTCTTTGGTTTGTATGCAACTTGGAAGAATAAGAATCCATCATCTGGACTGTAATGCCCCGAACACCACCATCCTTGAGCCACCACCATCCGTGAGCCCCTACATCCTCGCTAGGTATGTAAGCCCATACCCTTTCTAGGCCCATGGGCCCTACATCTTCTCTAAGCCCATTGGGCCCACCTTCATGTGACGGCCAGTACGTTATCTCGAGAAGTTCTAAAGACTTGTTACGATCCTTACAAATCACCACATGATTTTTCCCCGTATTTTGACCTCACTCACATGGTACTGACAATCACTTCCCGGTAGGTCACCCATCATATTGTTACTTCAGCCCAAACACGATTAATTATGGATTTCTAATTGGATAAGTGACGGAAAAGATAAGTGTACTTTGGTGACATAGGTAGCCAAATCAAATCTTTTAACCCTCTCATCATGCACCCCCATATACCATAAACTGGAATGTTATATGGACAATTGGAGAAGATTTCTAAACTCTTTCTTTTTCTTTAACAGTTTAATCATGTTTTCTTCTTTATCTCTTTCATTTTCTCTGGTCTAGGGTTTAATCTATTCACCAAAAGTGTTATAGGTTGCCGGATAGAACATAGAAGAACGTATTGTCCTTAGCCAATAAAGTTGATTTTAAGGCAATACGTGAACATATTGAACATGCTTATTAATGTTTGTTTACAATTCTAGGTTCAAACGAAAATTTAGATACATAGATTGCTAGATAATCTAATTGATGCCACAACAGTAGATTGGTTATATACTAATGTTTGAGTTTTAGACGGTTCTTATTAATCTATGAATAGTTTTCTAGGCTGTAATCTCTGAATTCCTGCAAATTTCCCTGGATCTAACATCTTTTAATTCATAAGTTACGTTGTTTATTTAGTTATTTTTTGCATCTCAACAAACCTCTTATTTCTGTGTTAGCTTAATTTTATATTTAAAGACTCGTACTATAACATTAGTCTTCGTGGATTTGATCTTTACATTATTATACCATTTGATGTACACTTGCAGTAGTTTAAATATGGTTAAAAGTCTGAGACATCAATAATTAATAATGAATATATTAGAAACTCATACAAACTTTATAAAACATGTGACAGAAAATAATGATAAGTGAGTATCTTGGTATAACCTTGTATGTGTCTTATTCACACATTGAACAGTTGAACAGTTGAACAATTGAACAAAGGTGCTTTCCTTTTTTTGACAATCTCATTTGCTTTTGATTCCAAGACTTCTGTCTTTGTACAGTTAAAACATGAAAAGTAATAAAAAAAAAAAAACTTTGTATGAATTATATTGGTAGTACACCTAACTTTACATTTGCCAACCTATAAAACATAGTATAATTTTTGTCATTGTACGAAACTAATGATATAGAATATGTGGAGGAAAGTGTTGCCACCTCAACCATTTTATTGATCATCTCTTCAAGTACACAATCATCGGAGACACTGGTGAGACCCACCACCGATCAATGAACTTTTTAGCTATTTTTAATCGTGTCTGCTTCTGCAATTTACTGACAAGAGATTTTAACCAGTCCACGATCTCACCATTGGTGTTGACTTCGGTGCTCGGACGCCTTATCAAATTTCAAATTTGGGATACCATATGCTTCTATCTCTCTCTCTCTCTCTCTGTCTCTTCTTGGTTTAATTTCTATTAGGAGAACTATTAAATTGATTTAAGGTTTATTAGAATGAATTTATATGTCGCCATCACATTTAGAAAGAACATTGTTACCTCAAACGCTGAACCCCATTGGAAGAGAGGTAAAATTATACATCATGGACTTAGTTCATGCAAGTTATCAAATGTGTTTATATGCTGATTTCTATACATATTGAATTTTTATGCTCTTTGTACATTGGTTCTTCGATTAATTATAGAATTTTTTATTGTTTAAAGTTCATCTTTTATGTTCCTAATGACTGTTTTGTCAATTTTGATTAAGCTTTAGAGTTGGATCTATTTGTTTTTTCAGGTACATTTACGTTGAAATTTTAATTTTGTATAGTACTGTTGTATGTGTTTACTTACTGTCAATGGGAAAATTGCTGAGATATGACTTCTTTGAGTTATACAGGTGCACATGTAGTTGTGCATAATAGGGTGGTGTCTCGAGCCTTGTTTATTTACACTTGATTTGTTCTTTGTTGGAATGTTTTATACATTGCTTGATGGATCCCTTTCTGTTGTTTTCCATTGTAGGACGATGGGCTTACCATTCTAGATGTCCATAAGTTTAAACCTATACACAGGCGTAAATTCAATTATGAGGTAACTAAAGCTCATCGATTTGATTGTGTACTCTAGGTTACAATTCGATCTGAAAAGATGTCATCCTGGACTTTTTTTTTGAATGGTTTCTTTACAAAAATTGTTGAAAAGTCTACTGTTTGAAAGAGAGTAAAATGGTTGCAGTTATCTTGGTCCAGGTCTGGGTCAATCTCTTGGTGAGACTCAGAGCCTTACTCCATGCTCAGTGGAGAACCATTTATTCTTTGATCTCCTCCTCCGTTTTCTCATCTCTGCAACTATTATTGCTTCTTAAAATTCAATTTCAGCTAAATTAACAAGTCTTAATGTCATCATTGTAAAATGTAAATTGCCCTTTATTAGATTGTGCTTGGAGGTGGTAAAGATAAATCAACTATAGTTTTTGTTTATTTTTCATGGTAGGTTGGGTGGGTTTGGACGGGTAGTTTACCTCTAACCATTGTTAATGCAAGTGATGGTGGAGGATCTCTAAAACCAACAGATGTTATCGGTTGGATAATGTGGGTTTTCGGTTTCTTGATTGAAGCTGCAGCTGATCAACATAAGCTCTCTTTTAAAAACACTCCTGAAAACAGAGGAAAATGGTGTGTGATGTTGGATTCTACATCCTAACTACTTTGGTGAGGTTTGTATTTCGATTTATAATAACTTCTTGATCTTTTTGAATATTTGATGGTAATAGTAAACGCCTTCACTAATGTATCTTTGTGTCATCAGATGTTACTATGGTGGGGAATCTTTGTGGCTGCATCACCAGTGCTTGAAAGGGCAGAGTATCTTGTCAAATTCGGACCACTCTTTCTTACTTTGTTACTTCTATTCGTTACTGGCATACCATTACTCGAGGTTCTCTCTCATTCTCTCTTTTTACTTGGACAATTTCTGAATCACATATGGCTAATTCGAGTATAAACACTTAAACAGGCATCAGCTGACAAAAAAGCATGACCACTTGGGAGCTTACAGATTCTACAAGAAGATAACAAGGTTTAAACGATATGAACTTGCTTTATATACTGATTAATAAGCCTTGAAGTTGTGTTATATTTGTATACCTAATTTGCTGCTATCTTTGGTTGTTCTATAGTCCTCTGATTCTGTTACCAAGAGGAGTATATGGGAACTTACCAGGATGGTGTAAGACGATCTTTCTCTTTGAGCTTCCATTATACAACCGGAATCTTCCTCAAGAAGAGGCTGAGGCTGTTAAGTAAGTGCTTATCTTATTTCAGTTTCATCTATTTTATATCTTGTATACTGTGTGATGAGTTTAGCTTCTTTATATATGTACTTGCAAGAAAGTTAGAGGAGATTCCACAAGAACGGCAAAGAGAAACTATCAACTAAAAGATGAATGATTTGTATTGTTCTTACAACACTTTCTCATATGAAATTGTGTAAATAATTACTTGTAAGAAATTGAATTTGTTTTAAATATCGAAACATCAATAACAGAATCGGATCTCAGTTGTGATTGATTAGTGTGTCATCAAATTTTCATATTTATTTCGATATTTAATATATGATTTAAATTCCAGTATTCAACCAAGTCAAAATTTTAACATTCACGAATAAAATTTTAAATGATACACGAAAATAACTTCATCAAATGTTTCAATACCAATAAGGAACAAAAAAAAAATCATTAAATATTTTTACTTGAAACAACAATTAGAAGAAAAGCATAATGGTTGCGTAGCAGTGACTTCATGAATATTAACAATCTCTTTACCAACGGGAAGGATCGTACCATTACAGTTACCGTTTACGTGAACTGTCTCAAGTCCGTTGGATTTGTTTTCCAAAGCGAACCTCCGGGTCACAACTTCATGTATTCGTCCAATCATTACGAGAAACACTTCTTGGACACTAACGTTCTCTAAAGCCGAAGTCTCGAGGAAGTAAAGACCTTCTGAATCAGGTAAAGTCTTACCTTCATCTTCTTCGACTTCTCTGGATTGTCCAAGATCGGATTTATTACTAATGAGAACAACGACGGTGTCGGGATTGGCGAAGTCTCTGAGCTCAAAAAGCCATTTTTCGATGTTGTCTAAAGTTGTTCGTCTTGTGATGTCGTAAATGAGTAATGTCCCTAATGCTCCACGGTACGAAGAACTTGTAATTGCTCTAAACCTTTACTCATACAAAATAAAAACAAATTACAAGGATTATTACACTTTAGAGATTATAAACCTAAGAAGAACATTTCAATGACTTAAATATCATACTATATGTTTATAAAAAAATCATACTACAAGTATGTGTAGTTAGTAAAACAGTATGAATGATTATATATATTGACTAGACCTATAAAAATGATCATTTTATCCATATTAAAGACTGAACTAATTCAGTTTCCGAAAGTAAGTTTTGTGTCGTTCATATCAGATCAAGTTTGGTTTATCCCAACTGAACACCCATAATTAAGCAGAACCAATTTATTTAGATGTTTAAACTTTAAATGGTGCTTGTATAGAATTTCTTACAACTACAGTAAATCTCTATAAATTAATAAAGTCAGGACTGGAATTTTTTTTAATTAATTTAGACAGTTATTAATTTATAGAGACTTTTTCTAAATTTCAAAAATATTATATAAAAATAGGAAAAGATAATATTTTGATGTTTTTATGCATTTACACATTAGAAAATAATTCTTGCATATATATTTTTGATGCAATTTGAGAAAATAATATCATATATTTTGATATTTTAAGAAAAATAGAAATAAAATCCAAAAAATTATAAATTTACTAATAAACAAACAATATTAGAATATATTTCACTAAAATATTATATATATATATATACAATACATTTATATGATTATTAATTTATGTTATTAATGAGATCATATATTTACATAGAAATTTTCAAACAATTATTATTTTATTATCTTATCGAAATATATGAATTATTACATCGTTCCAATTTGGAACCATGATATTTTATTAATTTATCAAATTATAGGCATTATCTACCAAAACATGACTTCAGTATGTACAACTTTATATAACATTATCTAAAGTCACATCAGAAAAGGATTGCACATTCAAATCCATTTCTAAAAAGTAGCATTATCTAAAGTCACATCAAAAAAGGATTGCACATTCAAATCCGTTTCTAAAAAGAGAAAATTGGGAAAGAATGTAGTTTTTAAGTTTGTTATTTGTAAAAGATATAGTTTTTATAGTGTTTGTCATTTAAGTAGTTTTTAATTTGAAAAAACCTAAAAGATCTTTTGTTTTTTCCTCTATTTTCCATAATGTCATTATCAATTTACAATTTCTATTATAATTTCAAAAAAAAAATTATCATTATTTCGAAAGCTATTTCTGATAAAATTTTGGGTGCTATCTCCGATGAGATTTCCGGCGATATTTCCGACGAGATTTCTGGCGATAATTCCAGAAAACTTTCCGGCGACAGCTCCGAAGAAATTTCCGACGACATATCCGACAAGATTTCTGACGACATTTCCGACAAACTTTCGGACGATATTTCACACAAGATTTCTGGCAGCATTTCCGATAAGATTTTCGGTGAAATTTCTGACAAGCTTAACAATAATAATTCGGGTAAGCTTTCCGACGATATTTCTGGTGATATGTCCGACGAGATTTTCGGCAACATTTCAGGCAAACTTTCTGATGAGATTTTTGGTACCATTTCCGAGGAGATTTTTGTTGACATTTCCAACAAAATTTCCGGTAGCATCTCTACCAAGATTTCCAGTGAAATCTTCGACGAGATTTTCGATGCCATTTCCGTTAAGATTTTTGGCAACATCTGGCAAGCTTTCTAACTGTTGATTTTAGAGGTTTAGAAAGAGATAAGGATGGAGATGAGAGAATTGGCGTAATAAGGAAGAGAAAGATTGCTGAATATTTCTTCTTATTCACACACACTTCTTTACAAGAGATTACATGTATTTATAGACTTTTTACATTGAAATGAAGAAGAATCAAGGAAGAGGAGAGGAGGGGCGTGAAGAAGGGAAGAGAGATGGGTGAGCTGCTCCAATAGTCTTGTTGCACCATGCCCTGCTCTGACGCGCACCATGCCCTGCTCTGATGCGCCCATGCTTGTGCCCATACCTCTCTTTGCTTCCTCACTTAGTTTAGTTAGATTGTCTAGTTGAGATCCAACAGCTTCCTTTTCTTCTAGTTCCTTCTCAACTAGTTCTCCTTCTAGTTTCTTCACAACTAGTTCTCTTTTTCCTTCCCTCCTTCTCTTAAGTTTGAATTATTCTTCTTCTTGAGATCACATATTTCAACACTCCCCCTCAAGATTGGTCGGTGAAGATCCTTTAGACCGATCTTGCCATGTATGTGATCCCCAATGATAGAGGATGTTGCCTTGGTGAAGATATCCGCTAGCTGTTCCCCACTTGCTACAAATGCGGGTTTGATGATTCCTTCTTGAATCTTTCCCCTCACAAAGTGACAATCCACTTCTATATGCTTGGTCCTTTCATGGAATACCGGATTGGATGCTATATGTATTGCAGCTTGATTATCACAATACAACAGCATCTCCTCAGCCTCATGTATTCCAAGATCTTCTAGGAATGCCTTCACCCATATCAATTCTTTTGTCACCTCCTTCATAGCCCTATACTCGGCTTCAGCACTTGATAAGGCTATAACTTTCTGCTTCTTACTTCTCCAAGTGACTAGATTACCTCCCACAAAGGTACAAAAACCGGATGTGGACTTTCTATCTTGCTTATCTCCAGCCCAATCCGCATCACAATATCCTTGAACCTTTGTGTTTCCATTAGCCTTCATCCATATGCCTTTTCCAGGGCTGTTTTTTAAGTACCTTAGCAGCCTCTCAATCATGTTCCAATGCTGCATAGTTGGTTTTTGCATATGTTGACTCACACGGTTCACTGCAAAGCAAATGTCCGGCCTTGTGATAGTGAGGTAGATGAGCTTGCCCACCATCCTTTGATACCTCTTAATATCTTCCAATGGCTCCCCCTCAGGATTATCTTGGTAGCCTTCTTCTATTGGAGTTTTAGCCGGCTTGGATCCTAACTTGCCAGTTTCTTCCAAGAGATCCAGCACATATTTCCTTTGAGAGATGAACATCCCATCTTCAAACCGTGTCATCTCAATCCCTAGGAAGTATTTAAGCTCTCCCAGATCCTTTATATCAAAAGCGATCTTCAAGAGTTTCTTGATTTGATCTACTCCATCTTTATCACTTCCTGTGATGATTAGATCATCAACATAGATCAAGACCACCACTACTCCTCCTTCACTTTGCCTTGTGAAGAGGGTATGATCAGCTTCAGATCTTATGAACTCTTTATCCAATAGACAAGCGCTTAGCCTTTGGTACCATGCTCTTGGAGATTGTTTTAGCCCATAGATTGCTTTCTTCAATCTGCAAACCTTGTTGCCTTCCTTATGATATCCTTGGGGTGGATCCATATATACCTCTTCTTCCAAATCTCCTTGCAAGAAGGCGTTCTTGACATCCATCTGCCATAGATCCCACTTCAAGTTCACTGCCACTGAGATTAGGATTCTTATGGAGTGGAGCTTAGCAACCGGAGCAAATGTCTCGGTATAATCCTCCCCATAGATTTGAGTGTATCCTTTTGCCACCAGCCTTGCTTTGTACCTCTCTATTTTCCCATCACTTGTATACTTGATTGTGTAAACCCATCTACACCCAACTGATTTCTTATTCTTTGGTAATTCGGTCAAGTACCAAGTGTGGTTCTTTTCCATGGACTTCATTTCCTCTTCCATGGCTTTTACCCATACTCCATTCTCACACGCTTCTTCATATGAGTTAGGTATGGATTCCTTGCTGATTCTTCCAAGAAAAGCTTCATGCTCCATAGGTAAGGATGCCAACGAGCAAAAATGCTCAATGGGATATGTGATAGTGCTAGTTTGAGTGTTATCTCCCCCTTGTGATAAGAGAATGCTGTCGCCAATAGGATCGAGATCTAAGCTCGCCGTACGCACAGGACATTCTCTTATGACACAAGGAAGATTACTCGCACTAGACTCCCCTTGGAGCATGGCAGAGTTGTTGTAGCCATAGTAAACACGTTGTCGCCTTTGTCTTGTACTTCTTCTTAGGGGTACGGTTGGCTCAAGTTCTCCCTCACCATCATTCGCTTCTTCTTCAACAGAATTCTGATCTTGCTCCGCATGTGCCTCATCTTCTACTCTGGTTTCAGATGATTCGCTCTCTCCTTGTACTTCATTTATTAGAGCGTCATTAACCCGCATCCAATCCATAGGTAATGAAGTCACATCCTCCGGAGCTTCATGGTTCTTGTTTCCATAAAATCCTTCTTCTTCATTGAATCTCACCTCTCTAGATACATAGACCCTCCTTGTCTCCGGATTGTAGACCTTGTATCCTTTTTGTGTTGGTGAGTAGCCAATGAACACACACTTCATACTTCGAGGTTCAAGCTTGCTTCTTTGTCCCTCCGGTAGAAACATATAACAAGAACATCCAAAGGTCTTCATATGGTTTACGCTTGGCTTGCTTTTGTGTAGCACTTCAAATGGTGATTTATTATCCATATTTTTCGTTGGAAGCCGGTTGATCAAGTAACTTGAAGTCATTACTGCATCTCCCCAATGAAACTTAGGTACTCCTTTGGCAATCATGAGGGTTCTTGCTACTTCCATGAGATGCCTATTCTTTCTTTCTGCTACCCCATTTTGTTGTGGAGTGTATGCACACGATGTTTGGTGTATGATACCAAGATTATTGAGTAACTCCTTGAATCGTTTGCTCACATACTCCCCTCCATTATCACTTCTTAAGATCTTGATTTTGGTCTTGAATTGGGTAGAGATATATTTGGTGAAGTTAGTAAACGCTTCATATACTTGATCCTTTGAATGTAAGAGTGTGATCCATGTGTATCTTGAGTAGTCATCAATGAATGAAACAAAATATTTATATTGATCTCTTGAGTTACATGGGGTGGTCCATACATCCGAGTGTACAATGCCAAAAGCTTCATCACAAGTTGTAGATGAAGAGGGGAAAAACTGTCTACAATGTTTCCCTAGTACACATGCTTCATAAACTTCTTCTTCTTGAACGAGATTGGGTAAGACCATCTTGAGGATAGCTGAACTTGGATGTCCTAGCCTTCCATGCCATAATGAGCTATCTCCAATCTCCTTCTTGTTAAAAACTTCCTTATCCGCCTTCACTCCAAGAGCTTTTAGCTTTTCTTGTTTATTTGTTTCCAACAGATACACTCCATCCTCCACATTCCCTTCTCCAAGTACATGATTTGTTTTAGGGTCCTGAAACTTCACAAAGTCAGTCCCAAACATTGCCACACAATCCAAATCTTTTGTTGCTTTATGAACTGATAAAAGGTTGGATGAGAAGCTAGGCATGTATAATGCTTTAGTTTCTTTTGTGAAAAGCTCTAACTCTCCTATCCCTTCAATCGGAACTGAGCTTCCATTGGCTATTTGTACATTTCCATGATAAGGCTCAAGATTTTTCAGCATGTCTTGATCCTTAATCATGTGATGAGAAGCCCCCGAATCCACAATGATCATATTCTTCTTAGTGGAGCTTTTAGAGCTAAATAGGCTCTTACCGGATTCTGTGAGCTTGGATAGACTCTTGATGAGAGCCTCAAACTCGGATCTTCTGACCATCTCTTCAACAGGTTGCGTGACTCCCATGAAGGCTCTAGATCCACATCCATTCTCCTTTAGCCGCTTAGGCCTTAAGTGTGGGTAAAGAGTCCAACACTTCTCCTTAGTGTGCCCCTTCATCTTACAATGCTCACATTCCAAAACCCTCTTGTCGAATGTGAGATTCCTCTTTGCAAGATGTGCGGCCTCACTTGGTGCACGGAATAGGTCTCTTGACCCTTCCTCCCTTTGTATCATGCCACATACTTCAGCTAGACTTGGCAGCTTCTCAAATCTGAGTATGTGCTTGATAAGATTTTTGTAGGATGCATTGAGTGCCAAGAGAAGTCCAAACACTTGGTCTTGGTCACGTCTTTCTCCTAACTCCTTGGGGTCGATTGTGTGTGGCCTCAAAATCTCTAACTCGGCCCACAAGCTTCTATACTCCCCAAACATTTCCTTGAATGGCTTCTCCTCTTGTTGAAGCTCATCCAGCGCCCTCTTCACCTCAAATATTCTTGATATATTTGAGACATTTCCATATACTCCCTTGAGTATATCCCATAGTTCTTTGGCGGAATCAGCATATGAGTAGGCCGCCAAGATGGATGACTCTAGTGAGCTTTGAAGAAGAGAGAGCGTGTATTGTTCCTCTTGTTCTTCCTTAGCTTCTTCTTTTTCATTTCTCACTACAGCTTCCGCTACCTCCTTTGGCTCAACATATCGCCAAAGTCCTCTTCCTCTAAGGATGGTCTTAGTGGTTTTTGCCCAAAGGAGATAGTTGTTTCCTTTGAGCATGACTGAGATTGCTACTCTATTTGTCTCCATTTTCTAGTGACAATACACAATTCTAGTTCTTTCACAACTTGAAGATCCTATGATCCCAAGGATATTAATCTCAGAGTGAATAGAACTAGGAGGATGTATTGTTATAGATTAGAAGATTTGTAGAGTGCTAGAAGAGTTATAAGGTGAGATTTAAGCGGTTGAAGGATAAACCCGCTCTGATACCATGTTGATTTTAGAGGTTTAGAAAGAGATAAGGATGGAGATGAGAGAATTGGCGTAATAAGGAAGAGAAAGATTGCTGAATATTTCTTCTTATTCACACACACTTCTTTACAAGAGATTACATGTATTTATAGACTTTTTACATTGAAATGAAGAAGAATCAAGGAAGAGGAGAGGAGGGGCGTGAAGAAGGGAAGAGAGATGGGTGAGCTGCTCCAATAGTCTTGTTGCACCATGCCCTGCTCTGACGCGCACCATGCCCTGCTCTGATGCGCCCATGCTTGTGCCCATACCTCTCTTTGCTTCCTCACTTAGTTTAGTTAGATTGTCTAGTTGAGATCCAACAGCTTCATTTTCTTCTAGTTCCTTCTCAACTAGTTCTCCTTCTAGTTTCTTCACAACTAGTTCTCTTTTTCCTTCCCTCCTTCTCTTAAGTTTGAATTATTCTTCTTCTTGAGATCACATATTTCAACACTAACAACATTTCCTATGACATTTCTGATGACATTTCTGGCGACAACTCTGACGCGATTTCTGACGACATCTCTAACAAGATTTCCGGCAATATCTCCGACGAGATTTTTATCAACATTTTCAACAAGATTTCCAGTGACAATTCCGGCATGCTTTTTGATGGTATTTTCAGCGACATCTCCGACAAGATTTCCAGCAACATCTCCGAAGAGATTTCCATCGACATCTCCGATGAGATTTCTGGCGACATCTCCAACGAGATTTCCAGCGACATCTCCAACGAGATTTCCGGCAAAATCTCCGATGAGATTTCCGGCGACATCTCTGATGAGATTTCTAGCAACATCTCCGACAAAATTTCTGGTGCCATTTCCGACGATATTTCTGGCGACAATTGTTGCAAGATTTTCGACGACATTTCTGGGGCCATCTCCGATGAAACTTTCGGTGACACCCTGAAGAGTGTACATCTAAGGTGTACACTTGGAAATGAATGTACACTCAAGGTGTACACTAGGTATATGGTGTATACTGAGTATAAGGTGTACCCTGAGAACATGATATACAATGGTAATCGGGTGTACACTGAGATATGGTGTACACTGGGAACATAGTGTACACATGTAATCGGGGATACAACAGGGTGTACACGAAGATATGGTGTACACTGAGATATGATGTACACTCGAAATCGGGTGTACAACAAGGTGTACACTGGTAATCCGGTGTACAACAGGGTGTACATTGATATTCGGGTGTACACTAAGATATAATAGGGTGTACACCCAGAAAAGTCATCGGAAATGGTGTCAGAAATGTCGTTGGAGATGGTGGCAGAAATTTTGGCAGAAATCTTGCCAGAAAGATAATCGAAAATATAGCTAGAAATGTCACCAGAGATGGTGCCGAGAATTTTGTAAACAATGTTGTCAGAATTGTCCTCCAAAAATCTCGCTGGAATTCTTGCCGGAAATGTCGTCAGAGATGGTGCCTGAAATTTCGTTGGAAATAGTGTCGGAAATATCATCGTAGATTATGCCAGAAAAGTCGTCGGAAATGGTGGCAGAAATATCGTCGGAGATGGTGACTAAAATTTTGCCGGAAATCTCACCGGAAAATCTTGCTGAAAATCTTACCAAAAATCTAGCCGAAAATGTACAGGATTTGGTGCCAGAAATTTCACCGGGAATCTCATCGGAAATCTTGCCAGAAAGGTTTTTGGAAATCTCGCTGGAAATCTAACCAAAAATGTCATTGGAGATGGTGTCAGAATTTTTTTCTGGAAATATTGTCGGAAATGGTGCCAGAAATATCGTTGAAGATGATGCCAGAAATATCATCGGTGATGATGCTAGAAATATCATCGGAAATGGTATCGGAAATATCGTCGGAGATGATGCCAGAAATTTTGCTTGAAATGTCATCAGAAATTTCGTCGGAAATTTAGCCGGAATTTTCCTCAGAAATCTCATCGGAGATATCACCCAAAAAAACTCATCCAAAAAACTTATTTTTCTAATTTTTTATGTTTTATGTATTATTCCTATCTCTTATAGAGAAGTTTATTTTTGTAATTTTGTTTTCTCTCTTATTAGAAAATTATCTTACAAACTACCTTATTTTCAAATATAAATTTGTAAACTACTTTCTTTCCAAATGAAAACTTAAAAATTACCTTATCAGCAAATTTACCCTTATAAAAATATTGGGCACAATAAATCTTCAACAATCTCCCACAAAGAGAATAAGATATATTTATAAAGTTTCACCACTAAACAAATAATAACTACAATTTTTGTATTAATAAAACATAAACACATTTATTGAAGAAAAATTCTAAAAAAATATGATAAAAATAGTGATCAATTACATAATAAAACATTCATAAACATATATAGTATGAATTTCTATTTATTTATATTATATTAGTAGATGTTTCTTATTATTTGAATAAATTAAATATTTTATTTCTTACAAAAATATAAAAACATATATTAAATAATATTAAATTTAAAACAGAAGTAATTATAAAAAAATCTCCAGCAGCGTGGGTTTACCTCTGGTTATTTAATAATACCTCAGTGGATTCACAAGTTCCAAAATAGTTTTATGAGGAAACATGTCGTAATACTTTTTTCAACAACTTTGGATTCTTTTGGCTTACTCGGAAGCAGTGTCAATGATAATCCATAATTTGGTAAACTAAGAGAAACTCATGTTTTAAAGATCAGGAGTAATTAAAGATTAGTAAAATATCTATAATATAACAAAGTCTTGCACAGCTAAGTAGTTGGTATTGATCTGTAACAAAGACGTCTCATATCAATTTGTAATTGATCTTTGACCTGTTTTTATTAGGAAAATTATGTAATAAATATCCAAAAACATTTAAGAATTATAAGGTAAGAACTTTATAATTCCTAAAACTTATATAACCAAATATAGGAAGCAATTCATTCATCTTTTGGTTAGATATATTTGGAATTCTTGATACCATATCGTCTTTGGTTATATAAAGTAGTTAATTACAATAGTATGTATTAATCTTAGCAAAACGAATTAAGCATGTCATTCTGTCATTGCCAGCATTTTCACATGCATTCCACATTCTATCAGCATACTGTTCCCATAGATTACATGTTAATCTTTCATCTCTACAAAATAGAGAATTATTATTGTAGTTAGTATCTATAAATTATAGGATAGATTACCTTGTAGGTATGTTTTGTTGCCCTCTACTTTCTCATAGCTTTGGTAAGACTTTAAATTTTGGTGATTCTTCATTCTCCTGTCTTGATAAATTTTGCGAACTTTTTTATTTGTGACTTCTTGATTGCAGCATGAATTACAGTCCCCTATAAAATATTTAAATCATATCAAACTTACTAAATGGTTGTTTTCCTCAATAAAAACAAAACAAACATGAAGGATACATGTTAAGCATATAGCTTACTCAACTTCCACTAATAAAGAAAACAACCAAGGACCAAATTTGCAAGGTCGACCATCTATTTCCAAACTATAACTATCATATACAATCAAATGTATACAAAATTAAGGTCTCAATCTATATAACCTCAAAACTCTGGATTCTTTAGAGACCCTCCAGATCTGTTGCATTTTATGACCACTGATACTTGATCCTTGGTTGTTGACCACAGTCTCCTCCTCAGATCTGAAATTAACAATCTGCCATTGAAACTTTGATATTTCTTCTCTTCATTAATTTTTAACATCTTTGAAGTTAGCAATAGATTCATCCACTTGAAACTCATGACGTTCATCCTTGAAGAACTTTCAATTTCGAGAATTATGGGTTTTGGGATTGAGAGAAATCGAGATCTTTTTTAATTAACCCGCTTTTGATTTAATTAAACTCATATCGGGTTTCAATTAGGTTCAATTCGGTTTATTATTTTTGTTTAATGGTTAGTTATTTGATGGTTAACATTAAACCATTACGAACCATGTGAAATTTTAGTTTAGAACTTTTGGTTATGTTGATATTAAGGAATAAAACTTAATTTTGGGGTTATTATATAATAAATTAACATTTGTGTTGATTAAAAAATAGACTTTAGTCATTTGTATATCTGCTCGTATAAAATAGTTCATATGTGCAAATAGGTAGTCTGCCCAAATCTGTAACCTAAATTTGCTGGACCTAAAAAAACAGATCAGTAGCTCTGTATAAATATAAAATAGATGTTAGGATTTACAACCCTTCAAATCCTCAAGCATCTCCTTTTTCATAATAAACACAAGATCACACAAACAAGCAACACAACTAATAGAGAAGAAAAAAAATAAACAGAGCAGAGAAAAGGAAGAGGAGGAGCACACAAAGGATTTGTTAACCCGGTTTACGGCAGACGCTACGTCCAATAGATCCCCAATTCTACTATGAAGAAGCAGATGTTTACAAATGATATAAGTGATTGTCTAAAGCTCTCTCTAGCTAAGATTCCCTTTGTTTCTCATCATTTGCTACTTAAAAACTACCCAAAGCTTACACTTTCTTGTTTCTCAAACCCCTTTCCATCTCTCCATAGATTTACATTGTGCCCTCTCTCTTCTCTCTTCTTACGGCTTCACATATCTTTTTATATATGGAAGACAACTTCAAACCTAGTGCAGTTACCAAAACCCCAAAAACTTCTCTGTTTGACTTGGATAGTATAAGTGGTTTTGAAAGGTTTGATATCAGAAAGCATTATGAAAAACGTTTGCAGCCGTTTTTGTATTATATTCGTAAATGCTTTGTTTTTTGTGTGGCATATATGTATTTGGTACATATATTTATAGAATTTTGTGAAACTCCGTTTCTAGGTTTTTACGGTGGATACAACAAAATCGGTAAATAAGTTATATTTTATTAATTAAAGTAAATATTCCTTTTATATGTTATATAGTATCCGATGATATATTTGCATATATTTTTCAGTTAATTTAAATTCAAGATTCGTTGTATAGTGGTTTATTTAAAACGATTTTGTTAGTTAAAAATATTGTGTTTTGATTATCCTTTAATATTTTTTAAACACACATGGTATTTTATAACACTTGCATTTAACTCGTAAGTTAGTTATGGAAATCTTATTAAAATATTAATGAAAATAATTTGTTTTTCAAAAACTTTGCAGGTTTACATGATATTTGATATAGCGTTACTTTGGTGGTGAATTGTTCTATTGGGCTAACTCATCAGAAATAAATAATCAAATTTGCTTTAATATTTAAAAGATTCAAGATCCGCCCCATTTCTACTTTAGATCCACATGTTTTCAATTTTTTTTATTTTTCCTTACTTTATTTTTATTAATGGCATTTCATGTAATTTGCTTAGAATTTTAAAATTATTCTTTTAAATATGCTTTCACTTAATAGTATAGATTAACATTTATTTGGTTTTATTTCATTGGTCAAGAAAATAAAATAAAATTGACAAAATTAAAAATTTTATCAAAAAATCCATTGAAAACATAAAATAAGAAATAATATGAAATAAATTTAAAACTAAAAAAAAATTAAAATGAAACAGGTGGATTACAGTAAAATCTCTATAAATTAATAATGTTAAGACTTTGATATTTTATTAATTTATAATGATATTAATTTATAGTATAAATTAATATTTATTAATTTATGGAAATTTTATTTTAATTGTTATCCTTTAAATTCTAAAATAAAATTAGATAATTTTATATTACTTACCTCAAAATTATATTAAAATCTTTTAATTGAAATCATTTGATTTAATTTCAAAAGTTTGATATTCACAAGAAAAAAAAAAGAAAAAAACATTGAACATCAATAACAAACACTAGATAAATTCAATTATACAAATGATATATACAAATTCAAATTTATGATTAATAATCTCGTATAATAATTTTTAGAACATTGGGTATATATTTGAATAATTTGGTTTTAATACATTTTTATGATTCTCAAATATATTTTTATATAAAACACAAAATTATTTATTTAAGAAATAAAATATTCAAAATGGATAATTTTTTATATATACTAATTTACTTTATAAATATAATATTAGAAATTATGTACATACTCTATTAATGCCTAGATGCGCCTAAGCAACGATTAATCCTTATACACGCTAGAGCCCTAGTGAACAGGTACCGCCTATCGATTTTTTGAACCTTGATTGTAGCTGCAATAACCTTTAATATTCGAATGAATGTTCCAAACTTTCTAAAAACCATGCTCTGAAGCTCTTAGATACATCTAGTTCTTACATCAATCATATGAAGTCGAACCAAAAAGGGCTAATTACAGAATCTAAAAAGTTTAAAATTTTTACACACATGAAGAAAAATCCAATACATAATTTTGAAACAAAAATAAAATTAGCAAATTGGATTCAGAAACAATTAACCAAATTGGGAGAATCTCTAACCATAACCTAGGCGAGCAAGGAAAAACGGAGGCGAAGAGTATGGTTGCAAGGATTAACGGCGGCTATGAGAAGAGGGGTATCAATGAGAAGAGGAGGATGGAGAGTGAAAGAGGAGGATCGAGGGGAAGAGGAAGATGGAGAGGAGATGACTAGGAGTCAAGTTGGCGACAAGCTCCACCAACGATGAGATGTCACTGCGACGAGAGGAGGATGACGACGAGGTGGGGTGATTAGAGAGAGTTTAGGGTTTTTTTTTTACTTCATTCAATACATTAGTGTGGGTTGTTTTTTATTCACCCAATTGTCTTCTTTTTTTATTCTTAACATTTCAAAAATTCAAAAATTTAATTTTTTCATAATAAAAAGGTTATTTCTATATGTTTAAATTTGGATTGGGTAATTTAAACTTAACAAAATATTAATATCATTCTACTACCGTGATTTTGAAGGTATTATTCTATCAATTAACTTGAAAATATTATTCTAGTATATTAGCACTTTAATTAATGATAGTTTGTCTAAACATATAAATTAGCAAAAGGGAACATTTTAAGAGCATCTCCAACGGATAACTTTTACTAGTGTCTTTATATTTAATAAATAATAAAACTAAAGATATTCTTATATGAACAGTGGTTATAGTGTCTCTCACAAGACACTAATGATATTTTTAAAACACTCAAAGTTATTAAATTTAATATATATCAATGGTAAAGACACTCTACATATAATAACCGATGTGATTGCTCTAAAGTTTGATACAGTAAGCAACAATAGGACTTCCACCTCCATTACCAATACGACTTTCTAACACTAGCGTCCTTGCGTAACTTATCAGAGATGGTCGCAATAAATAATTTATTCTCCTACAAGGAACCAAATCACAGGGTTCTTCAGGATGTGTTACCAAATATATCAAGCATTCATGGGTAATTTAGATTCTTAACTAGTATTGGTATCATGAGTTGCATATACTGTATACTGTAAAGTTTTTTTATTGGAAAAAACATAATAAACTCATCTTAACTCTAAAAACAACGGTATAAATTTTAAGTGACACAATTACATGGAACGATAAAAAAACAATTCATGTAAAATTAATCAGTTTTTGGTAAACAACCAAATTTGGGGTGTTAACCAACTTATAGATTGCTAAAATACATTTGTAAAAGAATAAATAACTGAGGAAAAAAAAAGGTGTGTATAATAGATACACAAAAATCCGAATGTTTGGCTAACGTGGATTCTCTAAAACATATGTAGCCTTTGTTTCATGTGAACTTACAGGACTCTCAGGCAAATCCATGTCATCTCCTTGTCCCCATGACCCAACATACTGCTGAACCACAAGAACTGACACAGTGGCTGCAAAATCTGATGAAGCAAGCAAATCTCCAATGCCTCCAAGCTCAGGACACTCACTCCAATCAGTTAAACCTGCGGTTAGAGGAGAGGACATACCTTCTCCTCTTCCAACTACAAACAGATCATGAGAACTATCCATTGATCTTACTGCTGAAACAGTCTCTTCTCCATTGCTCACCAGTTTCTCTATATATATAATTGATTCGAGTTCCGCATTTTCAGCCCTGAAGTTATTTATGAACTCATCATCAAGCTGTTTTTGCTTTTTAATCTCCAAGTTCATCTTTGGTACCTTTTGGTCAGACTCATTAGCTGCGCGTGTGGAAGCTGCTTCTGTATGATCTCCATCATGAATGAACCGTAACACTTTTAAAGTAATCCCTGGATGTTGAGCCATTCTCCAAGCATAGGCTAAGGCTTCTCTATCATCTGGACCACCGAAAAACAGAACAGCAACTTGGAGAGAGACAGTGTTTGAGTTAAGTCTTGTAGCTCCATTAAGTCCTCTGTCTACAAGTATTCCAACTGAACAAGGTGTGTTTTCAAGTATGTTTTGATTGACTAAACGGTACGCTGGATTTGTAGCTTCCATGCCTCCATCAACTGTTTGTTGTTTGTGAAATGGTATGATTATGAAAGATACACGTTTGTCTTCTGCTAAGCTACATACATCTTCATGCATTGTTGAGTAAGGTGAAATAGCTGTTAAGGGTTGAACAGCAACAAAAGCAGCATGTTGTTCATAGTTCTCAAATGCGTTGATGATGTGATCTGATTGAGCTTGTGTTCTGTTAAGTGCTGGTCGTCCTGATTTTCGTGTGTTGTGTACAATCAAAATTGCGGATGCTCGACCAGTGAGTTCAACTAGGTGGAGAACGTATATACATATGGGAGATCTCTTTGTAGCATGTGAAGCTTCAAGAAGATTGATTATAGTAGGAACATTACGCGGCGTGTGGACACAGACAAGTACTCGAAGCTCGCTGTCTGGCTTTGTCTGTTGAATCGTACGTCTCTTGTAAGAAACAGATTTTTTCACTGGTCTATATAGGACTGTTACAATAGGTGTGATAACTCCTGTCATAATCAAGGCTATAAGCACCATGGTAGCAAATGTCTCATCATCTAAAACCTTTTGGTCTTTTCCAACATTGAGAACTATCATTTCAACAAGTCCTTTAGTGTTTAGGAGCAGGCCAAGAGTGATGCCTTCACGAACTGGCATGCCATGGAAAAATGCAACAATAACAGTACCGATGACTTTTCCAGTGCAGGCTAGGAAGATAACAAGCATTAGAGTTGCCCAAGTGGCAGGGCCTTGAATAGCAGCTATATTAGTCTTAAGACCACTTATGGCAAAGAAGAGGGGTAAGAGAAGACCTGAGACAAAATCTTCAAGTTTCTCAATTAGGGTGAGACCAAGAGGTCCATTGGGAATCACAAGACCGAACACAAATGCTCCAAAGACTGAATGTGTTCCTATTGCATCAGTAATGAAACCAGCGATCATGACTCCTGTTAAGATGATGCATATATAGAACTCACTATAGTTCTCTCCTTCAGGGGTTTTACGTATGATCCAAGCAATGCCTGGTCTCACAACAAAGACACAAATAGCGATAAAAACTGCACTAGAGATCATTACCCAAAGGGAAGCAAATGAAGTTTTGTCACTCTCGGCCAATGCAATAGCTAAGGCCAAAAGAATCCAAGCAAACATGTCGTTAACCAAGGCTGCAGACATCGATATCCGACCAATCTCGGTATGAATGAGCTTGAGCTCAGCAAGAATTCTTGCAAGGACCGGAAATGCTGTAACCGAGAGTGCAACACCGAGGAAAAGTATGTAAGTGCCTTGACTCAAGTGGTCTTCTGATCTATGCATAGAGAAAGAGAAGGCAGCTCCAATTAAGAATGGTAAAACCATTCCACCTATAGCTATGGTTAGGGCTCGCTTCCCTGTCTTGCGTATAGCCATAATGTCCATCTCTACACCAACCAAGAAAAGGAAGTAAAGTAAACCCACATTAGCCATTGTTTCAAGAACCAGCACACTTCTTTGAGGGAAGACGGTGTTTGCGAATTTCGAGGAGCGCCCAAGTACCGATGGCCCTAGCACGATTCCACCCTATAAATAAATTAATAAATGTTATGTTTTAGAATATTATATAAGAGATATACGTCAATCTACGTTTTTTTGCTTCACATGTATGAAACTTTACGTAGAATAATCTCTAACGTAAGATTAAAAACAAAGGAGTTTTTTTGGTTATACTCACAAGGATCTCGGAGATAACACGAGGTTGACGAAAGGGCTTGAGGATAAAGACGAAGAAACGAGTGACGACAATGATCAAAGTTAACTGAAGAACAAAGAGAGGAAGAGAGAAATCGAGAGGATTATCGCCTTGCCAAACTCCATTGGTCGTGATCATGCTTGGTGCGTAACATACTATGGAATGGTCCACAATACTTTCTTCAGGTGTCGCCATTTTTTTTTCCTATCAAAAACTTGAATTTGATTGAAAAGTTTTAATTTACAGGAATATTATACATACAAACACTTTGGCATATGTGAGAAAGGGAAATGGATTTAAAGTTGGTGGTATTCCGTATCATCATCCTCACTACTCAACAAGTCAAAAAAAAACATTATTGGTCATCTCTATTTTTGGTATTCTTTTTCTATTATTAGAACAATCAAAATTATTTTTCAGGTGTTTAGCTAACTGTTTTTTATACGATTAATAATGTTTATTTAGACGATTAATAATGATTTTATCTTCAAATGCGTTTCTTACAGTTGGTTGTTTTCTCTTTTGCAGGTTTGGGAACTCCATCTTAAGGCTATATAGTTTTAACTTATTATTTCATACATAAGTCATCATATTTGTAATTTTCCATTTTTATTCGTGTTGAAATTCCTTGTGTTGGTTTACATTTTATTTTCCTATACTTTCACATTTTGGTTTATTCTTCTGGTTGAATTTTTTTATTTTTTTATTCATTGACATTTTTGTCCACGATTCATATATATGCAAATACAACCACGCATTATAATTGTTCTGTTTCTATGTATGTGACTAAATTTTTACTCCAAAATATGTACATTTTTAAACTTATTTTAGCTTCCATATATTTAGCAAAGCTTTAGTAATCGTCGGAAGAAAGTCCGATCAACACAGTAACAGTTCTTCTTTAACAGTAGGTGTTTATTTCTTCTCCACGAACACAAATTATATTCACATATTACTTATAAGTTAACATAAAACCAAAACTCCTCTCTTAATTCTTGGCCACATATTACTTGTAACATAAAACCAAAACTCCTCTCTTCATTCTTGGCCACATATTACTTGTAACACAAAACCAAAACCTCTCTCTTAATTCTTGGCCACATACACTGTTTCCAAGTCCCATCAAAAATATATTAAAAATGTCCCCCTCTTGCTCCTAATGACTTCATCCCACTTGGTCAACCCATCTCCCGCCAAAACTCACCGATACTTCTTCTCTCTGTTTTTGAGGGTAAAAGAGTCCTGAATAGTTTACTATTTTGGATCTGTTCATTTCTTATGGTAGAAACTAGAAAATGGCAAAATCAGAGACTCGCATCATTAAAGTTCTAGAATTGTTAACCTCTTAACCCAAAAAAATAGTTATCGAATCATTAAAGTTTTATGGGTTAATTAGTTTATAGAGAATTATCCAAATTTCAAAAAAGAATTAAATGAGAATAATATTTCAATATGTTTTAATGCATTTACATACTAGTAAATAATTATTGTATATATAAAATTTAAAATAAATTTTGATGCAATTTGAGAAAATAATATTCTATAATTTTAAAGAAAAATATAAATAAACTCCCACAAAATTATAAATCTACTAATAAATAAACAACATTAAAATCATATTTCATTAAAATATGATATATATACAATATATATATGATTATTAATTTATGTTATTAATGGGATCATATATTTACATAGAAATTTTAAAAAAAAAATATTATCTTAATACTTATCAAATGTGTCAAATATTACACCGGCTCAACTTGTAGCCGTGATAATTTATTAATTTAGAGAGATTGTCAATTTATAGAGTATTAATTTATAGAAGTTATACTTACTTATAAAAATTTACAGAAAAAGCAAAATTGAAAAAAATTGAAAAAAAATTATCTCTCATGTTAAATATAATAATATTGATTTCTTAAATGCCTTTATATGCATTCTCTAAATTAAAATATATTTATAAGTGTAAAATTATTTTTATATACCGTTTCAAACCTCCTAAAATAAATACTTTTAATTTGTTATTTTAGAATTTATTTACAAATAGATTTTTAAAATTTTATGATATTAATACAACTTTATTATATATTATAAATATATTTGATAAATTTTATATCAAACCATTACCACAACCACTGTCAATTAGTCAGAATATTCAAAATTTATATTAAAAGTTGTGTAATATATATATATATATATATATTATTGATAGGGTACGACAACATAACTCTTCATAGAGTGTCAAATTCTAATCACCAGCATTTTTGTATGATCAAAATAATGACATGTTAGTAAACTATTTAATTCAGCAAAAAGAAGATTCAGCAAAAAGAAGTTTTAGCTCGTGGAATAATGATATCTTGAAATCTGTTTTAGTTTTTGAAGATCAAGATTAGTACAGTCCATTTGCTTTGGTTAAATTCAAAATGAAGATAAAAGAGTTTGGAATCATATCTATTATGCACATTATTCGGTTAAATTTGGGTATTGGCTTGCAATAACTAATTTAAATACCCAAAATCAAAATATTTTGAGACCACATGGAAATCTGGTCATAAAAAAAGTGTGGAATTTATCAATAATGAGAAAATTAAAACACTTTATCTGGTGAATTTTATCAAAATCAATTGGTACAAGAACAAGGCTAAATACACGAGTTGTTTATATAGATAAAAATATCAAAGTGTTGTCAATCTGATGAAACTATTAATCATCTAATTTTTACTTGTCATCTAGCTCTTCAAACATGGAGAATATCAAAGTTATCACACATGCATCAGTTCAACCTGTAAAAAATATAGAGGAATATTTAGGGTTTATGACATATTGGAAATCAAGAAATGAATTAATTTTTAACAAAAAAAATTTATCCAAAGAATGATATACCACTTGCAAAGTCAGAAGCTCATGAATGGATTAATAATAATAATCTTCAAAATCGATCAAAAATCCCAGTATTGCAAAAATCATGGATCTGATGTAGATGGGTGGAAATATAATAGTGATGGTTCCCAATACACCAAACTACTAGTGGTTAGTTATACATGAGCAATGTTCAAGAAAGCGCTAAGCGCTAGTCGGGCGGTGACCCTCCGCTTAGCGCCTAGTCGGGGCCTAGACGATTTTAGGCGGTTTAAGCGGTTTAAGTAATTTTATAATAAATATATATTTAAATACATATATATTAACATAATATAATATAACATAATAAAATTATAAAATTGAATAATTTAAATTTTTTAAATTATAAGAAGGTGAAGAATATCAATGTTTTGTAATTTTAAGTTTTTTAAATAACATTTTTTATTTTATAAAAACATAGATATTAAATAATTTATTAGATCCGCATATCTCACATAATTCATAACTCATATAATTAACGTTTAATTTATTTAATTATCGCATATTTTGCTAAATCTAACTATCCGTATAATATAAACCGATATTTTAAAAATTTAAGCGGCCGCCTAGACCGCTTTTTAGAACGTTGTACATGAGTGATGGAATTACCAAAATTTAGGGTGCAACTCATTTATGTCAACATCAACACCACTTGGAATGGAAAGTAAAAATTTATTAATTACTATACAAATTAGTGGTTATGGAGGTTTTACTATGGTTATTTTCAAAGGAGATGGTCAAATACTTGTGAAGATCGTCCAAAATAAGACGAAAGACATTTTCATTTTGAATATATGCAAAGATATAAGAGATTGAATAAAAAAGTTGAAAATATACGAGTGATATATGTCTCAAGGAATTTTAATGGATCAACATATTTGTTAGCTACACACAGAATGTTTTTATTGTAATTGTATTTTACCCACCAAATTTATTAACTGAATGTTTATATCATTATTACATTCATTCTCGATAATTAATAAAACTGTTTTTGCCATTAATATATATATATATATATATATATTGAGTCAATTTGCAAAATGATCCAAATCTTGATACACTTTAGGGAAATGACTATGTACCATAAAATATTACTAACTAACGTTTTTGCCTATGAAAAACCAAAAAAAATACCCTGAATCAAATGATAAGAGACATATATAGAATGGATAATTAAAGAAAATAGCATGCATCATGTAAAATAGTATGTATCATATTAAAATAGCAAGTTTATCACTCATGGTCATTTTCTAATAAGATCATCAAACCAACTTTATTTGTTGGTAAAATCCTAATATATTTGGGCTTATGGAAATATATTATAGTAGAACCTCTATAAATTAGAGTCTATTTGTTTCTCCATCTAATGTTTCCATTCAGATAGTTCATGGAGATAATTTATCTGGATAATCTATTTGAATATTGTATGTTTCTATTTTACTTATTTTATTTAAATGATTCATCTCAATTTGCTTGTTTAGTTTTTGTAAATTTTTATTTTCATCTAAATGATTTTAGTAGGAAAATGACTAAAATTCCCATGTTTTCATCTAAATGATTTTAATACTCTATAAATTTATAAACATTATAAATAATAAAAATTTCTAGCCATGACTCGGACTAATACGAAAACTAACTAAATTCGATAACAAAATAAAAAAAAACAATTAGAGACTTCTATGTGAATATATGGTCTCAATAATATCATGAACTAATACTTATATAATATATATACATATATAAGAAATAATATACATATATGATATTTTAGTATTATTTTAAAAAGGAATGTTGTTAGATCTCATTTCTAATTTTATTGTATCAAACGATTATTGTATTTTGTTTAAAAAAAATTATACTCTAGTATTTTTTTAATAAATCTATAACTTTTTCATTCAAATATCCAAATTTACGGTATGTTTTCACCTTAAAAATTCGAATTTGTGTATCTTATTTACATAAGTGAATTCCTCTAGTAAATGTTATTTATCTCCAAATTTTTTTCTTTTCAATATCAAACTATGGAAATTAGAAAAAATGATCTCAACTAAAAAAATATATTTAAACAAGATCAAGTTATCTGATTTTATTTTAAAATTTAAATGATAAAAGTAAAATTACTTTTTAAAAATTAATAAATTATCAAAGTCCTACCATTATTAATTATAGAGGTTTTAGTAGGAAATAATTTAATTAATGGGCAATACATCTAAATTTCTCTAAAAGTAGAAGAGCTGTTGCATTCAATCTTATCTCATAAAAAACAAAATCGTTTGATAATCACTTATCTTACAACACATTTTTGTTTTCTTCTCATTTAACATCTAAATAAGTTGGAGTGAAAATACTTTTGCTAATATTTATTGATTATGATATAGATAAGAAATTGGCAAATCACAAATATAAAAGAAAAGAAAATTACACAAAGGAACACGTGACTCTTCATTTCTTGGGAAAGTTAAAGAAGATAGAAGAACAATTGCATGTGAACCCTCTCTCTGTTTCTTTATGTCATAAGAAAACAATGGTCCGTGACCTAACTTAAATTTAGCCACACTTCACTTAAGTCCAATAGAAGCTATAGAAATCGAGCTGTCTTCCTAAACCATACAAACCAATACAAATATACTTATCAAAGTCAAATCAACAATACTTGGCATATAACTTAATACACATTTCTTATAATAAAGTTAGAGAAAGTACAAGAAAACGTATTATTGGCATTGTTCTATTACTCGTCGTTTTTCTCAAAGAGAGAACAAAGCTTCAACAATGGAGAAGCAAGGATGTGAGATTGAAGCTTTAGATATTAATTACAAGATCTTTGTAAGGAAGATTAATGTTAATCCTTTTGGAATCCTTACAAGGAAGCCACGGTCTGAAGCTGACCAGCCGGTTAAGACAGAAGAAGAGCTTGAGCATAAAAGCAACAACGAAGTCAAGCATGTACTTAAAGGAGTGACTTGCAGAGCCAAGCCATGGGAGATTCTCGCCATTGTTGGACCAAGTGGTGCAGGGAAGTCTTCTTTACTTGAAATTCTCGCTGCTAGACTCATACCTCAAACCGGTTCGGTTTTTGTTAACCAAAGACCGGTTGATAGAGCCAATTTCAAGAAAATCTCTGGTTATGTTACTCAAAAGGATACTCTGTTTCCTTTGCTTACGGTTGAGGAAACTCTTTTGTTCAGTGCTAAGCTACGTTTAAAGCTCCCTGCTGATGAACTTAGATCACGAGTTAAGTCGTTGATCCATGAGCTTGGGCTTGAAGCTGTAGCCACAGCTCGTGTTGGTGATGATAGCGTCAGAGGGATATCGGGTGGAGAGAGACGTCGTGTCTCCATAGGAGTTGAAGTGATTCATGACCCCAAAGTGCTGATCCTTGATGAGCCAACCTCTGGTCTTGATAGTACTTCGGCTCTGCAGATTATAGACATGCTCAAGCTCATGGCTGAAACAAGGGGCCGTACCATAATTCTGACTATCCACCAACCGGGATTTAGGATAGTCAAACTGTTCAATTCTGTTCTTTTGTTGGCCAATGGCTCAACCTTGAAGCAGGGCTCGGTTGATCAGCTTGGTGTGTATTTAAGGTCAAATGGTTTGCATCCTCCTCTTCATGAAAACATAGTTGAATTCGCCATTGAATCAATAGAAGCCATCACAAAACAGCTGCAGATACAGCAAAGCAGAAGAGTAGCTCAAGTCCTTGCATCACAAACAACAACAGTACAAGAGAAGAGATCAGAAGATAATCAAGGGGAGAGCAAAAGTGGAAAACTCACACTACAACAGCTGTTTCAACAAACAAAGGTTGTTGATGTAGGAACGATGAAAATAGCAACAGAGTTCACCAGAGATTTCGCAAACTCAAGACTTGAAGAAACTATGATATTAACACATCGATTCTCCAAGAACATTTTCAGAACCAAGGAGCTTTTTGCGTGCAGGACAGTTCAGATGTTAGGTTCAGGAGTTGTTCTTGGTCTGATATTCCACAATCTTAAAGACGATTTAAAAGGCGCCCGAGAAAGAGTCGGTCTCTTTGCGTTCATTTTGACATTCCTGCTAACTTCAACAATAGAGGCACTCCCAATATTTCTGCAAGAAAGAGAGATTCTGCTAAAGGAGACCTCTAGTGGAAGCTACAGAGTATCTTCATACGCCATCGCTAATGGACTAGTCTACTTGCCATTTCTGCTCATCCTAGCTATTCTATTCTCAGTCCCAGTGTACTGGCTGGTGGGACTGAATCCTAACTTCATGGCATTTCTGCACTTTATGCTCCTAATTTGGTTGATCCTCTACACAGCAAACTCGGTAGTTGTGTGCTTTAGTGCATTAGTTCCTAATTTCATCGTTGGAAACTCAGTGATCTCCGGTGTGATGGGGTCATTCTTTCTGTTCTCCGGCTACTTCATATCGAACCATGAGATCCCTGGTTACTGGATTTTCATGCATTACATCTCTTTGTTCAAGTACCCGTTTGAAGGTTTTCTGATTAATGAGTTCTCCAAGTCAAGCAAGTGTTTGGAGTATGGATTCGGGAAATGCTTGATAACTGAAGAGGAAATACTAAAAGAAGAAAGGTATGGAGAGGAAAATAGATGGAGAAATGTTGTGATCATGCTTTGTTTTGTCTTGCTCTACAGGTTCATTTCATATGTGATTCTGAGGTGTAGATGTTCCCAAAGATGTTTCAAAACCACACTTGGTTGACATGAGGTGGTTAACAATAATGTCTGTTCTGCAAAACATTGGGAAACAAGTTTGTTAAAAATGTCTAGTTATTTACTTCGTATAGAAAACTGAAGATGTGAAATTGTTGTTTATGCAAAAGGAAAAAAATTTCAATTGATTCTATATTCTCACATGTATGTTTCAACAAAATGAAAACATATCTACTTACATGGCAATGTGATCAGAGAAACAAATCTAATAACCATAACTCAAAGCCTCTTCACATCTATCATATCATGTTGTGCATGTAAGTCAAGAAGACAAGAATTTGTCTGTGGCCCAGAATAACATATGCCAAGGCCCACGTCCATCACACCAAGATCAGCCCAAGCTACAGCGATCATCTTCCTTTGTCATAAACGACAAAGTTCCCGCACAGAGCTCAAAGACGACGGGAGGAGCTGTTAGAGCAAGCTGTCAATTAGTACTCTATAACAAATTTGATTCTCTCTTATCATTTGAGAATGGTTAGATGATTGACATCTGTCTTCATATTTCATCTTTTGCTTAGATCTAGAATGTTCTTCAAAGTCTATATAAGAAGACTTTCTATAATCTTTTTACGGCAAGTTAATAAAATAAGAAATTCCAGCCTTTCATTTCTTTCTTTGTTTATTTACATGGTATCAGAGCTTTCTTAAAAAGCCTTAACAGGTTGCTATAATGGCGGAAACTCTCGATCCTTATCCTTTTCCTTCTACACTTCATATCACTAGTTCTGTCAATATTAAACTCAATGATAACAATTATCTCTTATGGAAAACACAGTTCGAGTCTCTTCTCCGCTGTCAAAAACTCCTTGGCTTTGTCACTGGTCAAATCCAAGCTCCTCCGGTAACGATCGTCAACAACGTCGATGGTGTTCTTGTTGAAAGTCCAAATCCAGTTTATGAAGCTTGGATGTGTACAGACCAGCTCATCAAATCATGGATCTTTGGGACGCTCACTGAAGAAGTCTTAGGTTATGTTCATGCCTTATCTTCGTCACAAGAATTCTGGCTTTCACTGGCAGATAACTTCAATAAGAGCTCCATTGCTCGTGAGTTTGATCTAAGACGACGTTTGCAACTGCTCACCAACAGAGGTAAAGAACTGGTTGTCTATTGCCGTGAGTTTCGTGGTATTTGTGATCAACTGAGTTCTATCGGAAAACCTGTTGAAGAGTCCATGAAAATTTTCACATTCCTCAATGGTTTATCTCGTGAGTTTGATCCTATTTCAACAGTTGTTCAAAACTCCATGTCTCGCTACCCACCTCCGACGTTCAATGATGTTGTTTCAGAGATCTCTGGTTTTAATACTCGTCTGCAATCTTACGAAACAACAAATGATGCTACTCCATTTGCTGCCTTCCAAACTCAAAAGCCAGGATATTCAGGGTCAAATCAGAGAGGGAGAGGAAACTCTTATTCACGCTTTGGAAGTCATGGTCGTGGAGGTTTTTCTACCCGTGGTAGAGGCTTCTCTCAGCAAGTTAATTCATCTCAAGCTTCAGAAGGGTCACAAAATACTCGTCCCATCTGTCAAATATGTGGTCGTATTGGCCATTCTGCTTTAAAATGTTGGAACCGCTTTGATAATACTTACCAAAGTGATGATGTGCCTCAGGCTTTAGCTGCAATGAGAATTTCAGATGCAAATGGTCAGGAATGGTTCCCGGATTCAGGAGCATCGGCTCATATAACATCTACCACCGCTTCTCTAAACACCACCACACCATATTCTGGATCTGAAACAGTGATGGTAGCAGATGGCAACTACCTCCCTATAACTCACGTTGGCTCCACAGTCCTCAACACCACAACAGGTAGCATTCCACTTCATGATGTTCTTGTTTGTCCAACTTTGCAGAAAAATCTTTTGTCAGTTTCAAAGCTGTGTGAAGATTACCCATGTGGAGTTTTCTTTGATGCTAATATGGTTTATGTGATCGATCTGGCTACCCAGAAAGTGGTAACAAGGGGACCACGTCGTGAAGGGTTATATGTATTGGAGAACAAGGAGCTTATGGCATTCTATTCTAACAGACAAGTTGCTGCTAGTGAGATGATATGGCATCAGCGTTTAGGTCATGCAAACCTTCAAATTCTCCAGATTCTGAAGAATAACAAGGCAATTTCAGTTAATAAGAGCAGTACATCTCCCATTTGTGAACTTTGCCAAATGGGAAAGAGCTCAAAGCTTCCTTTTTCTTATTCTAAGTCTAGTATCATGGAACCCTTAGATCGAATTCATTGTGATCTTTGGGTTCCTTCTCCGGTTGTATTAGTTCAAGGGTTCAAATATTATGTTGTTTTTGTGGATGAATTTTCAAGATACTCATGGATATTTCCTCTCAAATTAAAGTCTGACTTTCTTGGAGTATTTGCTGCCTTTCAAAAACAAGTAGAGACCCAATTGGAAAAGAAAATAAAAGTGTTTCAAAGTGATGGAGGGGGAGAGTTTATAAGCAACAACTTCAGAACACATCTTAGAAACCTTGGCATAACTCATCTACTATCATGTCCATCTACTCCACAACAAAATGGTATTTCTGAAAGGAAACACAAACATCTCACAGAACTTGGTCTAGCAATGTTGTTTCACAGCAAGACTCCTCTAAAGTATTGGGTTGAAGCTTTCTATTCGGCCAATTTCATTACTAATCTCCTTCCATCTGAAGCGTTAAACAAGCAAAGTCCCACTGAGGTTCTATTCAACAAAGTTCCTGATTATTCATTCCTTCGAGTTTTTGGTTCAGCGTGTTACCCTTGTCTAAGACCCTTCACTCAACATAAGTTTGAACCAAGATCTCTGTTGTGTGTTTTTTTGGGATATCATGCGCAATACAAAGGCTACCGATGTCTCTACCCTCCTACAGGACGTGTATACATATGCAGACATATCATTTTTGACGAGTCCCAACTTCCTTTTGCTGATAAGTATAATCATCTAACTACTCGGTACAAGACTGGGCTCTTAAATATGTGGCAAGCTGCTCAGGATCCGGTAGCAGTACCTAATTTACTGCCTTCTGTGCCTATGGAGGTTGTAGAATATCCCCAAGATACTCTATCAAGATCTTTAACATTATCAGAAAAGGATGGTGCCTCATTTGATGCATCCTCTGAAGTGATATCATCTGATGATATAAGCACCGATCAGAATATCAATGTTCATCCGATGTAGACCAGGTCCAAAGCGGGGATTCGAAAACCAAACCCACGATATGCTCTAGTTGCAAGTAAACTTATTCCATCTCTCCCAAACACTATTACAGAAGCATTAGCTCATCCTGGTTGGAATCAGGCGATGCTAGATGAATTAGAGTCCATTTATCAAAATCACACTTGGTCTTTAGTTGTTCCGACAGATGGTATGAATGTTTTGGGTTGTCGGTGGGTTTTCACCATAAAGCTTAAGGCTGATGGCTCGTTGGATAGATTAAAAGCTCGCCTTGTAGCAAAAGGTTTCAATCAAGCAGAGGGTGTCGATTTTGTTGAGACATATAGTCCTGTGGTTCACACATCTACAATTCGAATTGTCCTATCAGTTGCAACTGCAAAGAATTGGCAAATAATTCAACTAGATGTCAAGAATGCATTCCTTCATGGGGATTTACAAGAACAAGTTTTTATGATCCAACCTCCTGGATTCGAAGATCTGTCTCATCCTACCCATGTTTGCTCACTTAAGAAAGCTCTGTACGGTCTTAAGCAGGCACCCCGAGCGTGGTTTGATAAGTTTAGTCATTATCTCCTTGAGTTTGGTTTTGAATGCAGTAAGGCAGACCCATCTCTCTTTGTCTATCATTAGAACGGTAATACTCTTGTCTTGCTAATTTGCTATGAAAGATCTGGGAGAATTTCATTTCTTCCTAGGAATTCAAGCAGAAAAGAATGCTAAAGGTCTGTTTCTCTCTTAGACCAGATATGTTGAGGAAATTCTTCGTCATGCTAACATGACTGGCTGTAATTCTGTTCACACACCTCTCCCGCTACGGCTTGATCATGTTTTCAAAGATACAAAGTTGTTCTCGGAGCCTAGCTATTTTAGGATTTTGGCTGGTAAGCTCCAGTACCTTACAATAACACGACCTGACATCCAATTTGCTGTTAATTTCATCTGCCAAAGAATGCATTCACCAACAGAGTCTGATTTTGGTCTACTTAAGCGGATCTTGAGATATCTTATGGGAACAATGACTATGGGGATTCAACTTTACAAGAACAGTAATCTTTCATTGGTTTCTTACAGTGATAGTGATTATGCCGGTTGTCAGGACACTCGCAGGTCTACATCCGGTTTTTGTGCCTTCCTTGGATTGAATATAGTATCTTGGTCCGCAAAGAGACAACCTACTGTGTCCCGATCCTCAACCGAGGCAGAGTATCGATCTCTTGCTACAACAGCCTCTGAACTCACTTGGATTTCTTCTGTCCTTCGTGACCTGGGAATTTGTCAGTCCATGCCAGCTCTTCTCAAGTGTGACAATCTGTCGGCTGTTCATCTAACAGCAAATCCTGTGTTACATAATCGATCAAAACACTTCGAAGTTGACTACCATTATGTTCGTGAACGAGTTGCTCTTGGGGTTCTAGAAGTTCAACATGTTCCAGCCAGTCTGCAGATTGCAGATATTTTCACTAAGTCTCTTCCCCGACGATCCTTTCAGCATCTCCGATCCAAACTGAATGTTGTGACTTCTCCCACCATTAGTTTGCGGGGGAATGTAAGTTAAGAAGACAAGAATTTGTCTGTGGCCCAGAATAACATATGCCAAGGCCCACGTCCATCACACCAAGATCAGCCCAAGCTACAACGATCATCTTCCTTTGTCATAAACGACAAAGTTCCCGCACAGAGCTCAAAGACGACGGGAGGAGCTGTTAGAGCAAGATGTCAATTAGTACTCTATAACAAATTTGATTCTCTCTTATCATTTGAGAATGGCTAGATGATTGACATCTGTCTTCATATTTAATCTTTTGCTTAGATCTAGAATGTTCTTCGAAGTCTATATAAGAAGACTTTCTGTAATCTTTTTACGGCAAGTTAATAAAATAAGAAATTCCAGCCTTTCGTTTCTTTCTTTGTTTATTTAAAGTGCATAACCCGAAACCATTGAATTCCATGAACAATGATCATAGGCATCAATGCGTCAATTCTGTATAAAAAAATCTCATAGGTGAAAGGAGATTTGACAATAGAAGCATGGATGCACAACGTACATCAGTTGATGATAATTTGAATCGAGAAGTTTTGCGAATGGTGACGAATTTATGAAAGAGAGATCAATATATAAAAGCTTGACTGAACTTTTAAAGGGGGAATTTCTCATATATATGCCCCTTCTTATAAATAATGAAATTCGAAAAATCGATTAAATAAATATATATATATATATATATAATTGTATACGATATCAAGTAAGTCAGTGGTTCAGGATCTTCCGTACGCGTCCGCATGATCCAGATTCGAATTTGGAATTCGGGGTACAACCGGTACGACTAAAGATAAATTGCGGATTTAATAGTCAGTTGTACTAGATATCTAGTACGACTAGGGTATATTGCGGGTATACTGGGTACAACTGGTAGTGAGTTGTACAAGGTATCGACTAGATATGACTAGGGTATATTGCAGATATACTAGGTACGACTGGTAATCAGTTGTACTCAATTGTATTCAGCGAGTTAAAAACAATTTTAAATAAAAATAAAGGATTTTTTTCGTTATTTTACATAAAAAATTATAAAGATTGAATAGAGATATAAAGATTAAATCATATGGGCCGAAAATCATATGAGAAATTCTTTTAACAATATACTCTATACCAATAGAAATATGATGTTTAAGAGTATAATTATTCATCGCATCCTCCTCGTCCAACAACTGAATTATTGTTTTTCTTGTATGTACGACCATTTATATTTTTCTTTGACTTTGTTCTACAAAATTTTAAATTACAATATTATTTATTAATCCATATTTAATTAATATTTAAATTAAAAATAAAAAACCTAACTTATATTTACCCTGAGAGTTTTATCTATGGTATGAGTTGAAACTTCCATGGGAGGACTTGAAACTTTTGTGAAACGTTTTAAACTTATTAGACCATTCTCATGGGTCATTTACCAATATAGGGTCTTTATTAATGTAAGACAAAGTTTTATAAAAGAAACAAGAGAGAATTTTGGGTAGAAATAAACCAAAAATAAAAAAAAATAACTTTCAATCGATATTTGTTATGTTGATAGTGTTTTTTGTGTCTTGGCAGAGATAGTGATAATACTGTAATCAATTTTTTTTTTATTGTAAAGACGCAGTAAAAAGTGACAGATGTACATGTTCTTAGCCTCATAGAATTAGAGTTCGCCGATGATTTGAAGAAATATATATATAGTGAAATTCAACAGTTAGACATATTGTTTAGAAATTAATTTGTTTTCTGACACATAAATATATAAATAATTTTTATCTTACTTTAATGCAAATATATATATATATATATATATATATATTAATATTGATATAGTACATAAATACTTTTGCATATAATTATAAATATTTATGGTGGTAAAAGTATTGCTAATTAAAGGTTTATTTTGTATAACTAAAATTTTTCTTATTTTGAATAACATGATATATCATATTATGAAAACAAATATTATTGGACATATATATACAAGTATATCTATAAACTTGTAATGTAATATACACATTTCTTCATAAAAACAGGTTAAAATTTTAGATCTTCATAAAATTATATATGATGTGTACAATAATCTATCTATAAATATTAAACTAATGTAGAATATAAACTGCATTTATATAAAATTTCAAACTTCTAAGTTAATTTTATTATTCAAATATGAAAAAGACATCTAATTTTCTTAAATTATAAGATACTAAAATATAAATATATTCATATCAGATTTGCTAAGGTTTATTAAATTAGATAATTACTACTACTTTAACTCAATTCGTATGAAATAAATTAAAAGTTTTAATTTTGATGAAATGGATTAATTATTTATATATTTAATGAGCTGATTTTTATTTAAAAACTTACTTGATTTTTTCAAAATGGAGAAAGACGATTATGTACCTTTATTTGTTTCTATGATTTTTTAGCTTGAAGTGGTTAAATAGTTCATGTTAGGCCTGACAAAATATTCGAGATCCGATTCGAAAATAGAATATTTTATTTTGAAACTCTAGATATCCGGATCTGATCCAGATCTATTTTTATGTATAATTTTTATTTAAAATATATGTATAATACTTAAATATATATTATTTAATAGGTACAAAATTACTTAAAATATAATAAAATAATTTTTCATGAAGTTTTGTGTATTTTAAAAAATTTTAAAGTAATTTAAAAAAATAAATAAATTAATTTCAATTATTTTTAAAATATTTTCAATTAATTTTTATTTTCTGATTTATTTTTAAATAATATTATATTATTATTTTAATAATTTTATATTATTATTATTTTAATAATTTTATGAAAATCTGCATATATTTAATGGATCATGATCGGATATTTAATTCTTCGAATCCGATGGATCTGGATCCGGATACCTTAAATATCTGAGACCTAGTTCACTATGTTAAATAAAATAGGATGATCATGTTTATAAAATGAATTTATTATAAAAGATTTAAGTAATGTTCAAAAAAACCTAAGAGAAAGCTAGATGGTCAGTACTCAGTAGGGACCTAGAGATTAGATGTTACCTATGAGTTAATAGATTATTTTTATATATTCATATATATATATATATATCTATAGTATATATTACTTTAACATCCAAATAATGTGATTTTTAATTTTTATTGGAAAAAGTATAAGGAAACCTAAAAATGTTTATCCCAAATTCAAATTCAAATTCACCACTGAAACTTATCTAAAGTAATAAATTTTCAATCTAAATAGTCTACAATAATAATGATAATGTACGTCACAAGAAAAATAAAATCAATTTCTAGAAAAAACAAAAGAAAATTTCAAAATTAAACCAAATATTTAAATGGACATTTTGGCCGATTAGATCCGAGTTGAACAATTTAAAGAGATATGGAGCACCCTAAACCGAGTTAACGATTTGATTCAGTGATTATAAAAAAATTGGTCTGAACATGCATAAACTGTCGTCTCGTCGTGCCACTAGGCGCCACCTAGCCCGATTTTTAAAACATTAGAATAATTATCTTTTGGAAAATAGTTATTTTAATGCGTTTTTCTGAGTATTGTCCATTATATGTTTTAAAGCGCAGTCAATTATTCAGCAGCAAGAAATACATGTTCATAGTATTAAAGTAGTAATTTCAACAAAAAAAATCAGTTGAATTTTTTTTCATATTTTCAAAAAAAAAATCAGAAATTTTGAAAAAAAATCGGCGATTAATCAGATTTTTACCGACCTCGGAACCGATCTGATTTTAGAAAAATCGTGGCGGTCGACCATCGCCTAGCGCAGAGGGTGGAAGCTCTCGAGATAACGTATCGGCCGTAGGACGAGGGTGGGCCCAATGGTCCTAGAGATAATGTAGGGTCATGGGTCTAGAGAGGGTATAGGCCTACATGCCTATAAAGGATGTGGAGGCTCATGGACGGTGACGGTCAGGGCGTTACAAGTGGTATCAGAGCTCTTGGTATATCAAACTAGTTCTGACCTGTGAGGTAGTCCTGAGGGCGGTAGGTGTGCAACGAGAATGTTGCACTCTCTTAGTTGGGGTGATTATAACATCCCGATTTCTGGTACATGGTGGTGCATAAAGAGATGGCTAAAAGATTTGGTTTGACTACCTATATCACCAAAGTGCACTTATCTTTTCTGTCACTTGTCCAATTAGAATCTCAGAGTTAAGCGTGTTTGGAATGGAGTAACAATAAAATAAATGATATATCGGAAAGTGATTGTTGGTACCACGTGAGTGAGGCCAAAACACGAAAAATATCATATGGTGATTTATAGGGATAGTAACAAGTATTTAGAACCTCTCGAGATAACGTATCGGCCATCGAACGAAAGTGGGTCCAATGAGCATAGAGAGGATGTAGGGTCATGGGCCTTGAGAGAGAACATGAACCTACATGTCTAGAGAAGACGTGCAGACTCACGGCCGATGGCGGTTGAGGCGTTACATTTTGTTTCAAACTTTAAAATGCTAGAAAAATAGTTTTTAGTGATAATATAATACATTAAAGGTTTTAATTGCTACGATTTGATATTTTCAAATTTAAAAATGTTAGTTTTCCCAATTGTATTGTCAATCATATGCTCATTCGAACAAGTACTAACCGGACGAAACCGGAGATCAAAGAAAAAAAAAGAGCGAGTCTCATGGAGTTCCAAATTTGGTAAAAGATCCAAAAATAGGAAAGTTGCCTAGTTTCATGCACTAAGCTTACCCCCATAAAATCAGATAGATCACATATCGTTACATGACATCTCAGAAATAAGAAAGAGAGACATGACTGAGGAGAGCCCAGAAGAAGATCATGGATCTCCAGGAGTAACCGAAACAAACCCAGGAAGCCCTTCTTCAAAGAACAACAACATCAACAACAAAGAACAAGACCGTTTCCTTCCAATTGCTAATGTCGGAAGAATCATGAAAAAAGTTATTCCCGGTAATGGTAAGATCTCAAAAGACGCCAAAGAAACCGTTCAAGAATGTGTCTCAGAGTTCATAAGTTTCGTCACTGGTGAAGCTTCTGATAAGTGTCAAAGAGAGAAGAGAAAGACAATTAATGGAGATGATATCATTTGGGCTATTACAACTCTTGGCTTTGAAGACTACGTAGCTCCATTGAAGGTCTATCTTTGCAAATATAGAGACACCGAAGGAGAAAAAATCAACAGCCCAAAACAACAACAACAAAGACAACAACAACAACAACAACAACAACAGACTCATCATTACCAGTTTCAAGAACAAGACCATAACAACAACATGTCATGTACTAATTACATGTCTCATCATCATCCTTCTCCATTCCTTCCAGCAGATCATCAACCTTTTCCCAATATTGCTTTTTCTCCTAAATCATTACAGAAACAGTTCCCGCAGCAACATGATAATATATATTGATCCTGTTGGAAACTGGTGAGATCTTGCTTTATATATATATATACAATATCATATGCCTTCTTTCTTTCCCTTGTGAGTACATCTTGATGCTTATACATAAATTGTTGCTATATAGACACATTAGATACTTACTTCTTGATTTTTCAGTACATCCATGTCATAATTGTGTAACAGGATACTTCTTCATATATTTTACGGGCAAACATACAAATTTCTAAAGTCATATGGTTTATAAGAGTAGAATCTAAATCCATGTTGATAATCCAATGTTGTGAATATTTCTTTCCCCAAGAGAATATAATGGGGATTAGGACACATCACCTTACTGTTTAAAAGTAGAGTTAGATACTTTACACTAGGCCCATTTGATTTCGGGAAATCAAATGTTCATATAACTTCAAATTGTTCCATTACTCGGGGTATTTTACCACGAAACTAGAATTTGTATCCAACTGATTTTGGAATACGGCACTAAACTGCATTTGATAAGAATCTGATTAGATATGAAAGCAAGCCAATATTATTTGTTGTTTTCTATATATAAATAAGATGAAACACCAACTATGAATCTGATTAAATAATTATTATTTTTTTACATAAAAAACAAGATAGCAGCAGCTATGAATCTGATTGTATTTGAAGCAACAACCCAGTTATAAATTTTTACGTATAAATAAGTGGAAGCAGGGCTTATTTTCATCTTGGAAACCAAACTTAGTCATCTTTGTAGACCAAAGTTGGGTACTCTGGACTCCACATGTTGTTTTCCACATACTTCATCAGCTCCTCCTGCACAAGACACGACGCCACATCAGCATCATAGCTAACAATAGCAGTTGGTTTGTAAATTCTTTGTTTTGGTCTACTTGTTCCTATATTCTACTCTACTGGAGAATTCAGGCAAATACTATTTTGTTCATAGCAAATAAACCAAACTAGATGTTATTATCTATGCGAAATACAATTGGATCATCATGAGTCTCAAACACATCCGAGACGTTATTTTGCTGTCTCATCATTTTCTAGTTCTTATAACAAAGCAGGTTATGAGTTGAATTACCTCATTAAGCTTTTGGAGCTCTCGAGCGTCCATTCCCCTATATCCGCCAACTAAATCCTCCTCAATCGCTTCTGTAATCACCGCAGCCGCTATTCTTTTTGTTATGTCTCGTATCCTGCAAATTTCAATTCCACACGCCGAATATAACGTCTCTCTATTATCTTAGGCAACACTCAGGGATATTGTTCTATTGTGTTACCTTGATATTGGAGGGTATATAATCCCCTTTAGCACTTCATCTTCACTCATGTATGCTGCTAGGCTGCAGTTGTTTAGCAGAACAATGTCATGATCTCATATCCATAAGACATGGGACTCGATTGATTTCATGGTTTCCTTGAATACGAGTTTTACATCGACTGATGTATGAAACCTCAACGTTGAAGGCCTAGGCCTAATTTTTGTGAATACCATTTGGAAAGAACATCTCGAACTACTGTGGTTACTGTCTCTTGGGTGGAGGTATGTTACAGCCCATAAGATCAGCCAAATATGTGACCAATAATATACATGTTCTTTAAAACTATATGAATTTGGTCCGATAGTTATATAGTATGTCACTCACTTCAGCTTAGAAGAAAATAAAATCAGTAAAGATAAACGCAGTGTTAAGGAAAGAGCTTACCACTCGGATGCTGCCTGAAGCATTCCGTCCGTGACGATGGGAGTACCAGATAGAAGAGTCCCAAGTCCAATGCTATATTAAAATTTACAGGATTAGAAAAACATTTTTTTTTCATCCAGTCAAGAATGTATTCAACTCCTTACGACGATAAATAAGTGGAACTAACCCTGGAAATAGGTACATGTTGTTTCCTTGGTTGCAATGTCCTACACGACAATTTCCTGCCATAAGAAAATGTACAAGTATTTTTAAAAGCCTCATATAAAAAAGAGTATATCAATTATCAACTGATGTAGTGGTCCTCATACATACCAAATTCCACATTCTTGAATGGGCTTCCACTTGCAAAAATCATATTTTCCCCTAATATGGAAAATGCATCTTCAGGCGTGCATTCAGCTGTAGTTTAAGCACAAGTAACTACTACATCAGTTCTGAAAAAGAATCACAAATAACCGTAAAACACATTTCAATGCAAACAAAAGGGACAATTTACCATTTTTTGTTGGGTTAGACATTGCAAAAATAGCTGGTCTTGTCGAGGTTGAACCTTTCATGGCTTCTAAAACCTTAAACACAATATCCCAATGACTTTTAGAATATCAACTTCCATATAATGAAATCATGCAAGAAAGAGGCACCAAAACCGCTTAAAGAAAGTTATGAGCTATTCTAGATTCTATTTACTTGTTCATCTACCTAGCAATGAGCATGAAAATCAGATAACGAAGAAAATGATCACTGAAGAAATGTACACAACAGACCACAGCTTAAATCACTTATTCTGTTGCATAGCTCCAGATTATATTAATCCCAGTATGTTAGGCTTTTGACAAATTTCCTTACCTCTTTTGAGAATAACCCTCCAACTGCAGATAAACCAAGAAGCACATCAGGTTTAACTTCTCTAACCTAGCAACAGATGAAACCGAAGACCGTTAGTCTTACAAGAATTAAACAGGAAAACTTTTTGGCGGAGAAGTTCTATCAAGTACCACACTCATTGCCAAATTAGATTTTGTATACTTGATGAACATATTGATAAAAAGAATTACAGACCACTTCCACAAGTGTTGCTCCTTCTTTCAATCCCTGACGCTCCATTTCTTTAATCTTCCTAGCAAAAGGCTGAGCCTCTGGGTCAATATTTTCTCGTCCTTCAGTGATAAGACCCTGATTTAAGTGCAACAAAGAGAGTTAACAAACTTTAGCTCCTTAAGCTATTGCACACAACCACACGCCAAGAAAAGAAGGGATGCTGAAGTGATTTGGCACGTAGTAAAAGGAAACCAGAGGGAAATAACTTGACTGGGGAAAAAATCTTACGAGCTCCCTAAGCTGAAAATTATTTACATTACTATACAATAAAATACCTGCGCATCGACCACCCAAAATTGACTTTGTGCACTATCAAACGCAGTTTCATTATTTCCCAACATCCGTGCCATTGTCTTCCTTGCAGCATTTAGAACACCAAGTCCCGCACTGAAAAATTTCAAACATTTTTACAAGGATGCTCAGTATTCTGATATAACAAGTTATAGCTATCTTATGAATCTTTTCATAAAAACGCAACAATTAAGATCATATCAACTTAGACTAATGCAGTGATGCAGCTGGAAGTTTCTATCAGTTAAATCTCTTCAAAATTAACATATCAATAAAGCTCCGTGAGGGCGTGACCAATAAATAAATGAACAACTATACCAACACCAATTGTTCACCAACACAAATCTATAGTAAACTAGGACTAGAAAAGAGAAGAAATAATAGCAACAGAGACTGGATTACCTTCCAGCACCAGCAACAACGATCTTCATCTTTGGAAAATCAATCATAGGCCGCCCCTGTGCTCTAACTGCTCCAAGAAGACCAGCGATCGCAACCCCTGCTGTCCCCTAAGGCAGATCATGAAAACATAACAATCATAACATGAAAAAACAAGATTTTAGTATCAGCATTAAGATTTTCAACTCCTTCCTATTGCCACTTTAATGGATCTGGTCAACTAGAAAAGATTAAGAATAACTAGTGTATGACAAGATGATGATGAGTACATCAAAATGATATTTTAAACAGGGTGGTGCCTAATTAGTTCAAACATAGTAGCAGTCAAATGCCAGGCAAAGTAACTGACACATTGACCTAATATAAATCCTCTTGAAATATATATTTCATATTCACAAAAAATCTTTCTAAGGCACTAGAGTCGTTACCTGGACATCATCATTAAACATTCGATAGGTGTTTCTGTACCTCTGCAATAATTTGAAAGCCCATTTGCTCTGGAAATCCTCAAACTGTGGTAGAAAACAGTAAAGTTTCATAACAGAAAATGTTTGATATGTCACAGACCTATGAAGCATCATACCTGCACAATAACATGTGGCCACCGAGTATACACTGCCTCCATAAATTCATCAATTACATCTACATAGTCCTCATCCTCTAGACGATGTTGCTGTAGACCCAAGTCTTTTAACAAAGAAAATCACAGAAAGATTGATAACATAACAGATAATAAGTTATTCTAGAAAATTTCTCTGAACTAGTTGGAATCCCTAAACTATCAGAGGCAAAAGTAACATGTTGTACAACAAAGTCGTTTTGCTTCACGAAAATAAAAGACTGTACTATGTACATGACAGACTCTTACACAACACTATAAACCTTTACATTTTAATATATGAAAGTATGCACTAATCTCAAATACCAGTTGGCTAGCTACTCATGAAGAGAGATAGATAATGAACATGCTTCACCAAACTTAAGACTCAAAGATCAGGAAACAGTTACAGTGTAAGTATTTGGCATGCAGATAACCGTTATCATAATATCATTGCCCTTCTAATGATTGAATTTACAAAAAGTAAGAAATGGAAGTGAATCTTACACAGGGGGTCCTTCAGTAGTTTTTCATTGTTTGTTCCAACATCAATCATGACAGGAAGTACCTAAACCAGCAAGTGCCCACAAGTATTGTATCATGTATCATGTATCATTAAATAAAGTGTAGAGGGGGAGAAAAAGAAGATGGCAGGTGTTGCGAGTACCCGTTGAGGATTGATTCCTGCTGCAGCGACATACAAATCAAGCTTCCCTACTGCAATTCCAATTCCATGAACACCTAAATCTCCAAGACCCAAAATCCGGCTTCCATCGGTAACAACAATCATATCAACCTAAACGTTAAAAAACAGAAAACTACTGATGACTAAAAGTTATATAATCAGAAACAGAGAGTAGTACAGGTTGAATTAGTCAGCCAAACACAATTGAGATATATAGAGAGAGTTTCAGATATATGTAAGACCTGTTCAGCTGGCCAGTTGTAAACCATTGACATCATTTCACCACGATCTTCAGCACTAAAATACATTCCTCTTGGCCTCCTAAACAAGCCACTGTAGTTCTGGCAGACAAGACCAACTGTAGGCGTGTAGACAATTGGCGCATATTCCTCAATATTGTTAATCAAAACCTAAAACAATGTAAACTTACACATAAATAGCCTCTTCAGAACACAAACAACACAAATTAAGAAAACTATTTTATCCACAAATATCAAGTTGTAGCCGCCTGCTCTGGATTTCTTCACACAGGTTTCAGCTTACAAATGAAGAAAATGAGTTCACCTTATAGTACATAGTCTCATTTCGATCATGTAAACGATTAAGAATTCGCCATTTAGCTAAAGCATTAGGATCAGAAGGTCCATCTCTAGCTTGCTTCTCCAATCTCTTCAAATCAGTCACTGTTTAGAAAAAAAAAAAAAATCAAATCATATTATCAATAAGTTAAGAAACTTCAAAACTTCATAAAAGAAAACACCAGAAACTTACTAAAACGCTGAATTTGCTGCTCAGAATCCATAACATTAGGTGGAAGAAGTCCTCTAAGATCAAGACGATCTCTCTCCGTCATCGTAAACGCAGTTCCCTAAGAGTTTTCGAAATATTTCAGATCCAGGTTCGTGTTAACATTCAAAAACCTAGTTGAGAAATTGAAATGAGAAAGGATTTAACTACACTACCTTGTTGAACCAAGGATCATGGAGGATATCGAGACCTTGTTTATGGACTATAGTAGGACGGTGACCTTCCGATGTGGTGAAAGATCTGGCGGATTGATAAAGTATTCTCCGGTGAAGAATTCGACTGAGAGATGACGTTAGCCGGAGCTTATTCGTTATGCCCATCGTTATCGGAATCTTTTGCGAATATCGAATCGATCTGTGATTAAGAGGGTTTACTTATACAGTTATACAGAGTGTTCTCGACTCTCCGTGGGTGATTATTATCGGAGGAGACTCATTTTCTGTCTTTTTCTTTTTTTTTTATTCCAAGTTTTTTTCTCTCTTTTTTGGGTCAAACTATTCCAAGATTCTTATTTCCTATTTCGCCTTTTCTTTTCCTTTTTTCTTCCTTTAATTTAGTAAATAATATATATATATATATATATGGAGAATATGGAAGTAAAGGATAATTTTATCATATAGTCTATACCTTTTTGGGTTAATTGTCAATATAAATGTTATAAAACATTCAATTTTACAAAAATCCACATACCGTGTTGATATATAAGGGTGGTGCTAAAATGAGTTTAAGATGGTGAATTTGATCCGCCCAATCCAACCTATAAATCCTAAAAGATTAAATTTTTTAAGCCTAATAGAATGATGAGTCAAATGGGTTGATATGTAAATGAGTTGATGGATCAAATAACTTGGATTATGATGAGTTAAGAGTTATTCATTTAACCCATTAATTTCTTAAAATTGAATTAAACCAACTTAATCAATTTTCTATTTTTCGTCAAAATACAAATATGAAATCTGCCAAAATACAAATATTTAATTTTTCTCGCCAAAAATTATAAATATGTATGTTTCCCTAAACTTTCCAAAAATTATAAATACGTATGTTTCCCTAAACTTTCCAAAAATTATAATTATGTATGTTTCCGTTATTTTCTGCTAAAAATTAATTCATTAAACTTTCCAATTTTTTTAAATATGTATGTTTCATTTTTTTGCAAAAATAAATCCGTTATTTTTTCACCAAAAACAAATGGATTGGTGATGATGTTGATAGGATGATGAATATATTAAGAATGTTTAAACATGAAAGTTTTCTATTTTAGTAGCTTTCAAAGGTGTTTTACCTTGTTAAAATTTCTTTAGAATGTGTATTTTAGATATTTTCTTAGTTATGTATTTGTAAATGTGTGTTTTATTTTATGTGGTGATATTTTACATTATACATAACTAGGTCTGGGAAAAATATCCGCTATGATCCGATCCAAAAATAAGATATGCGCGGTGGCCGGATCCAGGTCTAGATAATTTATTTTGAGACTCTAGATCTCCGGATCTGTTTTTATGTATAACATTTATTTAAAATATATGTATAATACTTAGATATATATTATATAATAGATAGAAAATAACTTAAAATATAATGAAAATAAAATTTACATGAAATTTTTGTGTATTTTTTAAACTTTACAAAGATAATATGTTTTAAATATGTTTTAAAATTAATTTAAATTAATTTATGATTTTTAATTAATTTATATTTTCTGATTTATTTTTAAAATAATTTATATTATTCTTTTAAAAATTTTACCTATTTCTGATGGATCCGAATCGGATGCAGATATCCGCGAATATTAATGTATCCAGATCGGATATTAATTCTTTGTATCTGGTCCAGATTCGAATATCTTGAAAATCTCGGATATACATCAATATAACTATAGAAACAAATAGTTTTATTGAATTGATGACAAAAAAATAATTATTTTTATTGGGATGATATTTTTTTCTTCAAATAACGAATCCCACCATGTTCTGTTGATGTTACATTGATTTGTTTCTTTTCTTCTAAAATTTGTTTACATGTTGTTTGTGTAACCTCACAAATTATTATTGATTTGTAAACTTTCTCTACACAAATAAATAGTGAGATATAGAGCTTTGGGTAGCAGCCTAAAGAAGTTTTATTAAAATAACACTCAAGTACAAGATTTTTCTCCTAAGATGAACTCTTTCTGAACTTGTAGAAAACTTATCTAATTAAACCGATATATTTGTGATGTGTTTGGAAATTAAAAATAAATAAAGTGTTTTGGAAAATAAAATTTTAATGGTATTTTAGGATATTGTTCATTAAAAATATTGACTGTCTGTTTTGATATTTTTACACAAATTCCATCATAGATAAAAGATACAAACGGTGCTTTCTACACAGTAAGAATAGGGACGACTCTTTGGCAAATACATTAAAGACAATTTAGATTTCAAGAACAATACTTTTAGCAGGATGATAGGTCAATATTTATTTGCTTAAATCTCTATGATTTTAGTTTTTACTGGATTTGTGTGACAATTATACATATGTGTTTAATGAAAGAGAAGATGAAAGAAGGAACATATGATTATTTATAAATGTTTATAGCTCTCTCGTGTCACTTTTATAATTACCAACATAAAGATAATAAATTATTAGCTATTGTTTCTTAGGTCCAATTAAACTTTTATACATTAATAATATTGTATCAAAATATAATTAAGGATTAAAGAAAATTATTAATGTATTAAGTATTTTAATTTATAATAGGTTTAATCGTAATTAAGTAAAAAAAAGAGAGGAGAAAAACAAAAACTAGGGCAGTGCAGTGAATGATAGAAAGAAGAAGAAAGGGGAAACTGAAAGAATAGAGAAAACCCAAAACCCAGAGCTGA